>OFHU01001572.1:0-368280 GCA_900245905.1 Lacerta viridis
CAGTTACAGGTGGGTAGCCGTGTTGGTCTGCCATAGTCGAAACAAAATAGAAAATTCTTTCCAGTAGCACCTTAGAGACCAACTGAGTTTGTTCTTGGTATGAGCTTTCGTGTGCATGCACACTTCTTCAGATACATTTTGGGAGTGCTGCGTTATACTACCCAAGTAAGTTTTAGAAACAAGTGGTCATGTGCGCTATTCTTCAAGATTATTTGCAGGCCCTTGGGAAACGCCAGTTTAAAATTTGATTAGGAGGTGCTGCAGTTCCTAGAGGCAGAAGGTACAATATCTTGTGAGCTTCTGCTTGACTGCCCAGAGAAAATGAGCAAAGTTCCATTGTGAGCATTGTGCCTCCTGGGCTCCATTACTTAATGTACACATTGAAGTCTGGTGCAGGAATACAGCAATCTTGATACACTTTATATAAATAAGCTACAAGCAACATCTTGAAGGGATAAAGGCTTACAAGATACTTAGCAACATAATTTCCCCTGCGAAAAACAGAAGTTTGTCCTCTCACTCCCACGCTAAAAAAATTTTTTGGCAAGCACCTTAATTTCAGGCGCTGCCATAAGTTCTGACAATGGGAGCACTGGAATAATTGGAAAGCACACTTGAGGGTCCCCAGGCGGAAAACATTTGGCACAAGCAGTGTGTGGATGTTTTATGCTTGCTGTGTGCAGAACAGAAAAAGCTCATCAGATGGCCAGGCAATTAGGGAATCATAGCAAGCACAATTCCCCTATAGCTAAAAGCAAAGCTAAAAGAACAGACGTAATTCTAGCTGATTTTTACGGCTATGTCAGGGACAACAACTCCATCAGCCTCACTTTGTATCATCACAGATTTAGATATGTGCCTTCCTCTGATTTTCAGCTGCCACCAGCTCACCAGGAATGCCTTCAGATGGATGCCAGTGCTAGAGACAACTGTCTCTCTCACTGACGGTTTACTCCAACTGACACTAACCTCCAGCCAATCAGTCTGCTGTCACCCAAACCAATCAGATTGAATTTACCTGATCCAGGCCCCATCTAATAAGATTTTTAAGCCATCATCTCTCTCACTGTCAGAACCTGTCATCTGATCTACTGCTGCACAGGCTTGCAACATTTTTAATAGTACACAGCCTCAAACCTTTAATGTCACAGTCACAGAACACCCCCTCCCTCAAAAAAAAAAAATCATGAACATAAACATATATGCAGCGCTCCTCCACAGACTACGTGGTGACTTACTGGTGCATGATCTGCGCTTTTGGAAACTCTTGGATTCAGTATATTGACCAGCATGAGACAGAAGGAACAGTGTTTAGTAGTCTTTTATTAACACAATGACTTCCCACCAGAGTTGCAATATTAGGCACCAGGCAAAAACATTCCTCTTCTCCCAGACCTTTGGCTAATTAAACAATCTATGGGTGTATAAACTGTGAGGGGGCATAGCTTTTTTTGTTACTAGTTATGTATTTTTGTGCTTTGATATTGTAAAGCTCCCTGTGATCCTTGGAAGAAGAGTGGTATAGAAATGCATGATTCTGGCTTTGCAACTACTGTAGAATGAAACATGTGCATACCTGGAAACTGAAGGCTAGCTCAGCTGTCATCTTACCCTGCCTCCCCTGCTCAAGCAAGCTAGCTCCCTTTTTTGATTTTTAAAGACAGCACACAGACATTAATATGTTTATCCATTCAGTCATTGCCTAATCGATTTTTTTTTATGTTCAAAGTACAGAATTGCTGCAGGCAAGGGTTTTTGGTGACATCATGGCTTAGGAAGCCAACCAGAACCAGGCATTTGTTTATTCAATTATTTTCAAAAAATATATATGCCACTGTTTAGTTAAGACATTTCCAGAGTAGTGAACAGTATTATAATTAAATATGATGCAATAAAATGTAATAAAAGAAATTCAAACAAGACAGAAAACAACCAGACAAAACAATCACAGCAGAGATTGGGGGGGAGACCTGATAAACAAAAACAAAATGGTGGAAAGCCAAATCAATCAATTACAATCATCTAACTGACGTGGGTGGTGCTGTGGGTTAAACCACAGAGCCTAGGGCTTGCTGATCAGAAGGTTGGAGGTTCGAATCCCCACGACGGGGTGAGCTCCCGTTGCTCAGTCCCTGCTCCTGCCAACCTAGCAGTTCGAAAGCACGTCAAAGTGCAAGTAGATAAATAGGTACCTCCGGCAGGAAGGTAAACAGTGTTTCCGTGCGCTGCTCTGGTTCACCAGAAGAGCTTTTCATGCTGGCCACATGCCAGCCCAGAAGCTGTATCGGCTCCCTCGGCCAGTAAACACGAGATGGCAGCCTACGCTGTACAGCTGTGAAGGGAGGAGGGGAGGGGCCCTGCCGGTTTCTCTCCTCACAAGGGCCTGATTCTGGCTCGACTTCTTCCTCCTCCTGTTCTGGTCTTTCCCCCTCTCCATCTGACTCTTCCTCTTCCGAGGAGTGCCGCCACCAGTCTTCCCCAGGTATGAACTCCTCCATTTCCCCAGGTTCTTCTGTGGGTGCAGCTTCTCCGGGGGGGGGGGGGCTTGCCACCACTCCTCCTCATCTGGCTCAACCCTGACAGCCCACAAGTTTATTGATTATATGAAAAAAAAACATTGTAAGCAGACAATTAGCCTAGCAGGATGGTAATATTTTCAGCATCTTAAGTTAGAACTAGAGTTAACGGGAAGAGCAGAGAAAGATTGGGGAAACTAAGAAGACGTGAGAGGAAGTGGAAGATAAAAGGAACCATGTATTGAGAGAAAGGGAAGTCTCACAATGACTGTATTTTTTAAAAATGTAATGGAATATGGAATATGTAATTATTTTCAGGTTTTGTTTTGTTTTGTTCTTGCATCGTTATGTATCAGAAATGCAAATAAAATATTAAAAATAATATCCTGCAGTCTTTTAAATGTATCTGTGAGAAGGGGCGGTTGTTGTTTTGCTTTAATTCTTTATTGTGTTTTATCTTGTATTTTATTCCATGAACCACTCCGAGATCTTTCAATGAAGGGCAGTACATAATTTAAAAAATAAAATAAAATGCCCACAAGTTTTAGCATTATGTGAGAGGGAGGGGAAAAAACGTTTTTCTACCCACTTTCTCTATGCCATGCAAAATTTTACGAACTTCTATCATGTCACAAATTCAATCACCTTTTCTCTAAATTAGAAAGTCCCAAATGCTGCAACCTTTACTCATATGAAAATTGCTCCGTCCCCTGGATCGTTTTGGGTTGCCCTTTTCTGAGCCTTTTCAAACCCTACCATATTTTTTTATTTTTTATTTTGAGGTGTGGCGGCCAGAACTGTGCCCAGTACTCTAAGTGCTTTCACACCATAGATTTGTATAATGACATTATGACCCTCCTGAGTCCTGGCAGTTTTGTTTTCAGTTCCTTTCCTAACGATCCCTAGCATGGAACTTGTCTTTTTTTCACAGCTACCACACACTGAGTTGACATCTTTATCCATCTATTCTACCCAAGGTTTCATTCTTTGTCAGCCCCTGCCTGATCAGATCCCATGAGCACATATGTGAAACTAAGGGGTTTTGACCCCAGTGTACCTCAACTAGTTTTCATGAATTACATTTGCCTTTTACCACCCATTCACTCGATTGGGAGAGGTCCACTTGGAGCACTTCTCAATTTCTTTTTGTGTAATGCCCTGCAATTTGTTCACATACTTCATAACCTCATGTTACTCTAGAGGTTTAAAAGCCGTGTCAACACTGATCCTTTCACCCATTTCTAGATCCAGCAAGAGCTCTTCTTCTCTTCTTTTCCACCCAAACATACCCTCTCCCTCCTGTTCCTCACCAGGCTTGGTTTCCAGACACTGGTCTTTTGGTTGCCCTCCTCTGCCCATGTTCCAGCTTGCCACATCCTTCTTAAATTGTGGCCCCAGAACTCAACACAGTATTCCAGGTGTGGTCTGACCAAGGCAAAATGTTGTTCAGTCTGACCGACTCTTCATGACCCATGGACCATGGACCAGAGCACGCAGGCACCCCTATCCTCCACTGCCTCCGCAGTTTGGCCAAACTCATGCCAGTCGCTTCGAGAACACTGTCCAACCATCTCATCCTCTGTCGTCCCCTTCTCCTTGTGCCCTCCATCTTTCCCAACATCAGGGTCTTTTCCAGGGAGTCTTCTCTTCTCATGAGGTGGCCAAAGTACTGGAGCCTCAACTTCAGGATCTGTCCTTCCAGTGAGCACTCAGGGCTGATTTCTTTAAGGATGGATAAGTTTGATCTTCTTGCAGTCCATGGGACTCTCAAGAGTCTCCTCCAGCACCATAATTCAAAAGCATCAATTCTACGGCGATCAGCCTTCTTTATGGTCCAGCTCTCACTTCCATCATTACTACTGGGAAAACCATAGCTTTAACTATACGGACCTTTGTCGGCAAGGTGATGTCTCTGCAAGGCAAAATAGAGTGGGACTATTACTTCCCTTGATTGGAATACTAGACTTCTGTTGATGCTGCCCAGAACAGTACTGGCCTTTTTTTTTTTTTGTTGCAGCATCACACTGTTGACTTACGTTAAGCTTATAGTCTACTAAGACACCCAGATCCTTTTCACATGTACTACTGGCAAGCCAGGTGTCCGCCATCTTATATTTATGAAGCAGGTTCTTCCGGCATAAGTGCAGAACCTTACACCTGTCCCTGTTGAAATTTATTTTATTAGCTTGCACCCAGTTCTCCAATCTGTTAAAGTCATCTTGAATCCTGATTCTGTCTTCTGTGGCGTTAGCTGCCCCTCCCAGCTTGGTGTCATCTGCCAATCTGATGAGCATCCCCTCAATTCCTTCAACCAAGCCATCTGATGAGCATCCCCTCAATTCTCTCTCGCCCTGATCTGGCCACAGTGATCCATGCGACGGTCACCTCCAGACTTGATTATTGTAACTCGCTCTACGCGGGGCTGCCCCTAAAGCTGACCCAGAAACTCCAGCGGGTGCAGAATGCCGTGGCGAGGCTCCTCACGGGGTCTTTGCCGCAGGACCACATTCATCCAGTGCTCTACCTATGTGGCTTAGGACCCTCGTACCTAAGGGACCGCCTCTCCTGGTATGTCCCGGGTAGGACCTTAAGGTCCTCAAATAATAACTTTTTGGAGGTCCCGAGCCACAAGGATGCTAGGTTGGCTTCAACTAGGGCCAGGGCCTTCTCAGTACTGGCCCTGACTTGGTGGAAAGGTCTGTGACAAGCAGGACCGGTGCTAGGGCTTCTTGCACCCTAGGCGAACCACCTTCTGGCACCCCCCATCAAAGCCTGCTTTAGCGGGAGGTGGGGGGTGGAGAGGCAAGCAGCAGTTTCTCCGCTGTAGCCCGTCCTGCCCCCCGCCAAAGCCTGCTTTAGCGGGAGCCGGGGGGTGGCAATTGCCTAGTTCGCCTAAATGGACGCACCGGCCCTGGTCACAAGAGACCTGGGCCCTGCGGGATTTGGCATCTTTCCGCAGGGCCTGCAAGACGGAGCTGTTCCACCTGGCCTTTGGGTTGGTTTCAGTTTAACCCTGATGTTTCATTCTTTTGGTGTGATTGGTGGGCTACTTAAAAATGAGTCTAAATTAAATTTTAAATTGTATTTTAATCTGTATTTTAATGAATTGTTTTATGTTTTTGTTGTGATTTTATTGGTGTTAGCCGCCCTGAGCCCAGTTTGGCGGGGAAGGGCGGGGTATAAATAAAAAATTATTATTATTATTATTATTATTAAAGAACAACGGGCCCAGGACAGAACCCTGCGGCACTCCACTTGTCCCTTTTTCCCAGGATGATGAGGAACCATTAATGTTTCGGTCAGTCAACCAGCTACAAATCCACCTAACAGTTACCTTATCAGGCCAGTTTCCTTCCTTCCTTTGCGACATGGATGGGGGCTTGCCTTCTAGATATTGGAGGGCTAGGAATCCCATCAGCCCCAGCCATCATGGCCAAAAATCAGGGTTGATGGAAGCTGCAGTTCAGCAAACAGCTGGACAACAAGACATTCTTTTAAAGCTCTGTCAAATGCAGTTCTTGGATTAGGGAACCATTTAGCAGGTTCTGTTGGGGGAGGGAGCTGTTGTTATTATTGGTATTAACATCAATATTTATGTAAACCCAACATAAATCTGGAGTGAAGTCTCTATGGCAATAGGACGCAGTGGCATCGCAACGGGGAGGCGGGGGCGGTGCGCCCCGGGTGCCATGTCTGGGGGGGGGGTGACAAAAAGGCACCCCGCAGGGGCTCGCGGCACCACCAGCAACCATCGCACTGCCACATGTGGAGGATCCTCCGTTCGTGGCTACAGCCGGATTCTGGCGCCGGCGGCAAGCCACTATGTACGGCGCATGTGCAGTGTCACATGCATGCGCTGTATGTAACAACACCGCACATGCGCTGTACATAGCGGTTTGCAGCCGGCGCTGCTCGAGCGCCATGCGGGTGGTGGTGGGATCCCTCTGTCGCCGCTACAGCTGCGTGTAGAGGATCCTCCTATGTGCAGCACATGTGCAGCCATGAGCAGAGGATCCCGGCACCATCCGCACGGCGCTGGAGCAGTGCCACCAGCAAACCACATGTGCGGCGGCGTTACAAACGGTGCATGCGTCGTATATAGTGACGGCGCACATGCGCCCTACGATGGCTGTGTTCACCCCTGATTGGACGGCGCTTTGAACGCCTCCTTCCAGCAATTGCTGCAGCCAAGCTGGAGCCAGATTAATTGCTCTGCTTTCCTTTGGACCCCATCAGCGAGGCCGAGAGGGGGACCTTGTCATCTCGGCAGCCCAGGACCTCCAGACAAACTGCCCAGGCTTGTGCCCCAGAGAGGTCACTTGGGTGCTGCAAACGCAGCAAAAACAACACGGGAGGCAGCAGTTACGAGTTATAAACTCAACCTGATTGGCATAAGATATGAGCACCATGGTTTGCCTCCACCAGTAGGAGAGATCATTGTGTCTCACTGGTCAGTTGTGCAGTGACCAGTGGACAAATGACAGCTGGGAGGAGCACAGGGAGAAGAAACACCCTGGCCCATCTGCAGCAGCACAACCGGAGGCCTTCATCTGCCCCAGCTGCAACAAAACATGTCTCTCCTATATCGGTCTCTATGGCCACAGCTGTAATGCTCCACACAGACACCCCAAAGGCACACTCCACTCTCCTCCATTGTCTCCTGAGACAGACGGATGCCGGCACTTAATTTTTGTACCTTCATTTTAGACCTTATTATTATTTCTGTGGAAATTGCTTGGTTTGGTTGTGTTCTGTTAATGTATTTTTTTTAATTGGTTATGACTAATTTTGTTGTGTTTGTAATTATGTGGATTCTTTTTCACCTTGTAAGCCACTTTGAGCACAGAAAGCATGCAAGGGAAATTATTTGTGTACGTTTCCATGTATGTAGCTTCTCCCATCACTTCCTGGCAATTGAGGGTTCAGCAGGTAGCCTGAATATTGCAATGCTCCAGAGCTCTTTATCTTCAACAGAGTAGCCCCTGCCTGCCATAACCTGGGAGGAAAGTGGCAACCCTTTGATGCCCCCCCCCAGCCCTTGTGCTGCCTTCCCAAAGGCAGGTAAGTGAGTGGCAGGGTCAGAAACCAGGATGACTCGAGGTTTCAAAAAGACTGGAGTAAATTTGTGGAGTACCTAAGATTGAATAGAGGAAGTTTGAAGACACTGGTAGGATTGGAATAAACCTTTGACATAGACTAATATGGAGGAATAAAAACTGTGCGATAAGATTGGACTAGAAAACCTACTGACGTGGGGGAGGGAAGTCAAAGACTCGGCGGAGTTATGGGATATAATTTGTGTTAGATCTGGACTAATTGGTTGTATATTTGAAAAATAATAAAAATTTATTATAAAAAAAAAACAAAGGCAGGTAAGTGAGGTGCCCAACTTTCAGAAGGAGGTGCAAGTCTCTGACAGGGTCCTAGAGCCCTCCTACCTCCTTCCCAAAGCTGGCAAAGCACTAACTAGGCTTTGAGAAGAAAGCAACTGTGACAGCAGGGATCCCTTCCCAACAAAACTAAGTTTTGTTTTTTTAATTTAGTTAGGTATTAGTGCAACTGCAGTGCTTAAGTGCAGACCCTCCAAGTGTCCCTGTTTTCCAAATACAGGTGGGTAGCCTGTTGAGGTGCCCAACTTTCAGAAGGAGGTGCAAGTCTCTGACAGGGTCCTAGAGCCCTCCTACCTCCTTCCCAAAGCTGGCAAAGCACTAACTAGGCTTTGAGAAGAAAGCAACTGTGACAGCAGGGATCCCTTCCCAACAAAACTAAGTTTTGTTTTTTTAATTTAGTTAGGTATTAGTGCAACTGCAGTGCTTAAGTGCAGACCCTCCAAGTGTCCCTGTTTTCAAATACCGTGGGTAGCCCGGACAGTGGCAAAGAAAATCTTTTCAGTAGCACCTTAGAGACCAACTGAGTTTGTTCTTGGTATGAGCTTTGTGTGCATGCACACTTCTTCAGATATCTGAAGAAGTGTGCATGGCTCGAGCTCATACCACACTAGTTGGTCTCTAAGGTGCTACTGGAAAGAATTTGGTCTGTTTTCAAAGAGCTCTGGATTTGACCCCAGAATGTCCCACTTTTCCTTAGGGCATCCCTATTTTCATCAGGGAAATATTGAAGGCGATGTCTCTATTTTCATCAGAGAAGTGAGCTGGGTATGTTTAGCCTGGAGAAGAGAAGGTTAAGGGGTGATATGATAGCCATGTTCAAATATATAAAGGATGTCATATAGAGGAGGGAGAAAGGTTGTTTTCTGCTGCTCCAGAGAAGCGGACACGGGGCAATGGATTCAAACTACAAGAAAGAAGATTCCACCTAAACATTAGGAAGAACTTCCTGACAGTAAGAGCTGTTCGACAGTGGATTTGCTGCCAAGGAGTGTGGTGGAGTCTCCTTTTGGAGGTCTTTAAGCGGAGCTTGACAGCCATCTGTCAGGAATGCTTTGATGGTGTTTCCTGCTTGGCAGGGGGTTGGACTGGATGGCCCTTGTGGTCTCTTCCAACTCTATGATTCTATGATTCTATGATTCTAAGTGTCCATCGTATCTGGGAAGAGCACCAAAACAACTGGTCATGCTCTGTGACTCGCTAGGAGCCCTGCCAGGTCCAGTAGGCACCAGTTTCCAGGTACCCATCACTTGAGAAACAGATCCCCACAGCCAACAGATAATATCAAAGCACACTCTAATCTCAGGCAGCTAAAGGAACAGTGCTTGAATGCAATAGGATGTTTGTGTTTATTCTGTAGCTCTGAAGGCTTTCCATGGGGTTGGATGGTGAAATGCAAAACATTCTGTCTTCACTCAAGCATTGGTTCGCCCAACCTTACAGTTCTTTAATATCCAGGTTTTCCTTACAAACCCATCTGTGCTGTTCATGACAGTAGGCATCGTTCCAGTTATATTCGTTACTTGCAGGCACGATGGAGACACAGTCCTGCTCTGTTTCTCTGTTGTGCCGTCTGTAGGCAGGCTGTTTGTCAGACCAATACCTGTGGAAACACTTCCCATTAAACAGAGAAGATAGAGACAAGATAGAGACAGGCTGGGTCTACCAATGAGGAGGAAGCAAGGCATGCTGAGACCTGTGGGGTGAGAATAGGATGCAGCACCCTTGGATTGTGTGAGGCAGGAGGGCCACATTTTTAGATGCTCCCCAACATTTATTTATTTATTTTAAAAAAAGAAATCCCTGCAAGTTGGGAAGCATAACACTGAAACTCAACCACACCTCAAAATAACTATGGGATGGGTGCCTCCTTTTCCCAGGAAGAGGAGAGGCTGCATCAGACTGTATTTGGACCCTTGCAAGCTTCTGAATAGTGCGGGACATTTGACAGGCAAGTAAGTGTGCTCTTCTATACCTGGGAAAGAACCATCTGAAGACCATAAAAAGGTAAAGGGACCCTTGACCGTTAGGTCCAGTCACGGACGACTCTGGGGTTGCGGCACTCATCTTGCTTTACTGGCCGAGGGAGCCGGCGTACAGCTTCCGGGTCATGTGGCCAGCAGCATGACTAAGCCGCTTCTGGCGAACCAGAGCAGCGCACGGAAACGCCATTTACCTTCCCACCGGAAAGTGGTTTTAGATATAAACCGAGGCTGATTTACATGAGATTATTCAGCAGTGTTGAAAGAATGCTAACAGATTACCCACCCACCCCCACAGCAATTCAAATGCATGCAGTGCTTTCCATAACTCAAAAAACTGTCTCAGGTACAAAGACAGAGGTAAAAACAGACATGATATACAGTATAAAGTGATCGCAACAGTAAGGCTCTGTACAAAACATACATTTAAAGCACATTCCACCTCCACCCTCCAAATAATCCTGGGAATTATAGTTCACTCCTATCAGATCTACAATTCCCAGCACCCTTAACAACCCTCAGTGGTTTAGACCACAGCACCACCCGCATCTGAAGACCATAATACAGTGCATATCTTAGAACATGGAAAGGAGGTGTTCAGGGGGTTATTCCATTATGTACCCCCCCCTCCACATATACACGCACCCTGGTCTAGGAATGTACGTGACACAGGAAACACTCCTATGTGAAATGCTGTAGCAAATTCTGCAAGATTACTTGACTTTTCCTCAGGCGTTTGGGAACAATTCCTCAACACCACCTATTTCAGACTTACTGTTTTTCAAATTGGGAGCCATCTGTCCATTCCCATTTGCCTTCCTCCATTTCATCTGTAAGGCCAATCCAAGTGGGGTCACCGAGCAGAGAAGAGACAAAGTTCTGTAGAAAGAAGGAACAACCTCACTTGACATTGTGTCAGGTCATTGCGGCAATAAAGAGACAACAGCCTGCCTGGGGTTGCACATGTCGCTAAGCCTTCACAGATTTGCCAATGTAACCCTAAATGTATGGTAAGAAAAGTTAGGTTCTGTTAAGTATAATTGGTTTAATTGTCACATAGATGGAAAATGGCTAAAGGTATATTTAAAGGCTAAAGCCATCTGTCAGGAATGCTTTGATGGTGTTTCCTGCTTGGCAGGGGGTTGGACTGGATGGCCCTTGTGGTCTCTTCCAACTCTATGATTCTATGATTCTATATTGCTGAAAGGTTTGAAATGGGGCTATATTAAAGCCAAGGAGAGCACTCTGACTTCTTGCTGAGTTGAGAATTAACTGATTGTTGTTCTCTGGTAGCTAACATGTGAGTGTTGTAACCTTAGATCATGTGAGAGGTATTGGGTTGCAAATTTGCCATCTTGAAATCTCCCTTTGTCTCCTAAATTCTATGAAATGAGGCTGTCAATGAAGCTCTCCTGAAGGGAGAGTAAGCGGCCTAAAGCCAATGGAAGCTGGAATGCAGGCTGTGGGGAGAAACAGACCTCTGCTTCTCAGTCTGCTTGGATCATTTCATCTTTCCTAAGATATTGAGCCTGTGCTGGACAGCACAAGACAAAGTATAGATATTTTGATTGTATGTTTGATGCTTATGTTCTGTTTTTGAAGAATTCTGCCAGTAGAACTTTGAATAATATTTTTATGGGCCTGGACAAGGCTTCATTTCCAAAGACGTCAGTTCTTACGCTTCCAGTCACGTCAAACTGCGCAACATTAGTATCTGCAACGGGTTCAGTGTAACCCACATAAACAATTTTCATTTTAAAAAATTCTCTGCATCAGGTTCTGAGCCAAGAAACTGCTTACACAACTGTAATGGAGCCTCTGCCGGTTGCAAAATATTATGGGGTGTGTTCTATAATGACTTTACATTGAGATTCTACCATTGACTACTGGGCTTCACCATTGCTGCATGTGCAATGGGATTGTGCCAAAGAACTATGTTCTCCTGTTCAAGAAAGGCCGGACGTGGGTGGACAAATGCCTTTCAGTGAAGCCTGCCTGTCATTTCTAACTTAATTGAGGAGCCTCTTGTAAGCTTTTGTGGAAGCCCAGGACTATCTGGGACAGAATTTTCAAGCCATTGCATTGATGCTACAAAAGCAGAATCATAGCAAAATCATCGAGTTGGAAGGTACCCTGATGATCTTCTAGTCCAAGCCCCTGCAATGCAGGAATAAGCAGTTGTCCCTTACAGGGATCAAACCTGCAACCTTGCCATTATTAGCACCACGCTCTAACCAACAGAGCTACCAAGCTGGGATGGGTGGATAGGAAGCAGGCAAGAAATCATACAATATTTGCATGTGACAACAGAAAGAAGAAAAGTAGATGCATATAACCTGTTCTTCATCAGTCAGGATGGAGGCTAAGTGGGCATCTCTGGACTGGCAGAAATCCTCAGCATCATACCAGCTCTTTTTTCCTTTTGAAATGTAGTAGAGATTCCTCCCAAAAGCATCCCAGCTACCAGCAGACTTCCCACCTTTAAGGAAGAAGCTTTCTAAGAAGAAATAAGTAGGAAGAAGAGAATAGCATCATCATCATACTTTATTCGACCGTCAGTCAGAAAAAATACATTTATCCATACAAAATTAAAGCATCTAAAACGTCTGAGAATTTTAGAATAAAACATAGCCAACAATGCAATGTCGATGCAATAGCCATGTCGATGCAGTCAATTTTAATCTTACGACGCTTAAGACGCTTAAGAGATAGAAAAAGAAATTTGGCCACCAAGGAGGCTGTTTTTCCAGTAACACTATTCAACAAATATACAACCTATCTTTCTCTGGATAGAAAGCTAAGTTGCGATAGGAGTGGAGCTATAAGATTTTGCCTGAAATCTGCATAGAAAGGGCAGATCAGGAGAATATGCTCAGTGGACCCTACCACTCCCAGGGCACAATGACACGTTCTCTGGGCGTATGGGACTCCCCTGTACCTTCCCCACAGTACCGCTGATTCGAGGACATTTAATCTAGCCGCTGTGAGGAGTCTACGGTATTCCACATAGTGGATTTCCACGAGATAAGGTGCTGGTGTAACCTGAGAAGAAGAAGAAGAAGAAGAAGAAGAAGAAGAAGAAGAAGAAGAAGAAGAGAAGAAGAAGGAAGGAGGAGGAGGAGGAGGAGGAGGAGGAGGAGGAGGAGGAGGAGGAGTTTGGATTTGATATCCCACTTTATCACTACCCGAAGGAGTCTCAAAGTGGCTAACATTCTCCTTTCCCTTCCTCCCCCACAACAAACACTCTGTGAGGTGAGTGGGGCTGAGAGACTTCAGAGAAGTGTGACTAGCCCAAGGTCACCCAGCAGCTGCATGTGGAGGAGCGGAGACACGAACCCGGTTCCCCAGATTACTAGTCTACCGCTCTCAACCACTACACCACACTGGATAAATCTGATCCCCCAGAAACATCCCTGGTTTCACAAGGGCTATGTCCTCTTGTCTAGCCATATCACTCAGTCTCTGGGAGATACGTTATTCTCTTCTGTGCATAGTTGAATTCAACCCCCTGCTCACTCCTGAGGAACAATGGGTGACATAGGCTAATTCTTGCAGCTTAGCCTACCTCCAAAGGTTTGTGTGCCGATAAATTGGATAATCCAATCCATGCTGCTCTGAGCTTGGGGGAAGGGAGGGACCCCAAATATATGAAATATTGGAAATATTGGGAATTGCTGCAGAACCCACATCTGGGTCCCATTAGAACTGAATTCAGATTTCCTCATTTTCTGTGAGCCCATCACCAACCCATCACTTCAACACAAGCTTGAAATCTAGAGCTCTGCTCCACAGTGAGGTGGAGCCAAGGTCCTCTTGCAGCAGAACCATGACCTTCCCAGCCAGTACTTTCTGAAATAATGCATGACCTGAAACACAACCATTCCCCAAATTCTCCGAATTTTGAATTTCAGTTCTCCAGCCAAGGAATTTCGCCAAAAAAAAAAATGCATATACTAAAGTAAAGTTTGCGTTGAAATGCTTATGTCTTGCGAAGGTAGCACGCAAGAATGCATCCTGTGAGCTGAAATCACTTTGCCAAAGTATATATTAAGCACAATTTCATATGACTATGTGCATATGAGGAAGAAATTTGCTACAAAATGCTGGTTTGTTTTCATGAGAACCTTTAAAAAAATACAATTTAAAAAAAAACAACACACAAGTGGATGTGGAAATATTGAGAAGACCAGAAAAATGAGAGGCTGAGGCAAACCAAAATTGACACATGCTTCCATCCGCAGAGGGCAGAAGCTGAGAGAGTTCTGACCGTGAGAGAGAGGGTTCTGCATACATCTGCCCAGAGATCTGAATGCTGATATTGTCAGTAATTTATGCCTCTGCAACAATTGATTGAAATGCCTGGGTCAAGGCCATGCACCTGCTCTGTTGACTAAGCTCAAGGGCAATGGAGCTCAGAAGCTGTAAATAGAGTTTGGCCTCGGTACAGTAAGTGGCAGCAAAGGCACCAACTCTTTGGGGCCCTGGGTGCCCGGGCACCCACAAAATTCCCCACAAAGGGGCTGGACACTCACAAATTTCTGTGCCAGAGCCATGCACACTGGGACTCCTGCGTGGCAGGCAGTTCGAGGAGAACAGCAGTGGCGGTGGATGCAACAGAGAGAAAAGCAACAAAGAAAAGGATTCTGTTTTGGTTACAGGTGGGTAGCCGTGTTGGTCTGCCATAGTCAAAACAAAATAAAAAATTATTTCCAGTAGCACCTTAGAGACCAACTAAGTTTGTTCTTGGTATGAGCTTTCGTGTCTCAGATACACAAGAAAGCACATACCAAGAACAAACTTAGTTGGTCTCTAAGGTGCTACTGGAAAGAATTTTTTATTTTGTTTTGATTCTGTTTTGTACATAGTTTTCTGTCTTTCAACAAAATGCTGTTTGTGCAATCTGTTTGCGCAAGAGACAACAGATATGTTCATAACTTTCTCTCTGTGCCAACATATGGCGTTCAACCAAAGTGGCCTTTAATCTTTGTGCCAGCCCCGCAGGGTGTGTGTGTGTGTGTGTGTGTCCTTTCTGCAATTCAAGCATGCGCCTCTTGCCATTTGCTCGCCCTTGCATTCTCAAAATATGCCGAGTTCAGGCACGCAGCTACTTACGGTACTTCAGTTTCCGTTTCTGGTAGGTCTTTTCAGCCACTTCTAAATGGTCCGGTAATGTCTTCACATCTTCTGCTACCTCCATGGCTAGAAGCATTCCCACAGTTAGAAGGTTACTTCTTCACAGACACATTTGCTTGTTATATTTAAATATTTATATCTTACCCTTCCAACCAGGGAAGTCTGGTGTGAGAACAAAACAAAAAACACACCAGATAGATGATTGATAGATAGAAAGATAGACAGATAGGATAGAACCCGCCCAGCCCAGCCCCCGGCGAAACCAAAACAAGCAATATTCAAGCCCTGATAGCAGTATCAGGAAATAAAAGCAAAAACCATAGAATCATAGAGTTGGAAGGGACCCCCAAAGGTCATCCAACCCCTTGCAATGTAGGAATCTCAGCTCAAGCATCCATGACCGATGGCCATCCAACCTCTGCTTAAAAACCTCCAAAAAAGGAGAGTCCACCACCTTCTGGAGGGAATGCAGAATGCAGATTAAATAAAGGAAACTTGGGGCAGGGTGGGAAATGTTGTTTATGTTTGTATTTTGGGGGAAAAAATTGGGAAAAGGTGTGCTCGGCAGCATGTTCAGAGAGGCACAAGAGGAGAAAGAGTTATCTGGTTCTAGTGGTTGTAAGTGGGGCCTGGGTCAGGCAAGTTCATTTCAAGTGGAAATGGAAACTGGAAATGGAAATTTCAGTCAGAAGTGGAGCAGTCTCCTTCAGGTGGTGGTGCACTCTCCTTCCTTGGAGGCTTTGAAGCAGAGGTCGGATGGCCATCTGTCATGGATGCTTGAGCTGAGATTCCTGCCTTGGACTATAGATGACCCTTGGGATCCCTTCCAGCCAGGGACATGGCAAGTCTCTGCGCTGCCCGGGGCGGCGGTGGCACAGAGGCACCCCCCTGGGGGAGGGGCACGACGTGTGTGTCGTGACGCCGTCGTGACGTCACGACGCACGTGGATGCCGCTGAAAGGGGGGAAAGGGGAAGCTTCCCCTTTTCCCCCTTTCCGCGGCTTTTTTCTGTGCGAGGGGCGGGCCAGCGAGGAGGGGGTGTCATGCTTGTCCCTGGCATGACGCCCCCTCCTCGCTGGCCCACCCCCCACCAAAAAAAAAGCGGGGGAAAGGGAAGCAGAGCAGGCACTTGTCCCTGGCATGATGCCCCCTCCTCGCTGGCCCACCCCACCCCCGGCTGAAAAAAACCACTGGGAGGGGGGGAAAGGGAAGCAGAGCAGGCACGTTCAAGCACCTGCTTTGCCTCCCCCCTTTTCCCTTCCAGCTGCTTTTTTCTGTTCGAGGGGCAGGCCAGCGAGGAGCGGGTGTCATGCCAGGGACAAGCGTGATGCTCCCTCCTCGCTGGCCCGCCCCTCGCGCTGAAAAATAGCCGCTGGAAGGGGGGAAAGGCGACATGGCCACCCCACCCCCACCCCCACCCTTGCTATGCCCTTGCTTCCAGCTCAAGAATTCTATGGTTCTATGGTCTACGAGATAACAGATTCCAATTGGCTGGCAACTGTCGCCTGCAAAGATTGGGCAGTTGGGAACGAGAGTTCCAAGGAAGGCTGATGCAAAAGTCAACCACTCAGACCTGGATACACTAACAATACTTTTCCAATAAAGACCAGAAGAAGGGAGCAGTTGACTGTATTAGATGCCTGCAGGGCCATCTTAAGGAGATCGGCCGCTGTGGGGATGAGGGGCGTGGCGCTGGAGCGGCGCGGGGCTCTGCGCGCCCTTCCAGTGCTCCCGGGACGGGAGGCGAGGGCGGCCGGCTCGCAGCCCGCCCGGGACCGGCATGGGCGGCAGCTGCGCCGGCGCACGAGCGCCCACCCGACAGCCCGCCCTTGGGGCAGGGGGTGGGTTGGGGAGGGGGGCGGCCGGTATGCCGGTGGGCTCGATCCTTCCAGCGCCCCCATGCGTCCGGGGCATCCGGGGAGAGCGCTGGCGGCGCAAGCACCCAGCCGCCCACGGGGGGGGGGGGAGGCCGCCGGCGGGGCCATGCACTCCCCCCCCCCCCGCTTGCTGCGCTCAAAGACGGGGCTGTGCTGCCGGCACGCGAGCACCCGCCCGTGGGGTCGGGTTGGGGAGGGGGCGCCCGGTATGCCGGCGGGCTCGCGGGGGCGCCCCTGGGGGCCCGGCGCCCTGGTGCGCTGCACACCCAGCCCAAATGGATGAGACGGCCCTGGATGGCTGCCCTGGGTAAACCCCCGCCTACATGGTACTGGCTCAAATGTCTTCAAATACTCCTGTGTTTCACACCTTACTGATATCTATAGGGGAAGGGAACTGTTGTTTTTTTCTGGGTCTAACTGGAGGGAAATGCTTTGAGAATTCCGGTTTGCAAGGAGTTTGTGTGGTCCTTTGGGCTACTGTTGACTGCCTGCTATGAAGATGCTCCACCCCAGTATTGCCTTTATGGTTTTAAAAATGTCTTCAGTTTGGTTAGCTTTGCAAGGAGGCTGCTTGAGGCCTGGTGAGGAAGTAGCCTGAGGAGTTAAGCAGGTCACCTCAGTATTGCAAGCCATATACACAAGATGCACACCTTCTGCCATCCAGTCAATGCGAACCAAAAATAATGGCAATAATGTGACGAGCCTATCGTTCAAGACTAGACTCAATCAAACTACCTAAGAGTGCCTTCCATAGTTCCAGTTACAGGTAGGTAGCCGTGTTGGTCTGCCATAGTCAAAACAAAATAAAATAAAAAATTCCTTCCAGTAGCACCTTAGAGACCAACTAAGTTTGTTCTTGGTATGAGCTTTTGTGTGCTGAAGAAGTGTGCATGCACACGAAAGCTCATACCAAGAACAAACTTAGTTGGTCTCTAAGGTGCTACTGGAAGGAATTTTTTTTATTTTATTTTGTTTTACCTAAGAGTGGTGAAACACCACCTGTTTCCACCTAACAACATCCTGTCAGGATGGGGGCCCAACCCCCTCACCCTCCCCACACAAAGTGCCGACTCATAGGAAACGGGGACTAACACCTCCCTGACCCTATCAGTTTTGGAGTCGGCTTTGAAGCAGTTGTCCAAAAGGGTATGAAAACTCCTGACTTCACAGCAGAAAAGGACCTTGGTGGTTGAGGTTACTTTGCCTGAAAATGATTGCTGAATCGCTCATGCCACCAGCCAGGACCCAGGGCTCTGACCCCTCTGCTTTTCCTTCGCTATCTCTGGGTACCTGCTTCTTGCAATTGCTCAAATGACCTTTCAAGGGCTCTACCTCAGTTCCTGCTTTCCCTGGAATCCTGCTAGCCATCAGCAGAGAGTTAAAGAGGTAGGTTTTACAGCCATATTAATACAGTGGTACCTCAGGTTACATACGCTTCAGGTTACATACTGTACTCCGCTAACCCAGAAATAACGCTTCGGGTTAAGAACTTTGCTTCAGGATAAGAACAGAAACAGTGCTCTGAAGTGGTGCTTCAGGTTAAGAACAGACCTCCAGAACGAATTAAGTTCTTAACCTGAGGTACCACTGAAGAAGGAACTAATAAATGTAGCAGACTGCTTTGGAAATAGGTACTAGAATCCTTGCAGAGAGGAGACTCTGTAATCCTATAATTCTTGTTTAAATACAGGTAACCCACAAGTTGTGCAGGGGTTACACTCCAGGGACTGCACATAAAGCAGATTATTATTATTATTATTATTTTAATAGTCCAAACTACCTCAGGAAGTGTCCCCCGTGCAAGTCAGCCCATGTTTCCGAAGCCAGTGTGCTGAGTGGGCCTTACTCCCTGGGAACACACACAAGATGGATAACTCTTAGGCTCTTCACTTTCCTTACCAGGCTCTAGAAACCTCTCCTGCTGTCTCTGGGGGCCCTCATGAGATCTCACAGGGCCATGAGAGATCTCACAAGAGACTCTAGAGCACATGTGAGAGCATGCCCAGAGCGCAGTAAGCAATGTAGAGAGCTTAAAAGCTCTTCTGGTGCTGGAGGAGACCCTTGAGAGTCCCACGGACTGCAAGAAGATCAAACCCTATCCATTCTGAAGGAAATCAGCCCTGAGTGCTCACTGGAAGCAGGACCGGTGCTAGGGTTTCTTGCACCCTAGGCAGACCACCTTCTGGCGCCCCCCGCCCCCGCCCCCCGCCAAAGCCTGCTTTAGCGGGAGGTGGGGGGTGGTGGAGAGGCAAGCAGCAGTTTCTCCGCTGTAGCGGAGAAGCTGCTGCTCGCCGCCCGCCCCCGCCCCCCGCCAAAGCCTGCTTTAGCGGGAGCCGGGGGTGGTGTAGGGGGCAAGCAGCACCTCTCCGCTACAGTGGAGAAGCTGCTGCTAGCCCCCCCCCCGCCCAAGCCTGGCCAGCGCCCCCTCCATTTTGGCGCCCTAGGCAATTGCCTAGTTCGCCTTAATGGACGCCGGTGCTCACTGGAAGGACAGATCCTGAAGCTGAGGCTCCAATACTTTGGCCACCTCATGAGAAGAGAAGACTCCCTGGAAAAGACCCTGATGTTGGGAAAGATGGAGGGCACAAGGAGAAGGGGACGACAGAGGATGAGATGGTTGGACAGTGTTCTTGAAGCGACTGGCATGAGTTTGGCCAAACTGCGGGAGGCAGTGGAGGATAGGGTGCCTGGCGTGCTCTGGTCCATGGGGTCACGAAGAGTCGGACACAACTGAACGACTGAACAACAACAAAAGCTCTTCTTGTGCCAGGAAAACTCAGTGCAAAAAGAGTTTTTAAGCGCTATGCCTTACACACATTCAATTCATGTAATTTCAACTGACTGGCTGCCCAGCACGTAAATTTGAAATCTTGCAAGTTAAATGCATATAAGTTGCGAGTTACTGTACTTGCATAACTGGGGCACACAGAAGAAGTGACATTTCCCGTAAAGCCTAACAAAAAGTCTACATCTGTGTCTTATCTGCGATGCCTTCAAGGCGCTCCTTCATATTTGCTTCAGTGGAATGGAAACAGCCTCCATCCCCTCTGAAAACCCAGTCAGGAACAAGCCACCCTTGTTCTTGCACTTACCATTTTCGGAATTGATCTTAGGACGGTTGAGTGAGGCAGCCATTGTGTTCCTTAGTGTCATCAATGGATCCGCGCGAGGATCTTTAGGTGCTGTTTTAAGCTTGTGATCTAAAGTTATAAAGACAAGGATGAGTGCTAAGATTCACGGGTGCCCAATTTCTGCCCCAATCTGATTCATTTGGTACCTAGGAGTCTACAAAGGACTTTTCACTTCCAGGAGGCAAAGGAGAATACCCTGCTGAGGACCTGTTGCCCCGCCCAAATAATAATAATAATAATAATAATAATAATAATAATAATAATAATAACTATTATTATTATTTATTTACATCCTCTTCATTTCAATACTTTCCGTTTTTCTAATCTTAAACGCAATGCTCCATCTCTCTGAAGCATTTTCCAATTATTATTATTATTATTAAACTCATGAAAATTCTTCAGCATTCTCCTGGTGAATTGCTCCTAATAAGCACATTTGTGTATGCAGTTTTGAGTAATGTGCACACATTTTTCTCCTAAGATCTTACAAATTTATCCTATAATGACTTTTAAACGCAACATTCATTTTTATGCACATTTCCTGTGTTCTATACATTTTCATAAATGCTGGCTGGGGTACTGCATCGAAAAATTCAGAGATGTGCTAAATTCTGAGGGCGGCTGTACATTGGTGCAGATAGATTCAGTGTCGAATGTTACCTGGACTGAGTTTCTCCCCCATCGCTAGACCCACCAAAGAATATTTGTATTACTGATTGGGTTTTAAACCCAGCACCACGTCTTAAATGAAGTTCTCTTGGTGCATTGCATGTGTGTGTGTGTGTGTCTGAAGGTGTTCTACAGCTTGAAGGGAAACACCTTCTGCCACTCACCCCCTCCAGGGGTCGTGACTCTCACTGCCCCTGTCCCCTCCCAATGTCCACCTGTTTAGCACTGAAGTCTGCAAAGCGGTGCCTCCACGGCTCTCATCTGCCGTTGATCCAGGCATTGGATTGCCATATTTCAAAAAGTGAAAATCCGGACACAAAAGGTTGGTGTGTTTTGTTTGCAAAATCTCAAACCGCTTTTAGTTTTGCTGGCTATGTCCAGGAAATTCCAGACATATGGCAGTTCTATCCATGCAACATCAGGTGTAGAGGCCAGCAGTGGGGACTTGAACCCCTCAAAGTGCAAAGGGCTTGAGGGGGCCACTTGGGAAAGCCTCGTCTCTTGTGCATGAAGAACGCCCAGCTCTTCTGGCCACATGACCAGGGGCCCTGCCAACGGTCGCTTCTCATGTTCCCCATTCAGGCCCAACCCTGCTCCCTTGCTCACTAGGGCTGGGAGATATATTGATATACTGTCCAAAACCAGTTTGGAGTCCATTTCGTGATATCGGTTTCATAATTTTTGACCTGGCAATATATCGCAAATCATGATGTATGTGCTATGCAAAAATCACAATATGGGGGAAACCATGAAGGCAGCCAATGGTTCATCCTCATTTCAGCAATTAACACCCAAAAGAACCAAGGTCACGACTAACGTTATACCAAACACACAAAGATCGTAACTGGCTGCTAAAGTAATCTCAATTTTCCATCACTTGTACATATAAACAGATATAATATAGCACTCAAACATAATAATAGATGGGTACAACTATTCAACTGTAAATATATGACATCAACATGTGTCCATATGTATCATGAGATCCACATAATGCACATCAAGGTCCCAAACAAGGAAACAAGGACTGTAATCTGGGTAACCTTGTCCTTCTTTGTTTGACGTTTTCTTCGTGGCAATTTCAGCTGTATCCTTTGGAGCGGCGAAACTACAGAGTCATCGCCAGCCTCTAGAACCTGCGTCATGCTCCACAATATCTATCACACCCCTCTGTGGCAACGTTCATGTTGCAGACTGGCAAGACTATAATTATTCCATCTATGCTTGACTTTTGTCTCCCTTGGGACATTGATCTGTATTATGTGGATCTCATGATACATATTTACACATGTTGATGTCATATATTTAAGTTGAATAGTTGTACCCATCTATTATTACGTTTGAGTGCTATATTATATCTGTTTATATGTACAAATGATGGAAAATTGAGATTACTTTAGCAGCCATCCTTATTTCAGACATTGTGAAATATTGGTATATTGATTTTTTTTGCTGTTGATATATCACAATGTTGGAAAACAGACATTGCCCAGCCCTGGGTAACAGTCTGGCCCAGAAGTCTCCAAACTTCCTGGGGGCCGGATATGGCCCAGAGACTCATTTATCCGCCCCCCCGGCGACCCCCGCCACCCACTGCCGCCACCTATTCTTACCAGCGAAGCACGGCACGCCTGCCCACTTCTGGGTCAGAGGAGCACCAGAAATAGTTTGTGCACATGCGCAACTATTTCCGGTGCACATCCGGGTCTGAGGAGGCCCATGCACATGCGCACAAGCTATTTCCAGTGCTCCTCTGACCCGGAAGTGCGGCAGAAATAGCGTGTGCATACGCCTATGGGCGCTCGCTCCCCCGCCCTCCGGCCCACTGCGCAATCGGCGCTGGAGACACCGGGCTGAGGCGCGATAAGTTTACTGGCCCCTGGCCTGGCCTATATAATCATAGTGACTGTAGAGTTGGAAGGGACCCAAAGGGTCATCGAGCCCAAAATCATGCAAGGGGAATCTAGTCCCCCTTCATCAGGAGAACCCAAGTAGGACAATATATTCAGGATGGTTCCCGGGGAGCTGAACTTACAGGAAACGCCCATCCCGATTGCCACGCCGATTAAGGTCACTATAGCAATAGTGATGACAGTCCACACGACTTTCACGCGGGTTTCGTTCATGAGGAGAACAATAGGTTTTCGTGGCGGCGGCGGCGATCCTGGTGTGGGTGGTTTTTTCTTTGCAGGGGGTTTTGGTTTTGGTTTTGGTTTTGGTTTAGGCGCCATAGCTTGAATGACAAGAAGAAATTAAAAACAAAACAAAAAAATGAGCACGAAGGTGACACATCAAGGGAAAGGTTTACTATCAGGTTCGCTTTTGCCCATCTGGGGTTTATTTACTTATTTACAAACATTTTTGTTTTTGATTTTTTTTTTTTAAAAAAAAAAAACCATAGCAAATGTAAAGTGTTGCCTTCTGTGACAAATGCATGTACAGATGTTAAGTCTTGTAATCATTGAGCCGTACATTGAAGTCTAAGCAGTATACAATCAATAGTTTGGAGGGGGGGAAGGGCAGATCTGCCCAAATGCCTATCTCCCATGGGAAGAACAGAAAGAGGTTCTCCAGGCTTCTATTTGCTAGCCTCCCCTAGCCTTGTTAGGAAGGCTGACAGATAGAAGGCCGGAGACTTCATTTCATACTCTAAACTGGACTGAGTAGGAAAGGAGTTTTCTTAACCGGGAACTCTGGAAAAGGACGACTACAAACTTTGGTGTTCTGGAGCAGTGCAATACTCAGCTGATCGCACTGGTCAAAGGGTGGTGTGGTATCAACAACCGATGGTGGGCCCAAGGCTAACATTTTTTGGGCCAGTTGGCTTCTAATTATCTCCCGCTTGGACTACTGCAATGCGCTCTACGTGGGGCTACCTTTGAAGGTGACCCGGAAACTGCAATTAATCCAGAATGCGGCAGCTAGACTGGTGACTGGGAGTGGTCGCCAGGACCATATAACACCGGTCCTGAGAGACCTACATAGGCTCCCAGTATGTTTCCGAGCACAATTCAAAGTGTTGTGTTGACCTTTAAAGCCCTAAACGGCCTCGGTCCTGTATACCTG
Organism: Lacerta viridis; assembly: GCA_900245905.1. Taxonomy (NCBI): domain Eukaryota; kingdom Metazoa; phylum Chordata; class Lepidosauria; order Squamata; family Lacertidae; genus Lacerta; species Lacerta viridis. The sequence goes on from OFHU01001572.1 coordinate 23,761, forward strand.
AAGGAGCGTCTCCACCCCCATCATTCAGCCCGGACACTGAGATCCAGCGCCGAGGGCCTTCTGGCGGTTCCCTCACTGCGAGAAGCAAAGCTACAGGGAACCAGGCAGAGGGCCTTCTCGGTAGTGGCGCCCGCCCTGTGGAACACCCTCCCAGCAGAGGTCAAAGAGATAAATAACTATCTGACATTCAGAAAATACCTGAAGGCAGCCCTGTTTAGGGAAGTTTTTAACCTGTGATATTTTAATATCTGTTGGAGGCCGCCCAGAGTGGCTGGGGGGACCCAGCCAGATGGGCGGGGTACAAATAATAAATTATTATTATTATTAAAAGTCATGGCACACGCCCCTGCTTGTTCTCTCATTTCTAGATACAGGTCTGAGTGGTTTTCTCTTTGCCCTACTGCTTTCCGATTTAACACTGAATCGGAACAAGCGGCACCCTGTGGGGAACCTGGTTGCTGTTGGTTCTGATTCAGAGGTAAACCATGGTTTGCCCAGGGGGGAAGTTGCAGGGGAAACAGAAGTGTGAATGAGCCGTCAGACAGAAGAGAGATTACTATATCATTGTTACTAAACAATATAAATTGAGACCCTAGGAAGACAAAGCCGTTGTTCTTTGTTATTCTTGTTATCACCCTCCGGTGGTCAGTGCTATATTCCAAGTTTCTGTGGTGCTTTTCTCCCCCAGTTGGAAGCAACTATTTGTCTCGCTGCTGCCGTAAGAAAGAAGATCAACTCTTTACGCTTAACATTTGGATTGATATGGTTTTCCACTGACAGCACAGCTAACACGGATTTCGGAAGAAGACCCTCCTCCGTAACAACGGGGAAATTGGCACTGTGCACAACACCCAATCATCAGTGGGAACAGCCAACATTGGGTGGTCACTAAGCAGCGGCCGGTTGCACATGCAAAGGTGATTATTATTATTATTATTATTATTATTATTATTATTATTAACTGAATTTATATACCGCCCTACACCTGGGGGTCTCAGGGTGGTTCATGGGAGGCAGATCTTAGGAGGGAAGCTGCAGAAGGCTGGAAAAGAGCAGGGCCACTTCCGCATCAACAGGAGCTGGATTTGCACGCGTCACGACCCGGTCACGCGCGTAGGGGCTGAACCCAGCCCCTGCGCGATTGGTAGATTATTCCCGCGCCTCCCACAGGCTGACCAATCCGGTCGGCCTGGGGGGCGGGCGTGTCCCTTTAAACTAGTGGCGGGCGGGAAACTCGCCCTCTTTGTCCCGCTTCCCAGCCGCTTAGGTTCGCCCGCTCACCCGTCCTTTAGGTTTAGCTCTCGACCTTGCTATGGACTTCGGTTGGTTGCCTTGGTTGGCCGGGGGGCCTGGTAGGACTTTTTCCCAATTGGACTAGCCAAAATGGGGTTTTTCACCTACCTCGTAGCAATCGTCACAACTCTTGGTTTGGTAGCGTCATCAACCGCCCCTCAATTGAAGGGTATTCCGGTAAACGTTTCCAGGGGCGTGGCCCTGTCCGAAGCCCGGGGAGCTGAGGGCCCAAGGCACGCCCCTAACGGTGATCACAGGGGGGATTCTGGTTGATGTTCATCACTGGGGTTCCTTACTGGTGGTTAACCCTTCACTGACTCCCAACACACGGGTTGGGGTCGGATATAGCTGATAGGGTCCAATGCCTAAGCCAATACCGCTCAACATCCGTAACCAATAAAGTCGTTGCCTTTACGCCCATTAAAATTTGCATAATGTGTCTGTGTCGTTACTTCACGGGGAGGGGAGGGACATTGCCACGCAACTGCTTTTAGCAATTTAAAAAGTTGGCCGATGAAATTGTTCTCTCTGCGAAGGGCCAGAAAGAAACCATCTAAACTCTAGCAACTGGAGACGGAAGTGAAATACTCTGGGATTACAGTGCAGCAGCATTGGGGGGGGGGGGTTGTCACATACTGTACCTTCTCCTTTATCTTAGGATTCCCTGCCAGGATACCATTAAAGGCTATCACTTGCTCTTCCTCTCGAGTATGATGCAGTTGATTCCTGCAATACTGCTCATCTGCATTACCCATCGCCACTCCCTCCTCCTGCCTTACTAACTTCCTTTGTTTTCTCAATATGGTGCATGCGACAGCCCTGGGAGTCCAGCTGCTTGCTGATTGGCTGCCTGCTCTCCCCTCCCACCATTCACAATCGCACCTGTAGCTGAAAGGTAAGGTGAATTGTGATGGCATTTGGGGGGGGGCAGGGTGAGGCAGCAGTCTTTGGCATCCCATGTCAAGGAAAGTGGAGCATCACCATCCCCACCCATCGTGGGCAGTGCTATCAACATGCTCCTCACTGGCTTTGTGAGAGTAGCCGTCTCCCATCTTCCTGGTCCCAGGAAATATTTGGGGGCTTAGATGAGGTTTTGGGCTTTATGAGACACTTGGGGAGCAGTCATTGGGAGGATCTGAAGCAAAGTTTCATCTGGATGTTGACGACACGCTGCTCTTCCTTTGTACCATCTGAATTGGAAGTGGAAGTGAAGTTGGTTGGTTCTGCATTGATACCTGAGTGCAGTGCTGGACCGGATGGAGGTCAATCAACGGTTGTTGTTTTTTAAATGATTTTTTTTAATTGCAATTTAAAAACTTTACAGATCTTGCAACATCTTTTCTCCTTACAATTAAATCCATAATCTGTTTTTTCTTTCCTTACATATTCGTATTCAATCAACTGGTTTAAAATCCTGGCAAGATGAATGGGTGAATGGCTCCTGTGTCCTGGAGATAGGTTAGTTGCCATTTTTGAAACAAAATAAAAAATTCTTTCCAGTAGCACCTTAGAGACCAACTAAGTTTGTTCTTGGTATGAGCTTTCGTGTGCATGCACACTTCTTCAGATACACTGAAACAGAAGTCACCAGATCCTTAAATATAGTGAGGGAGTGGGGAGGGGTATTACTCAGAAGGGTGGTGGGAATGGGTGATCAGCTGATAGGTGTGGAAAACCTGTTGACGACTCTTAACGGCTGCAATTAGTCTTGCAGGGAAAGGCAAGGGGTGAGATGGCTAAAGATAGCTTTGTCATGTATAATGAGATAAGAATCCAATGTCTTTGTTCAGACCAGGTTTCTCCATGGTTTTAAGTTTGGTGATTAGTTGCAATTCAGCCACTTCTCTTTCCAGTCTATTTCTGAAATTTCTTTGTATTAAGACAGCTACTTTGAGATCTTGTATAGAATGTCCTGGGAGACTGAAGTGTTCTGGGAATTTTTTATTTTGTTTTGACTATGGCAGACCAACACGGCTACCCACCTGTAACTTGCCATTTTTGGACAGGGTTGACCTGCTTTGGAAGGGAGAAGCATGTAGTCTGCAGATCCATCTCTGTCACTTGAGGGACGTAGAATCATAGAATTGTAGAGTAGGATGGGGCCCTGAGAATCAGCTAGTCCAATGCAGGAATATGCAGCTGTCCATTATGGGAATCGAACCTGCAACCTTGGCTTTGTCAAGACCATATTCTAACCAACTATCAGTAGCTGGGAGTGCCTTCTTCCAGCTTCAGTTCCTAGGGCACTTATGGACTAAGATATATTGGCCATGGTAGTAGTAGTAATAATAATAATAATAATAATAATAATAATAATAATAATTTATTTTATACCTGCCCATCTGGCTGGGCTTCCCCAGCCACTCTGGGCGGCTTCCAACAAAATATTAAAATACAATAATCCATCAAACATTAAAAGCTTCCCTAAACAGGCTGCCTTCAGATGTCTTCTAAAAGTCTGGTAGTTGTTGTTCTCTTTGACATCTGGTGGGAGGGCGTTCCACAGGGCGGGTGCCACTACCGAGAAGGCCCTCTGCCTGGTTCCCTGTAACTTGGCTTCTTGAATTTTTAAAGTATTTTACTGCTGGCATGCCATCAGTCTTGGGGGACAACAGAAGAGCACGCACTCAAGGGTGAGGTCAAACCACTGGAGAGTTACAGCGTCTGTTGTGGTTAATTCCTTTTATATTTTGCTTCACTATAAAACTTTGTGGTGTATAAATTTTATGAAACAAACAAACAAACAAACAAACAAAACAATAAATAAATAAATAAATAAATAAATAAATAAATATAATGCACTGGTAACCTCCAGAGTGGATTACTAAAGTGCAGTCTCTGTGGAACTTCCCTTGGTCTAAATTCAGAAGTTGCAAGTGGTCAGCTACAATTCTGCCCCAATAGGAATCATGGAATTTTGCCTAAAATTGCCACCATAATGACAACAGCATATTAATATTGTTTGAGAGTTTGGGGGGGGGGGGTTGTCCTGCATGGTGCATGAGTTCCTTCCAGTCCCTGGGGTCCTGGATCTAGCAAGGGTTAAAACCTAATAGAGGATTCTGACAAGCTGGAACGTGTCCAGAGGAGGGCAACCAAAATGGTCAAAGGCCTGGAAACGATGCCTTATGAGGAACGGCTTAGGGAGCTGGGTATGTTTAGCCTGGAGAAGAGAAGGTTAAGGGGTGATATGATAGCCATGTTCAAATATATCAAAGGATGTCATCTAGAGGAGGGAGAAAGGTTGTTTTCTGCTGCTCCAGAGAAGCGGACACGGAGCAATGGATTCAAACTACAAGAAAGAAGATTCCACCTAAACATTAGGAAGAACTTCCTGACAGTGAGAGCTGTTCGGCAGTGGAATTTGCTACCAAGGAGTGTGGTGGAGTCTCCTTCTTTGGAGGTCTTTAAGCGGAGGCTTGACAGCCATCTGTCAGGAATGCTTTGATGGTGTTTCCTGCTTGGCAGGGGGTTGGACTGGATGGCCCTTGAGGTCTCTTCCAACTCTAGGATTCTTTGATTCCACTGTTGAACTAGCCAGACAGGTTTCTCGTTGAGATTATGGCCCTAAGTGCTGTCATTAGTACAACAAAGGAAGTTTCTCTGTGCCAGAGGACAAATGGGTGGGCCCCCTCCCTCCCCAGGCAATTAGTGAGAAGGGCAAAAGTGAGTGCAGGGGTTGTGAAAGAACTGGAAGAAGTCTGCAGGCAGAAGCGAGGGTGTGAGAGCCCTGCTTGCTTTCTGTGGGATTCCAAGGCTGTGACTATGGGGGAAGCAAGACCCTTTTGGGGTGTTGGTGCTGTGAGCCCCCCCATCCTAGGCTCAAATTGTGTATATGTGTAAATAAACCACATAGCATAAAGACACCACAGTCTCAGCTGTTGCTCATTCTAAGGAATCTGGACCCTGGATAAAATAATAATAATAATAATAATAATAATAATAAAAATAATAGTAATAAATCCTTCCAGTAGCACCTTAGAGACCAACTAAGTTTGTTCTTGGTATGAGCTTTCGTGTGCATGCACACTTCTTCAGATACACTGAAACAGAAGTCACCAGACCCTTATATATAGTGAGAGAGTGGGGAGGGGTATTACTCAGAAGGGTGGTGGGAATGGGGGATTGGCTGATGGGTGTGGAAAACCTGTCCTAAAAGGAAAAAGCAAGGGGTGAGATGGCTACCTGTAACTGGACCCTGGATGAGAGCCTAGAACCCCTGGGATCTTGCACTGCTCTGAGATTAGAGCGGCTTGCAGAAAATGTTAAAACTGTAATGTGAGCAGCAAATGCAATTAAGCTGGTGAAATAAAAGGGAGTTGAGGATGTACTTTTGCTATATGCCATATAGAATCATGGAATCGTAGAGTTGGAAGGAACCCCAAGGTTCCTCTGGTCCAATCCTGTGCAATGTGGGAATCTCAGCTAAAGCAGAGGCTTCTGGGGAGCCAGAAGTCTACTCGACCAGGTGCCCCTCAGATCAGTACTTTGAGCACATCTATTTGTGCCATTTCCTGGTTGTCTGTAGGCACTTGAATCTCATGCTGGATCCTGGACACTGATGAGCTCAGCAAAGCATTGTAAAGGGAAGCAATCCTGTGGAACTAGCTGCAGAAATAGAATGAAATAGAACGCTTTGCCGTTCCAAAGTGCTCCTCTCTGGGGACAAATTATCGGGAATCTCAGGGTCACTTCCTAGGAGGTGACTTTGTACACGTTTAAAATGGTCACTTCAGAATGGACGCTATCGGCACATTATCTTGGAGTGGCCCCTGTAATTTCTTTTTATTGTGCCTTCTGCTGAAGTATATAAACTGTGCAGACATGAGGAGTCTAGTACAAGTGCTGGGTGAAAAAATGAATAAACTTAAGTTTTATTATTCATGGCAGGCAAAGCCATTCTGAGAACAGGCTTGGCATATGGCCAATAGGACTGGGTAATAATAATAATAATAATAATAATAATAATAATTTATTATTTATACCCCGCCCATCTGGCTGGGTTTCCCCAGCCACTCTGGGCGGCTTCCAACATAACATTAAAATGCAATAATCTATAAAACATTAAAAGCCTCCCTAAACAGGGGATAAATCTGGTTTTCAACATTGTGGTATATCACCAACTAAGCATTGCAATATACCAATATATCACAACGTCTGAAGTAAGGGTAGAGTGATGTAGAGGCATTTGCCTGGCTTCACAGTTTGCCCCACATTGTGATTTTCGCATGGGACACAAGTCATGATTCGTGATATATTGCCAGGCCAAAAACCAATGCCACAATAAGGACTTCAAACCAGTTTTGGACGATATATCGCCCAGCCCTAATGTCCAATATGGAGTGAAGGGGTTAACACACATGCTCAGACACCCTTGGACTAGGTAAGCAGGAGGAGGAGGAGGGGAAGAAGAAGAAGAAGAAGAAGAAGAAGAAGAAGAAGAAGAAGAAGAAGAAGAAGAAGAAGAGTAAGGGAGGACATGAATGTGGTAAACCACAGAGCCTAGGGCTTGCCGATCAGAAGGTCGGCGGTTCGAATCCCCGCAATGGGGTGAGCTCCCGTTGCTCAGTCCCTGCTCCTGCCCACCTAGCAGTTCGAAAGCATGTCAAAGTGCAAGTAGATAAATAGGTACCGCTCCGGCAGGAAGGTAAACGGCATTTCTGTGTGCTGCTCTGGTTCACCAGAAGTGGCTTAGTCATGCTGGCCACATGACCCGGAAGCTGTACGCCGGCTCCCTTGGCCAGTAAAGCAAGATGAGCGCTGCAACCCCAGAGTCGTCCACGACTGGACCTAATGGTCAGGGGTCCCTTTACCTTTACCAACAAAAAGTTACTAAATGATAAGGCATCATTGAGGAGGAATGCCAGGTCTGCTCTCGGTCACAGAAATACAACAGAGATGAAAACCAGGTAAAAGAAAGCTGCAACAAAGTCAATTTATTGATCTGCTGCAACAAAGTCAATCCCCGCCCCCAACAAAAGGAAGCGAAAGACCCCTGAACAAAACCAGGAACAACTTTTAAAACTGCAGAAAGTGTGCAGCGCCATTTGAGGATTGAACATGTTTGTTTATAAAAAGTGGTTTTGTTGGGTGTTATATTTGATTGGATGAAGCAAATATTGGTTTTATATAGTGGACATATGAAGAATCGAAAAACCTTTACTTTCAGCATCTTATTTGTTTCTATCTTTATCTTTTAACCTCTTTTCTACTCTTTATTTATTCATTTCTTTTTCTATTGCTTTCTCCTCTCCAAACAGAGGGGTTTGCTCTCTCAGACCTGAAATTGTATTACGAGGCGGCATGTTTGTGTTGGATGGAGGAATGGGTGGAACTAAAAAAATGCAAACATCCCAGACCTAGAGGGGTTCAACCTATCTTTTGGATGGCATGCTTACCTTTACTATGGAAAAAACCAAGCTGCAAAAGGGATTCCAAAACCACATAATAAGGAAGAACTTATGTCATGTTTTTGCACGACACAAAGACCTTCTAAACCTTCTAGAAAGGAAGACCCTTGATTGGATATCCGCTACTGGGGCTGTGGCAGTGAAAAAAGTAAATTTGGATAAGAATTGGGGTACTTATAAGGATCTCCTTAATTTTAAGAGATTTTTTTAAAAATGGAAGGGATTCCAAATTGGGTTACAGATTGGTTTCAATATTTTCAACTAAATGAGGTCTTTAAAAAGGATAGAGAAAGAGGAAGCTAAGAATTTGGAAAAAATGGTATTAGGGAACAACAAATAATTACCGTAATTTTCTGTGTATAAGACTAGGTTTTTTGTACCTTAAAATAATTTTTAAAATAGGGGGATAGTGGAGAGGTGGGGTGGGTGCTTGGTGGGTGCGTCAAGGTCTGCTGGCCATTGGGCGCTGCGGCAATTGGGCGGACGATTGGCGTTTTCTTCCTGCGAAAGAAAAAGCTCAACAACTCTGGGCAATCTCCCCCCATTTCCTCAATTAGGAGTCCCAAAAAGTAGGGGGCAACTATATACGGGGGCGTGTTATACACAGAAAAGTACGGTGTGTGATATATAAAATATATGAATATAATATAAATATAAAATTAGAATAGGAAACCAAAGATGAAATGGTAAGGCCACAGTGACACACTGGGCAATAGACATTGGACATAACATTGAAATTTCAGCCTGGGAGAAACTATGAAGCAAAACCCTGCTATTTGATAAAAGAAAACATGCAAATACACTCTTTAGGTGGTACCCGACACCCAGAACATTGGTAAAAATGTACAAAAGGTCTAATTTGTGTTGGAAATGTTCAGAGGTGGAGGGATCATAGGATTCATGATGGTTGATATTGCAGAAGGTGCTCTTCAAAATCTAGATCAAGGGAGGTAACAGTACCACTGTATTCCGCTCTGGTCAGACCTAACCTGGAATACTGTGTCCAGTTCTGGGCACCACAGTTCAAGAAGGATACTGACAAGCTGGAACGTGTCCAGAGGAGGGCAACCAAAATGGTCAAAGGCCTGGAAACGATGCCTTATGAGGAACGGCTTAGGGAGCTGGGTATGTTTAGCCTGGAGAAGAGAAGGTTAAGGGGTGATATGATAGCCATGTTCAAATATATCAAAGGATGTCATATAGAGGAGGGTGAAAGGTTGTTTTCTGCTGCTCCAGAGAAGCGGACACGGGGCAATGGATTCAAACTACAAGAAAGAAGATTCCACCTAAACATTAGGAAGAACTTCCTGACAGTAAGAGCTGTTCGGCAGTGGAATTTGCTGCCAAGGAGTGTGGTGGAGTCTCCTTCTTTGGAGGTCTTTAAGCGGAGGCTTGACAGCCATCTGTCAGGAATGCTTTGATGGTGTTTCCTGCTTGGCAGGGGGTTGGACTGGATGGCCCTTGGGGTCTCTTCCAACTCTATGACTCTATGATTCTAGCAAACAACCTCTCGACTCTCTTGGTTTCATGGAGCACAAAGAACAAGTCTTGTGTGGAATAGTATATTTCTGTTCATTCTTTCAAAGCAGACTTCTCCTGAAGTTGAAACCCATTCTGTCTTCAGTCACATGTTGGCCCAGGTTTTGCCATCTTAAATTTCTACGCTCTCCTTACAAACCCAGTTCCGTAGTTCGTGGCAATGGGTATCGCGCCAATTATTTCCAGCCAGCGACGGCACTATGGATGTGCAGTCCTTCTCCAGTCTTCTCTTGCTTTCTGTGTGGAAAGTGTTTTCCTCGTGCCAATACCTGGGACCAGAGAGGAAAGGCTTCCATTATATCCAAGACATACAGAGAGGCTGGGTCTACCGAGGCAACAGAACGAGGAGGAAATGAGAGGTGGGTGGCAAGACCTGTTGAGGCAAAATGGGCTGTGACACTTTTGGATTCTATGTGGGGAGGACTAGGAGAGCCACATTTTTAAATGTTCAAATTCCTGCATGTTCTTATTATAACAGGATTAGACACCAGGGGCAGTGGAAGCCTCTTCACCACCAGGGGCAGCGGCACTGAGGCACCCCCCTGGGGGCGGGAGCTGTCACAACGCACGTCGGATGCACTGTGCATGCCCGGAATTTCCAGGCATGCATAGTGCATCCGGGCTGGCGCTGCTGCTCCTGCGGCTAGCCGGTGAGCGAGCGGCGGATTGTGGGGCTGCCCCAGCCGTGCTGCTTTACGGGGTGCCGGGCCGCGGGGGAGTGGTGGGAGGGGCCACTGAGTGTCAACCCCCTCCCCTGGAACCCGGGGCGTCCCGCCCCCATCGCCCCTCCCTTGCTACGCCACTGTTAGACAGGTTCGCCAAGGAGAGGGCCACCAATGGCTGCTAGCCACGAAAACTGTAGGAAACAGCAATGCTTCCTTGTACCAGTTGCTGGAAACCACAGGAGGAGAGAGTGCTCTCACACTCGGATCCTGCTTGCAGGCTTCTCACAATGGGCATCTGTCTGGGCACTGTGAGAACAGGATTCTGGACTAGAAGTGCCAAAATGTAACGCGACAGGGGGGGAAAGGAATGCATGTTAACTTCAGCAGTCCTTGGGCAGAACATCTTGGCAACTTGTGCCCCATAAAGATCTACATGGGGATCTGCTGCCCCTGGGAATCCTGACACCTGAGGTAGCTGCCTCACCTGGCGTCATGGGTAGGCCATCCCTGGCACTATGGCTGAGCTCCTTCTCTGTGGCCTTTGATCACACCCAACAGAATATTAAAAAAACAATGAAACATCAAACATTAAAAACTTCCCTGTACAGGGCTGCTTTCAGATGTCTTCTAAAAGTCAGATAGTTGTTTATTTCCTTGACATCTGATGGGAGGGTGTTCCACAGGGAGGGTGCCACTACCGAGAAGGCCCTCTGCCTGGTTCCCTGTAGCTTCACTTCTCACAGGGAGGGAACTGCCAGAAGGCCCTCGGAGCTGGACCTCAGTGTCCGGGCTGAACATGGGGTGGAGATGCTCCTTCAGGTATACTGGGCTGAGGCTGTTTAGGGCTTTAAAGGTCAGCACCAACTTTGAATTGTGCTCGGAAACGTACTGGGAGCCAATGTAGGTCTTTCAAGACCGGTGTTATGTGGTCTGGCGGCCACTCCCAGTCACCAGTCTAGCTGCTGCATTCTGGATTAGTTGCAGTTTCTGGGTCACCTTCAAAGGTAGCCCCATGTAGAGCGCATTGCAGTAGTCCAAGCGAGAGATAACCACAGCATGCACCACTCTGGAGAGACAGTCTGTGGGCAGGGAGTGTCTCATCCTGCGTACCAGATGGAACTGGGAGACAGCTGCCCTGGACACAGAATTGTCCTGCGCCTCAATGGACAGCTGTGAGTCCAAAATGAGCCCCAGGCTGCACACCCGATCCTTCCGGGGCACAGTTACCCCAGTCTGTTATGTACTGAGTTGAATAGGATCCCAAATGCAGCAGCCTGATGGGTCCTAGAATAATAGGATCCAGAATGAAGCAGTCTGATTGGTCCGCAGGAGCCACCCAATCCAGCTCCAGGTGGAAGTGAATCCACAACCCGATTGGCATACAGGAGTATCCCGGAATTAGCCAATCATGTGGGGCCCATTGTGTAAATAGTGTATATAAAGCAGACGTTTTGGGGGAACTGCATTCCTCACTACAATGAGCTGAATAAAGAGCATGAAATCCACACTTGACTCCGAGTATATTTCAGAGTCCACCCCCCCACCCCCCTGTCCCCCCCAAAACAGTACTTCTGTATTGTCAGGATTCAACCTCAATCTGTTAGCCGCCATCACTCTGCGCATCCCAGAAGGCACACTGGTGGTCTCTGCCGGTAGCTGGCAGTGGGGAGTGGGGTGGTTGAGTCAGTCTGGCTGGCCTGGCTAGTTTCGGGGTGCATGACATGTGTGACTTGTCCTGTATACCTGAAGGAGCGTCTCCTACCCCCATTGTTCAACTCGGACACTGAGGTCCAGCACTGAGGGCCTTCTGGCGGTTCCCTCACTGCGAGAAGCAAAGCTACAGGGAACCAGGCAGAGGGCCTTCTCGGTAGTGGCGCCCGCCCTGTGGAACTCCCTCCCTTCAGATGTCAAAGAGATAGACAACTACCAGACATTTAGAGGACATCTGAAGGCAGCCCTGTTTAGGGAAGCTTTTAATGTGTGATATTTTAATGTATTTGATTTTTGTTGGAAGCCGCCCAGAGTGGCTGGGGAAATCCAGCCAGATGGGCGGGGTACAAATAATAATAATAATAATAATAATATATAATAATAATAATAATAATATCATCATCATGCATGTGCAAGGCACCACAGCAGATTATGCTGTAAAGGTTACTTAACTTCCTTAAATGCCCAAAGACAGTTCCCTAACACCCCCTTTTTTTAGACTTACTGTTTTGTTACTCTGGAGCCATCTGTCCATTCCCATTTGCCTTCCTCCTTTTCATCTGTAAAACCAATCCAGGTGGGGCCTCTGAGCTGAGAAGTGATGTAATTCTGCAGAAAGAAGGAATGACCTCAGCTGACAAAATGCCCAAATTCAGCTACCTGAGCCTGAGCAATGGGGCGGTAAGGAATTGCACATTGAATGCTGTGACTTGTTGCGAGGTGGTTTGCAACATGTACTTGTAGGGAGATAATGGGATGCGGAGGCGTCAAATTCCTTGGTGATTGGGGGGCAGAGAGCAGAGGCAGAAAAGAGAATACAGTACTTGTGTCGGGTGCCAATATCGCCCCGTGGTACCACTGGGCAATCTTCAATTGTGCCCAAGAATTTGGTGGTGATGTTTACTATTTGTTTATTCATTCATTCATTCATTCCATCACCAGGATGCATATTTCCTCCGGTAGGTTCACCTGCGATCTGGTACTCCCTACAAGTGGTTTTCTACAAATGCTTCAGCATGCGGTAAGTACAGATGCAAAAAGTGACAACTTTTCAAAGAGGCTTAGGCACACCTCCTGCTATTATTAAGAATTCACTGTGTAGTTAACTTATAGTACGATAATCTATCGAGCTACTCAAAAGTAAATGTCTGTGTTTAATGGGGGTTTCCTGCCAGGTAAGTGGTTGCAGGACTGCAGCCTTGGCTTCCTTGTGTGGAAAGAGTGGAAAGGCTTCAGAACTTAAATATGGGCAGCCCACTGTGTTTAACGCTATTTTATAAAAGAGGAGTATTAAATCAAATAATTTGAGCACAATTAAATTATGATATTATTATTTTTTAATGCATTTAAAAATCCTGTTAATTATCTCAGTGCTTTTGTTGTTGGGGAAGAACATTGGAAGATGACATTTGGCAGGACTGTGAGTGTGTGGGGGGGGGGGAATAATGTTTGGAAGAATTATAAAAATGGCTTGGAACCTCTCCGGAGTTAATTATTTCACTTGCCCCCTCAATGAGGGGAAGAGGGACTGGACTTTGAAGACTTGCCGGGGCTCTGTTGGGGCACCAGATCATTTTTCTATGAATAATTATAATTAATTGCTTCGACTGGACATGGAGGGGAGAACCTGGAGGCCTGCCAGGCAGGGTTTTGGCAGAACATTGGGTGACTCCCTGTTTGAAATCGAAAGTGGAATTTTGCAGCCGCATCCGAAGAACAAAGAGAGAGACCTGTCCAGAGTAACTCCGAGTCAACAAAGGAGATCAGGAATTAATTAATATGGACATAATATTTGATAAAGGAACAACTGATGAAAATTAAAACCTCACACAGGAAGGAGAAAAGAGAACTTGATTTGCAAATTTACAAACTACTATATGTGCTAATACGAATTGAAGTTCATCATTGTAGCTGTGGTATAAGGGATTTTATCAGGAATGGATTGCATTTGGTTTGAGCGATAGTCTGGAGGCAGAATTAAAGGGAATTAGACCCTGAAGTACAGCACATGGGAAGCCATACAAAATTTATAACTGGCTATGTAATTGATTTGTATCTGAATTGGTATTGCTATTTGGTATCAATATAATTTGATGCATACTGGATTTTTGTAATTGAAAATTACTAAAAATTATTTAAAACAAAAACAAAAAAAAACGAAGCAGCCATGGCAATAGCTGCAAGAAATCATAACATATTTGCAGGTGAGGGCAAGAACAACCAAGGTTGACAGGAGGATTGGGCACCAGAGAGAATGACCACTTGAAAAGTATATATATAACCTGTTCTTCATCACTTAAGACGGAGGCCAAGTGGGAATCTCTAGACACACAGAAGTTCTCCGCATCATACCAAGTCTTTCTTCCTTTTGAAACATAGTAGAGATTCCTCCCAAAAGTATTCCAGGTGCCAGAAGATCTGGCTTTAGTATTTTTCTTGTAGAGATTTTCTATGAGCGAGAGAGAGAAAAGCTGCTGTTGCATGGAGCATGGACTGCGAGCAGTTGCGTTCAAAACCCTGTCCATCCCATGTGTGGTGTGGGGCATGTCATTCGCTCTTGCAGCCTAGCCTACCTAGAGGAAGAAGGGGCAGGGACCTCCGAGCTTCCTCGTGATACATCATCACAGGACTGGGAATGCCACACAAGACCTGGAGACTGGGGTAGGCCCGTCCGTGAAACGCTGGTGGGGTTGGGCCAGAGCACAAGAATTCTGGGCAATGGTATTCAGAGAAATTGATAAGACCTTAAAATGCCACATTATCCCAACTTCTCCATTAGCACTTTCAGCTATGCTTGACGAGGGTAACAAAAAAATTTGCGTAATAAAGACTTGTTGGCGCACCTACTTATAGCAGCTAGAACAGGGGTCCCCAAACTAAGGCCCGGGGGCCGGATGCGGCCCAATCGCCTTCTAAATCCGGCCCGCGGACGGTCCAGGAATCAGCGTGTTTTTACATGAGTAGAATGTGTGCTTTCTGCCTGGTGTTTTTACACAAGTAGAATGTGTGCTTTTATTTAAAATGCATTTCTGGGTTATTTGTGGGGCATAAAAATTTGTTCATTTTTCCCCCCTTCAAAATATAGTCCGCCCCCGCCCCCCCACAAGGTCTGGGGGACAGTGGACCGGCCCCCTGCTGAAAAAGTTTGCTGACCCCTGAGCTAGAATGACCATCACTCCTTTTGGGGGACAGTCTTACTATTTGGTACACAGTTACCCCATTCAGAACCAGGGAGTCCCCCACATCTGCCCGCCCTCTGCCCCCTGAAACAGTACTTCTGTCTTGTCAGGATTCCACCTCAATCTGTTAACCGTCATCCATCCTCCAACTGTGGGAATGCTTAGGAATGTGGATGAGGATATATTGATTAAGATATCCTATCGCAGCTTGTGTTAACAAGCTCCAAACTTTGCAGAGTTGCATTCCCTTTTTAAAGCACAGAAGAAAACGGTTGCACAGGCTTGCTAAACCCTCAGAATAACATGTATATTCCTGGTATATTCCCCTTCTTCCCTCTTAAAAGTAAAGACACAACGCAGTGCTCTTTAAAAGTATAAAAAAGAGTTTACTCACAGTTTTCATCCTGAGTTACAGCACAGTCTCAGAAGGCAGGCTAACTTAGATAAATGTATTTACATGTGTGAAGCTACTGTGGTGCCTCGCAAGACGAAATTAATTCGTTCCACGAGTGTTGTCATATAGCGGAAATTTCGTCTTGCGAAGCACGGTCGGAGGAAGCGCGGTTTTACGGGGGGGGGTCACAAAACGTTTTCGATTTGCGAGTCACAGCCATAGGGAAATTCGTCTTGCGAGTCACCCTTTCGTTAGCGAATGCCTTTCGTCTAGCGAGGCATTCGTCTAGCGAGGTACCACTGTATCTCCATAAGGGAGCAGGCTTCACCTGGCCTCTCTTGGCTGGATGCCAAGAGAGCATCCTTGTTCCTTGAAGAGACGAATCCAAAGAGAGAGAGAGAGAGAGAGAGAGAGATGGCGTCTGGTCTCAAGAGTTTTGTATACAGGTGAGACCACACCCACCTCTAGTTACACTGGAAACTGTCTCAGTCCAGGTAAGCAGGAAGCTTTGACTGGAGGACTGAGATACCCTTCATGTCCACTGTAGCAATGGTATGTTTGGACTGCTCTGTGTTTACATCCCACACCAACTGCCTCCAGACACTCACACAGGAATGCTGGTCAGGGGTGCCGCGGGCAACACTGGCCTCTGTCCCTCTTTCCTTCCTTCCTTCCTTCCTTCCTTCCTTCCTCCTCTGATGCCCTCTTATGTCTCTGCCTCCTAAAGGCTTGCACAGCTGATTGTTGCAGCAGTCCTGGCCACAAGCTCCCCAGGCGAATGTGTGCCTCTGGGGCTGGCGAGGGGGTGCTGGTCGCCAGGAGCCAAGACGGCCTCAGAGTAATAATAATAATAATAATAATAATAATAATAATAATAATAAATTTTTATTTATACCCCGCCCTTCCCCGCCAAACCGGGCTCAGGGCGGCTAACACCAATAAAATCACAACAAAAACATAAAACAATTCATTAAAATACAGATTAAAATACAATTTAAAATTTAATTTAGACTGCAGCCTCATTTTTAAGTAGCCCACCAATCACACCAAAAGAATGAAACATCAGGGTTAAACTGAAACCAACCCAAAGGCCAGGTGGAACAGCTCCGTCTTGCAGGCCCTGCGGAAAGATGCCAAATCCCGCAGGGCCCTGGTCTCTTGTGACAGACCGTTCCACCAAGTCGGGGCCAGTACTGAGAAGGCCCTGGCCCTAGTTGAAGCCAACCTAGCATCCTTGTGGCTCGGGACCTCCAAAAAGTTATTATTTGAGGACCTTAAGGTCCTACCCGGGACATACCAGGAGAGGCGGTCCCTTAAGGTCCCTTAGGCAAGTGGCCGATGGACCCCAGCCAGCCAGTCGGACAAGTGGGAGGCTGAGCACACACACACACACACACAGGCAGGCAGGCAGGCGTTGTGCTGGCCTTTCTTGTGCTTGCTGTGTGCAGTGCCTGCCTGGGAGCTGAGAGTCTGGTGCTGAAGGACAGCTGCTTGCCTCCCCAAGGCGAGTAAAGTGATGGCCTCACATCCACCTTTGACCAGTCTCTGTCAGGCCACCGAGGCTGGGGCCGTCCTCTCCCCAGGCCCCTGAAGGAGAGGCACCTCTCTTTGCGTGGAGGGCTGAGAGACCAGGGGCCCGGAGGACGCCCAAGGAGTGGGGAGAGGAGAGGAGGCTCAGGAAACACTCCACAAGGAAAGGCGTTCAAAAAGGGGCGAGGGGCTTCGGGCTCTGCGGGCAAGGGGCGACATAACTGGGCTCCTGTGCCCCACAGGGGTGCCGCAGAAAGAATGCAGCTGGCCAAGGGAGCCGTGGACTCGGAAAGGTTGGAAACCTCTGCTCTAGGGCCCTAGTCAGCAATCCGTTTCGCCACTTCAGCAACGAGGTGAGATGGGGCGACGGGCAGTGCCATAGCTAGGGGCTGGTGAGGTGGGGCCCCGCCTGGGGCGCAGGCGATTGGGGGCGCAAAATCGGCTACAAAAAAAAATAATATGTCCATAAATATAAATATATTTTCTGACTGACGGTCGAATAAAGAATGATGATGATGATGATGATGAAATATAAATATTGATTATTGCCTCATAAAAAAGGGTTTTAAACAGAGGGTGAATTGAATGGGTGGAGGGGAGGGGGGGTTGGAGAAGAGGCAGAAAGAAGAGCTAATTTGGCTAGGGGGTGCAATCTGGGTGGTTCTGCCAGGGGTGCAAGATCACCTAGCTACGGTTCTGTCGGTGGGCCTAACGGTTGAGGGACCTTTTTTGGTTCCACGAACCAGATCCTTTATCAGGATTCAGCCTAGGACTGGTTCTTGACTGGAGAAATCATATGCATCGGGCATACCGAGGTGGTCTGAGGTTAGTGTGCCCGGTGCGGTCCCACTGGGTGTCATGCTGCAGGGGGCACCACAGCAATACTGTAGAACGGAATGTGAGAGATGTGGGGGGGTGCAAAATTTTAGCATCGCACAGCTGCTAACGCTGCACCACTTGGGCTTTTTCCGCTGACCTGTGGCTCCACAAGCAGTTGCTTCAATGGAGGGGGGGTGATTTAAAGGCAAACCCGCCTGATTTTCACTCTCCGAAACGACCTGAAACACAACCATTCCTCAAAAGTTACACTCCTCTGGGTTTTGAAATGCAGTTCGCCAACCAAGGAACTTTGGGGAAAGGCACAGACTAGGGTGAAGGGAGCGTTGAAATGGCTATGTTTGTGATGACAACAAGGAGGGACACACCGCAACCTCTTAAGAGGAAATTACTTTGCAAAAAATAAAAATAAAATTTTCTTAAGGAAAATTGCAAGCAAAACTGGGCATATTGAGGAGAAACGTGCGCTGCAGTGCTGGTGCATTTTCATGACAACCTGTTTTAAATAAATGCAAACTGCTATGGAAATGTGGGAAACTGAGAAGCTGAAGAATGAAATTATTACTATTATTATTATTATTATTATTATTATTATTATTATTTGTACCCCGCCCATCTGGCTGGGTCCCCCAGCCACTCTGGGCGGCCTCCAACAGATATTAAAATACATTAAAATATCACAGGTTAAAAACTTCCCTAAACAGGGCTGCCTTCAGGTATTTTCTGAATGTCAGATAGTTATTTATCCCTTTGACCTCTGCTGGGAGGGCATTCCACAGGGCAGGTGCCACTACCGAGAAGGCCCTCTTTGAAACCAAAATTGACAGAGCAGGGCCTGGATAAAATGCAAGAGAAAGCTGCTCAATGGCTGAGATAGAAGAAGAAGAAGAAGAAGAAGAAGAAGAAGAAGAAGAAGAAGAAGAAGAAGAGAAGAGGAGGAGGAGGAGGAGGAGGAGTTTGGATTTGATATCCCGCTTTATCACTACCCGAAGGAGTCTCAAAGCGGCTAACATTCTCCTTTCCCTTCCTCCCCCACAACAAACACTCTGTGAGGTGAGTGGGGCTGAGAGACTTCAGAGAAGTGTGACTAGCCCAAGGTGCATGTGGAGGAGCGGGGACGCGAACCCGGTTCACCAGATTACGAGTCTACCGCTCTTAACCACTACACCACACTGGTTCTCCCGTGTGGTGTAGAGCCCCAGTTCCTTCCCTTAGCTGGTGCTCTGCGCCAGCATTTAATGTTCATTCAACGTGGCCTTTAATCTTTGTGGCAGCTAAGGGCCTCCCCCCCTTTTTTTGCAATTCCAGCATGCCACCCTTTCAATTTCTGGCACACGGCTATATCCACTATATCCATTTGCCCCCTTGCATTCTCAAAGTGTGCCCCGTATTTAGACATGCAGATACCGGTACTTACGGTAGTCTTTCTTCTGCCCTGCATATTCATGTTGGTTGCTTTTCAATGTGTCCACCAATGTCAAAGCAAAATCCGATACCTTTATGGCTGAAAGTATTCCCAAAATCAGAATGACAGTTTCTTCAACACCAGCCCAACCCAGACCCAGACAGACACATTTGCTTCTTCATTTGAACATGTTATAGGGTTGCCGTATTTTTAAAAAAGCAGGACACCCCAAAACTGTTGACCTTTTTTTTGACAAAAACGCCAAAAAAGGCCACAATTTTTTAAGATCCAAAGCGCCGCCTTTCAGAAAACCCCCCCCCCCCCGCCGACTGAAATCCCAGTAATGAAGACAAGGCAGGGATGCCCCCCCCTCTCCACTGTTGTTAATCCTAACATTAGAAGTGTTAACTAGAGAAATACGGGGAAATGATGAAATAACAGGAATTAAGGTTGGGTTGAGAGAGTACAAAGTCAACATTGTTTTGACGTTGGGAAATCCGATGGAAAGTGTCCCAAGGACAATAGAAACTATAACAAAATTTGGCAACAGCAGGATTCTATATAAATAAGGTGGGGGGGGGTGATAGTTAAAAATCTAGACTCACTGGCAAAAAAAGACTCGAGAATATTACAAGCACTTTCTATCATTTATGGTGGGATTGCAAGGTAATAAGTAGATTCTGGAATGAGATTTATGAAGAGTTTTTTAAAAAAAATTATTCAAAATTACATTTACCAAAAAAAAACCCAGAATCCTTTTTATTAGGAATAATTACGGATGAGATCCCAAAAAATAATATAAATGTTTTTCTGTACGCCACAGCAGCAGCCAGATTATTAATAGCGAAAAACTGGAAAGGAGAGAAAACCCCATCACTAATAGAATGGAGAAGCAAAATGTATGAATTGGTAGAATTGGCAAAATTAACTGCTTGCGTTAGAGGCCACTCGAATCAAGAAGTAATAACGGAGTGGCAAGGAGTGAAAGATTACATGAAATTACAGTGCTCCGGATTTGATATTTTGATAGATATGTAATGAAACGGGTGGGGGTAAACAAGATGAAATATGTAAAATAAGATAACAATTATAGTAATAAGTAACACAGCGAAAGAGATGAAAGTAAAATAGAGATTTAATGAGATCACACAGGGGTGAGGGGGAGTGGGGAGGGGGGAGAGGAAAGGGGATGTATTTTGATTTTAATGCTTGTATGGTTTCTATCTTTTCTTGTATGGATCTGAAATAAATAAAATTTGTTTTAATTTTTTTTAATAAAAGAGAGAATTAAAACGGTGGGGTTAAATATTTGGGGAAATGGATATCAGCAAAGAACTTAAACCTTTCTAAAAATTAAAATAAATAAAAAATGTCCTTCCAGTAGCACCTTAGAGACCAACTAGTTTGTTCTTGGTATGAGCTTTGTGTGCATGCACACTTCTTCAGATATGCACACGAAAGCTCATACCAAGAACAAACTTAGTTGGTCTCTAAGGTGCTACTGGAAGGAATTTTTTATTTTATTTTGTTTTGACTATGGCAGACCAACACGGCTACCTACCTGTAACTGGAACTATGTTAAAATGATTTACGCCTGCTTCTTGGGAGAAAGCAATGACAAACCTAGACAGCATCTTAAAAAGCAGAGACATCACCTTGCCAACAAAGGTCCGTATAGTTAAAGCTATGGTTTTCCCAGTAGTGATGTATGGAAGTGAGAGCTGGACCATAAAGAAGGCTGATCGCCGAAGAATTGATGCTTTTGAATTATGGTGCTGGAGGAGACTCTTGAGAGTCCCATGGACTGCAAGAAGATCAAACCTATCCATTCTGAAGGAAATCAGCCCTGAGTGCTCACTGGAAGGACAGATCCTGAAGCTGAGGCTCCAATACTTTGGCCACCTCATGAGAAGAGAAGACTCCCTGGAAAAGACCCTGATGTTGGGAAAGATGGAGGGCACAAGGAGAAGGGGACGACAGAGGATGAGATGGTTGGACAGTGTTCTCGAAGCTACTAACATGAGTTTGGCCAAACTGCGAGAGGCAGTGAAGGATAGGCGTGCCTGGCGTGCTCTGGTCCATGGGGTCACGAAGAGTCGGACACGACTGAATGACTGAACAACAACAACAAATCCAGTGGTACAGTCAAATGCAACATTCCTTATTTCCCTAGAGTGGGCACAAGCAGCGGGACATCTGCAGTCGGTGTAACTTTCTCTTCCACTAGTCTGGAGCATCCTTCCCCCTGCATGTGACCTGGGAGATGGGCATTGCCCTGGCTGACTCCATAAAAGAGCCAAGTCACACAGCCATTTTCTCAGTCCAGTTCCGTCTATTCTTGCTTCACTTGCTCTCTTGTTCTAACTTTTGCTGCCATGCTGCTCTCCTGCAGCCCTTTTGTTATCTTAATAATAATAATAATAATAATAATAATTAATAATATTAATTCCAACAGAACATTAAAATGCAATAATCTATTAAACATTAAAAGCCTCCCTAAACAGGGCTGCCTTCAGATGTCTTCTAAAGGTCTGGTAGTTGTTTTTTTCTTTGACATCTGGTGGGAGGGAGTTCCACGGGGCGGGTGCCACTACCGAGAAGACCCTCTGCCTGGTTCCCCGTAACTTGGCTTCTCGTAGTGAGGGAACCGCCAGGAAATTATTTTGCTGTCTGCTGGCTCTCAGCCAGCAGCACATGAGTTCAGTCTCCATATGAGATGAACTCACAGTTTCTTTGTGAAACAACCAAGTAAAGCCTGCCTTTCAGGGATCCTATCGTGAACTGAAATGTGAGTAAACTTTTTGTTACTTTCCTCAGAAAGACTCTTGTGTCTCTCTTCTCTTAAGAGGGATTAAAGGGGGCACCAGGAAATAATCTTAACTAAGAGATTCAAACGAATCTGCAAACTAGCTTCCAGCTATATTGAGGGGAATCTGCTCTGCTACATCACTTACTAGCGTGAGTGAAGGAAAGTTAATACTTATCCAATATAAAAAAAGATCTGGAAAGGAAGAATATCCGCAGTCAAAATGAATGTTTGGCCAGTGTGCAGTAGACTCGTAATCTGGAGAACCGGGTTTGCGTCTCTGCTCTTCCACACGCAGCTGCTGGGTGACCTTGGGCTAGTCACACTTCTCTGAAGTCTCTCAGCCCCACTCACCTCACAGAGTGTTTGTTGTGGGGGAGGAAGGGAAAGGAGAATGTTAGCCGCTTTGAGACTCCTTCGGATAGTGATAAAGCGGGATATCAAATCCAAACTCTCCTTCTTCTTCGTCAATATGATCTTCTTATTTCAAACACTCACGGTGAGAAATAGCCCAAAATGTTTCAAACAGTGGAAGAAAGGCCTGACAAACTTCATCTGGCAGGGGAGAACCCCCCCCCCCACACACAAATTAATTATAAAAATCTGACAGACGTAAGAGGCAGAGGGGGTTTTGCCCTTCCAAACCTCAGACTTTATTATGAGGCAGTGTGCCTGTGCTGGATGAAGGAATGGATGGAGCTAAGAGATACCAACACTTTAGACCTAGAAGGTTTTGGTCTGTACTTTGAATGGCATGCATATCTGCACTACGACATATCAAGGGTGTACAAAGCTTTCCAAAACCATGTCATAAGAAGAAGAAGAAGTATATACATGATTTGACAGAGACACAAAGATATTTTAGAGAGAAAACCCCCAAGATGGATATCACCAACGGAGGCAGTCTCAGTGAAAAGGTTGAACATGGATGAGAAGTGGGCCACTTAATAAAGAATTTAAAGAGTTCACCTGGTGGGGGGAGATTTTGGATCATACTATAGACATGGGTGGCGCTGTGGGTTAAACCACAGAGCCTAGGGCTTGCAAATCAGAAGGTCGGCGGTTTGAATCCCCATGATGGGGTGATCTCCCGTTGCTCGGTCCCAGCTCCTGCCAACCTAGCAGTTTGAAAGCACGTCAAAGTGCAAGTAGATAAATAGGTACCACTCCGGCGGGAAGGTAAGTGGCGTTTCCGTGTGCTGCTCTGGTTTCGCCAGAAGCGGCTTAGTCATGCTGGCCACATGACCCGGAAGCTGTACGCAATGAGTGCTGCAACCCCAGAGTCGTCCGCGACTGGACCTAATGGTGAGGGGTCCCTTTACCTTTTTATACATTGGTTTCAGTACTTTCAGTACTTATTTAAAAGAGATAATAAGGAAAAGGGATTTGCGGAAATGCGTTCAGAATTCGGAAAAAATGTAATAGGAAAGGATGATAAATTAATCTAGAAAGTTTTTAAAGAGTATTGGGAAATGCTCCTCACAGAATTAAAAAAGATTCTAAAACTCACATTTCCCAAAAGACCAGAGGCCTTTCTATTAGGGATAATAGGTGATAACATCTGAAGAAGTGTGCATGCACATGAAAGCTCATACCAGTAACAAACTTAGTTGGTCTCTAAGGTGCCCATCTGAGAGGGGCCGGAATCCAGTTCAAGTGAGTTCCAGCTGGGGGGGGGAGCCCTGTGGACATCCTATCGTGATTTGATATTATGGTGGGTATTGCTATATACACAGAAACCAGAAACTTCCTATAAAGGCTAGCCCAAATTCCACATCTATATATCTTCAGGAGACTTCCACCTTTTCTTTTCAGTCCTCGGAGCTATGGAAACTGTGCCGCGCCCCGCATTTCGAAACCAGAATCGGAAATAAATAGTTGTTCCTATCCCACTTACCATCTCCGTAATTGAGCTTTGGGCGTCTGTATGAAGCGGCCATTGAGCCTCTAAGTTTGTTCAACGACGGTTCGAGGTGATGGGCTGGTTCCGCTAGCATTGTGTTATCTAAAGTTATTGAGATAAGGACAAGAACTAAGATTTCCAGCTGCCTAACTTAAAGTGCTTGAAAGCTGCCCCCAAACAACTGCCCCCCATAACCCCATAATAAACACATGAAACTGCCATATTCAGAGGTTGAGCTGG
Organism: Lacerta viridis; assembly: GCA_900245905.1. NCBI lineage: Eukaryota > Metazoa > Chordata > Lepidosauria > Squamata > Lacertidae > Lacerta > Lacerta viridis. The sequence continues at coordinate 47,672 of OFHU01001572.1, forward strand.
GTTCCACCAAGCCTTAGACTGTCTTCTCAGCAGGTAGTAGTAGCTCTTTAGAGACTCCTGCAAGGCCCTCTACCAGCTACCCAGCCTGAGATCATAGAATCATAGAGTTGGAAGGGACCCCAGGGGTCATCTAGTCCAACCTCCTGCATTGCAGGAATCTCAGCTCAAGCATTCAAGGCAGATGGCCATCCAACCTCTGCTTAAAAACCTCCAAAAAAGGAGAGTCCAGGCAAACTTTCCTGGGGAGAGCATTCCACAGACGGGGAGCCACTGCAGAGAAGCCCCCGTTCTCGTGTTGCCACCCTCTGGACCTCTCGAGGAGGAGGCACACGAATGAGGGCCTCAGAAGATGATCTCAGGATCCGGGTAGGTTCATATGGAAAGAGGCGGTCCTTGAGGTATTGCGGTCCTGAGCCGTTTAAGGCTTTATAGGTCAAAACCAGCACTTTGAATTGGGCCCAGAAACTAATCGGTAGCCAGTGCAGTCGGACCAGGATCGGTGTAATATACTCAAACCATATTGCTCCGGTGAGCAACCTGGCCGCTGAATTCTACACTAGCTGAAGTTTCCGAACCATCTTCAGAGGCAGCCCTACGTATAACGCATTGCAGTAATCTAACCTTGAGGATACCAGAACATAGACAACAGTACAGGTGAAACTCGAAAAATTAGAATATCGTGGAAAAGTCCATTTATGTAAGCAATTGTTTTCATTAGCTACTGGAGTTTAATATATGAGATAGACTCATGACATGCAAAGCGAGATATGTCAAGCCTTTGCTTGTTATAATTGTGATGATTATGGCGTGCAGCTGATGAAAACCCCAAAGTTGAAATTGTTAATTTGGGGTTCTCATCAGCTGTATGCCATAATCATCACAATTATAACAAATAAAGCTTGACACAGCTCGCTTTGCATGTCATGAGTCTATCTCATATATTTTATGTTGAATTACTGAAAGTAATGAACCTTTCCACGATATTCTAATTTTTCAAGTTTCACCTGTAGTTAGGCTACCCCTGTCCACCTGAGCCTCGAGTGACAGCAAAGGATTCAGGAGTACCCCCAAGCTACGAACCTGCTCCTTCAGAGGAAGTGTAACCCCATCAAGAGCAGGCGACCTCCCACCGATCTGGTCTAGGGAACCCCCCCACTAACAGTGCCTCAGTCTTATCTGGACTGAGCTTCACTTTGTCGGCTCTCATCCAGTCCATAACCGAGGCAAGACACTGGTCCAGCACTCCCACTGCCTCACCTGCAGATGTAAAGGAGAAATAGAGCCGAGTACCATCAGCATACTGCTGGCGACAGTACTCCAAACCACCGGATAACCCCACCCAGTGGTTTTAATCTCTCACTCATCTCTTTGACATCTGACGGGAGGGCGTTCCACAGGGCGGGAGCCACCACCGAGAAGACCCTCTGCCTGGTTCCCTGTAACCTCGCTTCTCGCAGCGAGGGAACCACCAGAAGGCCCTCGGAGCTGGACATCAGAGCACTGGCAGAGGAAGCTGCCTCGCCACCCGGGGCAGCAAACCCGGGGGCACCCGGGGGCGGAGACACTCCGTAGCGCGCATGCGCAACGCCTCTACGTACGGCGCATACATCATTACGTTCGACGCATGCGTAGCGATGCTGCACGTGCGCGCTACGGAGCGGAGGGAAGCCAGGGAGGGGCATCAACGGCCCAAGAAAAGCCCACCCCTCCCCTCGACCCGCAGCCTGAGCGGGAAATAGCAAAGCAGACGCTCCACAGCTGCTCAACTGCAGCTGGTCCATACAGTCATCATCCCTGATCCTGGAAGGAGTCTTGCTCACATGCACCCCATATTATTATTATTATTAATTGAATTTGTTAGTCGTTTCATAGTTTGCCCAGGGAACCCGAAGCAAGCTACCACCAGAGAAAACACCCCACACAGATGCATTAAAACCAAGAGGAAAAAAAAACACATTTTTCAAAAAAACAAAAAAACAAAACCCCACCAGGCTTCGAAAAGGCCACAGATGGTTAAAGGCGCAAGGCCTGGTTAAAGGGGAAAGCATTGTGGCTGGAGCCTAAAGATATAGAATGATTGTGCCATGCGAGCTATCATAAATGAGCTGCTGAAATACAGCTCTTCCCCCCCCCCAGACACCCAGGCTGCACAGCTAGGCATCGAGGGCATGTGGCTTATAGGAGTTTGACATCAGTTTAGGGGGTTCAGATGAACCCCTCAAAGTATGAGTGACTTCAGGGGGGCACCTGGGCGAGCCAGATCTCCTGTGCATGCAGGGCACCAAACTCTGGAGCAAGCTCAGCGGTACTTGCATACAATTATTTCTCCAATGAAAACAGGGACATCCTATCCCATAATAACAACAAGAAGAATATTATTTATACCCGCCCATCTGATTGGGTTGCCCCAGCCACTCTGGGTGGCTTCCGACAGATATAAAAACATGATAAAACATTAAACTTTTTTTAAAAAAAAAAACACTACCCTATACAGGGCTGCCTTCACATGTCTTCTAAAGGTTGTATAGTTACTTATCTCCTTGGCTTGGGGGTCACATAATGGCACACCCTCCAACATTTCTCCAATGAAAATAGAGACGTCCTAAGGGACGCGGGTGGTGCTGTGGGTTAAACCACAGAGCCTAGGGCTTGCTGATCAGAAGGTCGGCGGTTTGAATCCCGCGACGGGGTGAGCTCCTGTTGCTCGGTCCCTGCTCCTGCCCACCTAGCAGTTCAAAAGCACGTCAAAGTGCAAGTAGATAAATAGGTACCGCTGGGGAAGGTAAACGGCGTTTCCGTGCGCTGCTCTGGTTCGCCAGAAGCGGCTTAGTCATGCTGGCCACATGACCCGGAAGCTGTACGCCGGCTCCCTCAGCCAGTAAAGCGAGATGAGCGCCCAACCCCAGAGTCGGACACGACTGGACCTGATGTTCAGGGGTCCCTTTACCTTTACCTTTAAGGGAAAGTGGGACATTCCAGGATCAAATCAGAAACTGGGATGGCTTCTGTAAAACTATGATTGTCCCCATGGTGGATATACACTCATGGTTTATAAAAATAGGAAGAGGTAAGGAATGCTTTTCATAACATAGATGGACACCTTACATGTTGCTTGTAACATTAACAAGGTGTTATTAAAATTTGATGCCAGAGGTTTCTGCAGAGCAACCAGGAACCAGGCAATAGGGAAAATGCATTGCTACACACACACACACACACACACACACACACCCCAAAAAAAAACCCAGGTAAGGGACGTTATTTAATGTACCAGTATGCCCTGTGACATTTTAGAACGATATATCTAATATCGTTCTAATAACGTTAAAAAGTTCAGCGTAGATCCAGCCCTGGAAAATAAGGGCGCTTGGAGTGTCTGTACATGCTAAGGGCCCCTTCAACAAGCCTGCCGCCGGGTGCGGGGTGCCAGCAGATGCACCTTTGCTGTGCCCAGCCCTCCTCCCCTGTTCCCTGTGCGAGGGGACCTTGGTCAACCCTCTGTCCTTCAGCAGGAGATACCAAGCGACACAGTTTGTTCAGGAGCAGCTGGTGGAAGTTGTGTGTCAGCAGACAGAGTTGAACTTACAGAGATGGCCCATCACTGCAGCTAAGGTACCGAAGACCAATACTGTCCCGCCAATGCACATCCATATAATCTTTAGACGTTGCGGTGTCATGCCGCTAGGTTCGGGTGGCGGCGGCGGAGGAGGAGGAGGAGCTTTTGCAGCCCCTCCCTTTGGTGGTGGTGGTGGTTTCTTGGGAGCCATGGCTCCAAGGACAAGAAGAAAGAAATAACCATGAAGACAACAGATCGAGGGGCAAGTTCATCATCAGCCCCCCCCCCCTGCCTTTTGCCTATTCAGGGATTGGGATGCTGCGCTCAGGACCCAATAGGTGGGGGTATCCCCCTAGCATTTGGTGGTAGCTGAGCGACAGGCAGTTGCAACTGCGGTTCATGGCTGATACTGCATTTCAAATTCAGGCAAATCTGTCGCGACGCAATGGAGACCACGGGCGTCTCAAAGGAGGCAAATCTTGGGGGGGGGGCCTCAGAATCATCTGGAGTTAGGTGGGAAAGGAGGAGCAGTTGCCTAACAGGTTTTAATGGTTCTTTTAAGTTCTCAAATAAAAACATTCATTGCAAAAAGGGAACCGTTTAAGCTCCAATAATGGGGAGCTGAGGTTAAAAAAATAAATAAATCAGGGATTGCCTAAGTTAGGGTTGCCCTATTTCAAAAAGTGAACATCCGTACGCAAAGGCTGTTGAGCTTTTTTTGGCAAAACTGACCCCCCACCCCCCCAAAAAGAGAGAAGTTCCTGAGATATTTTTAAAGGAAAATAGCTGAAAACAACACTAGCGACATGGCTTGCCATGTGTTCGGTTTTCCCCGGACATTTTTTTGCAATTTTTTGCCCGGACATTGCTTACGACTGCCGTATTCCGGCTATGTCCGGAAAATTCTGGACAGATGGCAACCCTAGGCTAAGTAGATCTTCCCAGCACTGGATAATCTGCTGCAGTGCAGGCAACTACTGTACCGTCTGCTTCTGGGTCACCTTAGGATTCCCTTCCAGAGTAGCTTTCAAGGATTTCCCTCGCTCTCCTTCTGAGTCTGATTCTCTTGAACCCTGCTCAGTAACTGCGCTATATTTCCCATGGATTCTTATGGCTCCCTCCCACGGCCTTACTCGCTTCCTTTGTCCTCCCAGTATGGTGCAAGCAGCAGCCCTGTGACACAAGCCGCTTGCTGATTGGCTGCCTGCCCTGCTCTGCCACCATTCACCATCACAAGCACACCTGTGGCTGAAAGGTAAAGCAGATTGTGATGGCGCTGGGCCTGTGAGGCAGCAGTCCTTGACATCCCAGGTCAAACCAAGAGGGTGAAGGTACCAGCAAACTCCTCATCAACACTAGTGTTTAATAGATTATTGTATTTTAACATCTGTTGGAACCCAGAGTGGCTGGGGAAACCCGGCCAGATGGGCGGGGTATAAATAAATTATTATTATTATTATTATTATTATTATTATTATTATTATTATTATTATTATGGCGTGATGAGATTCAAACCACAACTATTCCTAAAGCACCACTCATTCGGTTCCCCTTTCCTTATGTGTTTTATGTCCATACATTTGCTGTTTTACTCGTGTTCTGTTTTTGAAGAGAAATGCTTCCAAAACTTTGAGGAATTCTGGAAAGGTGACTCGGGGACTTCATTTGGCCAGACATCGCTGGCCATATCCGAGCCGAATCCTGTTATCTTCATAGCTAGTCTCTTTTAACATCTCCAGAGCACATTTTTCTTTTCTTTCCTTAAAAGAAATTATTTAGATTTTCCGTCATACAATATAATAAAAAAAGAAATAATACATAACAGAAAAGAAAAATTAAATCATTATACATTAAATCATTATACAATATCCAGAAAAGGGAAAGTAAAAAAAAAACAGAAACAAAATAAAATGAACCCACCACCCTGTTTAACTTCCCTCCACCACTACTCGTCTTCTCTAGAATCATTTTTACCCTTATCATTGCATTCTGATTGTTTTTATTTTCTCTATATACATACATATGTCATTGATAATTTATTGTTTTGATGCATTTACATTCTTAATCTAAGCATATTAGCAGGTCTTTTTTAGAGCAATATTGCAGAGCATCACCTTGCCAACAAAGGTCCGTATAGTCAAAGCTATGGTTTTCCCAGTAGTGATGTATGGAAGTGAGAGCTGGACCATAAAGAAGGCTGATCGCCGAAGAATTGATGCTTTTGAATTATGGTGCTGGAGGAGACTCTTGAGAGTCCCATGGACTGCAAGAAGATCAAACCTATCCATCCTTAAAGAAATCAGCCCTGAGTGCTCACTGGAAGGACAGATCCTGAAGTTGAGGCTCCAGTACTTTGGCCACCTCATGAGAAGAGAAGACTCCCTAGAAAAGACCCTGATGTTGGGAAAGATGGAGGGCACAAGGAGAAGGGGACGACAGAGGATGAGATGGTTGGACAGTGTTCTCGAAGCGACTGGCATGAGTTTGGCCAAACTGCGAGAGGCAGTGAAGGATAGGCGTGCCTGGCGTGATCTGGTCCTTGGGGTCACGAAGAGTCGGACACGACTGAACGACTGAACAACAACAATTGCAGAGCACATTTTTCTTAACCACAAGTGGGGGTCCCACTCTTCTAGGTCAGGACAGGCATGAGGGCAGAAAAGGAGGGATGAAAAATGGCTTGAAATAAAGCACTGACCTCTCATCTGAACGTTTCCGCTCACAGTGGGTCCATGCAGACTTCCTTTTGTGTCGTGTTTCCAGGCACAGGTACATGCTTCAGCACTGTTATTCATGGCTGAGGCAGCGTCTAATTCTGGGGATTCGGCCAGCAAAGAGGGAGATTCAATGGGGGGGGGATCTTAGGAGGAAACTCAGAAGTTTGTAAGATTACACATGGCACGTAGATAGTGGGCAGAGAAAAGTTCTTCCTCTCTCCTAGCACCAGAACCCCGTGGGCATCCAATGATGCTGAGCGTTGGAAGACAGGGGATAAATGAAAGAAAGTCCTTCTTCATGCAGGACTGTGGAACTCCCTGCCACAGGAACCAGCAATGGCCACCAGCTAGGATGGCTTGAAAAGAAGGATTTAGACCAATTCACAGAGGAGAGGGCTACCGACAGCTACTGGCCACAATGGCTATGCTCCACCTGCACAGTTTGAGGCTGCAGTGTTTCTGAATAGCAGCTGCTGGAAAGCACAGGAGGGGAGAGGGATGTTGCGCTCATGTTATGCTCCTTGGTTTCCCAGGGCATCTGGTTGGCCCCTGTGAGATCAGGATGCTGGACCAGATGGGCCCTTGGCCTGATCCAGCAGGCTGTTCTTATGGTCTGGTCAGCAAACACCCTCAGAAGGTGGTGGACACTCCTTCAGCGGAGGTTTTCAAGCAGAGGTTGGGTGTCCGTCACAGATGCTTTATATGGGATTCCTGCAGTGCAGGCGGTTGGACTAGATGACCCTTGGGGGGTCCCTCCCAGCTCTGCAATTCCATGATTCTATTCTTTCCAGCTCTGTGTCCGAATGAGAATTTGTTGTTGTTGTTGTTCAGGTGCTTTCCCCGGGGAAACCCCCATTTTTACCGCTGAATTACAGCAAACGGCAACAGCAATGATCGCAAATAAAAAACGAATAAGCGTTGCAGAACTGAAAATTAGAGTTCCACTACTACTACTTGTAACTTAGTAGTAGAAGTTAGGTGTTTCAGATATAAGATGATATGACAGGGTAAGAGAGAGATACAATTAATTAGATAAGGATAGAATACAGTGTAAGTTAAGTGATAAGAGATTTAAATGGTTCAGTTGTAAATTTGGAAGTTACGAAAAAGTATTCGCAAGGGATGCAATAGGAGGAGGAAGATGTGAGGGGAAATTGAATAATTTTTTATAAAAGTAATAAGTTGTTATTTTGTTGCGTTTTATGTTAATGTTTGTTCTTATTGTAGTTTAATGTTGTTATTTTATTTGTTATGCTAAAATTTAATAAATATCTTTTTTTATATATAAAAAAATGGAAATTAGAGTTCCCATGCAGCTGAAGGATGGACGATTCAGAATAAAAGTGAATACTTTTTCACACAGCACATAGTTCAGTTACTTGGATTAAGAAAGCATTGATTGTATTCATGAAGGATAAGGCTATCCTTGCTCAATTATTGTAAGGGGAAGGAAATCCCCAAAAAGGATATTACATTGTTTCTGAATGCCACGACTGCTGCAAGACTACTACTAGCAAAGAATTGCAAGATCTACCAGCCATAGATAAATGGCAAATGAAGATGGTGGATTTCATGGAACTCGCCGAACTGACAGGGAGACTCCGCGAGCAGAGAGAAGAGACGAGATGGTGGGAGAAGATTGGGAAAAAATTAAATTATATTTGGAAGAAAATAATGTAACATTTATTAAAGCTTAGGGAAGAAACTATAGGTTTTCAGAATTTAGCTTAGAATTAGGTTAAAGTTAAATTGGGATGGAAAGAAATATTGGTTTAGATTGCACTTCCCTAGAAACTGCCAATATAGATTTGGGATTTGGGATTTGGGGGGAGTCACTTAAGATGTACAGTGATGATATAACTAAAGATAAGAAAAAAAATATTTTTGTATGGAACAGCAGCAGCTAGATTAGTGATTGCAAGATATTGGAAAACTACAACAATTCCAGAATTATCGGAGTGGAGACTAAAAGTTATTGAGTTCATGACAATGGTCAGACTCACAGCATTGGTAAGAGGAAATCCCATTGGGAAATTAAATAAGGAATGGGAATGTGTAGAATTATATATGGGAAAATATGGGTAAGAGAATTAGTTGTTGTTGTTGTTCAGTCGTTCAGTCGTGTCCGACTCTTCGTGACCCCATGGACCAGAGCACGCCAGGCACCCTATCCTCCACTGCCTCCCGCAGTTTGGCCAAACTCATGCTAGTCGCTTCGAGAACACTGTCCAACCATCTCATCCTCTGTCGTCCCCTTCTCCTTGTGCCCTCCATCTTTCCCAACATCAGGGTCTTTTCCAGGGAGTCTTCTCTTCTCATGAGGTGGCCAAAGTACTGGAGCCTCAACTTCAGGATCTGTCCTTCTAGTGAGCACTCTTTGAGAATGGATAGGTTTGATCTTCTTGCAGTCCATGGGACTCTCAAGAGTCTCCTCCAGCACCATAATTCAAAAGCATCAATTCTTCGGCGATCAGTCTTCTTTATGGTCCAGCTCTCACTTCCGTACATTACTACTGGGAAAACCATAGCTTTAACTATACGGACCTTTGTCGGCAGGGTGATGTCTTTGCTTTTTAAGATGCTGTCTGGGTTTGTCATTACTTTCCTCCCAAGAATTAAACATATAACACAGTAGATTTTTATCTGAGAATAATAATATGATTGTATATGGGTGAGGGAAGTTGGGGAGGGGGGAGAGGAGAGAGGGGAGGAGCAAAACAAGTGAATTTCAAGTATTGTATTATGTATCACTCAGTAGATGTTTGAGTGCAAGATTATTTAAATTCATTTGTTGTTGTTGTTATTTCTTTGTTGTTTGTTTTTAATGTTTATTTTGAAATAATTTTCAATAAAGATTATTATTTAAAATTTTAAAAAGATGTACAGTGAAAGTTATGTTATGGTAAGAAGAATTTTTGTACTTTCTCTTTTTTTAGTTCTATTTTTATTTTCATTTTGTATTTTCTTTTTCTTGTATTTTGTGAGTTTGATTTTCCTATGTTTTTCTTCTGTAAAATGAATAACAATTATTTTTTTAAAAAGAGGCTACCCGTGTCTACTAACCCTGAGGGCTGCTTTTAGGGCCACTTTCAGACGCATCTCGAAGTCAGTTCCTGGGAATAGCAGGTGGGGGGGGGGTTGCGGAAGCAGACAGGCCATTGCCCCGATCCGGCCGTGTGTTCTTATGTTGATTCTGTTCCCATGAGAATCTGCAGGAACTTAATTGTCATTTTTGGTCCGCCCCTCTTTTCTGAACCTCAAAAGATTTGTGGGGCGTAAGACTCATCTAGACTTCCTTTTGCATAAACACTTTCCAGGCACAGGCCTGTGTTTTAAAGCTCTGTGTCCGAGCACATTTTAAAAATAAAAAATCTCACTGCTTTTTAAAACCTGTGTTTTACCACTGAATTGGTACAAACGGCTGTCGGTGGAAAACTGAATTGTTGTGCGCTTGCCACATCGGTGCCGTTGCACAACCTCAGGGCTGTCTAACACCCTCTTTCATTTATGACAGTCTCTGCTGCAGCCTCACAGGAAGAAGACAAGTCAAACACACACACACAAAAAAAACCCTCCGAGATTTTAATTTGCTTTATCACGTTCTGCAGGAAGGGAGGAGAGGTGAGCTTCTTCATTTCTGGAAACGTTTTCATTGATTTTACAACACGGCAATGGCACAACTAGCTTCAACAGTAGGGTGTTATATGCATATATACCAATCACGTGTGGGGGAAACTGAGTTGGAGGAGAGATGAACTTCGGATTTGCTTTATCGAGCTCGGCCAGAAGGGTTGAGAGAAAGGAGAGTCTCTCCTCTTATGAACCAACCCAGACCCTGCAATCGCCATCCAAAGCTCTTCCTCGTGTGCCTCTGCTGCAGGTCTGGAGGGAGGCAACACAAATATGGGCCTTTTCTATGGTGGCTCCCCGATTGTAGAAAACATCTGTGACCTTTTAAGTGTGTTTGTGGGGTGGGAGGTTACTGGTTTGTTTTCGTTTTGTTATGTTATGTATTCTGTGTTGTCATTTTGAATTTTTATATTTTGAACCACCCTGTGAATGGTATACAAATAATAATAATAATAATAATAATAATAATAATAATAATAAATTATCTGTGTTGTTTTCTGAAAATGCCATGATTTAAGGGTGGGGTAGGCTATATGCCTGAGCACCCTTCTAATTCCTGGATCTCTCGTGAATTCAGTTCCGGAAATAGCCAAGCTAGCTTCCTGGTGAGATGATGGCCATCTAAGTATGGGCCATTAAGGTAACAAAAATAGTGGCTCTGTGCCAGATGACAAATAAATGAGCCCCCCTCTCTCAACTCACTGATAGAATCACAGAATCATAGAATTGTAGAGTTGGAAAGGACCCTGAGGGTCATCTAGTCCAACCCCCTGCAATGCAGGAATCTCAGCTAAAGCATCCATGACAGATGGCCATCCAACCTCTGCTTCGAAACCTCCAAGGAAGGAGAGTCCACCGCCTCCTGAAGGAGACTTGCACTGTCAAACAGCTCTTGTTCTTCCAAATGTGTAGTCCTTTTATTATAACTTGAAGCCATGAGTTCAAGGACTACCCTCTACAGCAGGAGAAGAAGAAGAAGAAGAAGAAGAAGAAGAAGAAGAAGAAGAAGAAGAAGAAGAAGAGAAGAAGAGTTTGGATTTGATATCCCGCTTTATCACTACCCGAAGGAGTCTCAAAGCGGCTAACATTCTCCTTTCCCTTCCTCCCCCACAACAAACACTCTGTGAGGTGAGTGGGGCTGAGAGACTTCAGAGAAGTGTGACTAGCCCAAGGTCACCCAGCAGCTGCATGTGGAGGAGCGGAGACGCGAACCCGGTTCACCAGATTAAGAGTACACCGCTCTTAACCACTACACCAAGCTTGCTCCATCTTCCAGCCCTTGAGATATTTGAAGATAGCCCTCATATCTCTTCTCAGTCTCCTCTTTTCCAGGCTAAACATACCCAACTCCCTCAACTGTTCTTCATAAGGCTTGGTTTCCAGACCATTGATAATCTTGGGTTGCTCTCCTTTGCAGACCTTTTAGTTTGTCAACGTCCTTCTTAAATTGTGGCACCCGGAGCTGGACACTGGACTCTAGGTGTGGTCTGGCCAAGGCAGAACAGAGTGGGACTATGACTTCCCTTGATCTGGACACTAGACTTTTGCTGATGCAACCTGGAATAGCGTTAGATTTTTTTGCTGCTGCATCACACTGTGGGCTCGTGTTCAGCTTGTGGCCCACCAAGACCCCTAGATCCTTTTCACACATACTGCCAGTAAGCCAGGTGTCCCTGAGTGCTACTTCCAGCCCTTGTGCCAAGTGAGCAGAGCTGACAAGGGAAACCCCGGCACAAGTTGCAAAGTCACTGTGGTTTTTCACCACAAAGCCCACAAGCCTCTCGCGGACAGCATGACAGTAATAGAAAGGTGCCTGTCTTAGAGGGAGCAGCTAGAGAAGAACGGGCAAGGCTGGTGGCACCCAGAGAAGGATGGCGCAAGAGATCGCCTACGTGAACACAACGAAGTTTGAAGCCGGTGGTAAGGGCACACTTTAATGACAGGCTCCCTTCCCTTTTAAGAAATTTCACACATTTTGGGTCGGGGCATGGTTGGGGGGACTTGGTTGGGGGAGCAAAGGAATTACAGCAGCGGATTAGATAGTTTTGTGGAGAAGAGGGCCATCAATGGCTACTAACCACAACTGCATCCCCTCCAGCGTTTCTCCAATGAAAATAAGGACGTCCAATGCTATTTTTCTAGGACAAAAGGGGGCCGGAACTCATGGGCACCCCTCTCGTTCTCTTTGAATGGCAATGGTGTGGCGATCACACAGGGTCCCCGGTCGTTTGACGGACTATTGATCCCTGTGCCACCACGGCGCTTCGCTGCCACCAACCAGGATCCCCTCCCTGGTAATAACTTTCACAGTCAGGGTGCAATTGTAAACAAAATAACAAGTGTTTATTTAAAAACTTCAACAACTTAAGATATTGGTTACAACCCTGCCTACGCTCACCACTAGACCTCACCACCAACCCTCACAATCAACAACCACCCACCAACCAACTCCCTCGATCAACTGCTCTTCATCAACTCTCTAACTAACTGACTCCTTCAGCTGCCCCTAGCTCCTCCCCCTCTCTGTTTATTGGTTAGCCTAGGGCCAGCCACTTAACCCCTTACTTACTCCTTCTCCTATATGTATACCCTAGGAAGGGCAAACGCCACATACCTCCCCCCTTAAATAAGTTTGATTCAGGAGGGATAACTGCACAGAGTTATACTCCTGATCAAACTGCGTGACACCTTAATTCAAACAAACATTTTTCTAAGTTTACTAACCTTAACTCCTCATCTTATACTGCCTTAATATTTTTTTTTCACATTATATACAATAGTTCATGCAATATTAGACCTTTAGTTAACTGCAAGAAAATTTGTAACTGTCCATTTTAATCTTTGCCTTCGGGTCTTCGTGATAAGGCATCTGCAACGATGTCCAGGATCCTTTCACGCTCTTTATTGTCCTTAACCGCCACAAGAAGTGTCTTTCTCTGGGCACCAGTCTTTTCTCTGCCACACGTGATGGGATGCGAGTTGTCTTCCTCTGCCATATGACACAGTCCCACTCCGATCCCTGCAGTCGATGCGTCTGTACCGATTGTGGATTCCAAGCTGTGTAGAGTCTTTGTTTCTCAGGGTCAAAAGCTCTCTTGGATCACCCTCTCTCTCCTTCAGGATCTCTGTTAAGTGTTGAAGCGTGATGTCTTGCAGAAACATCTCCATGTCATCAAAAGCTGCATAAGAACTGGTTGTCTGGCTTTTGAATTCATTGGGAACTGCTTTCAGAAGTTTGTGGATAGCTGTTTTTTTAGTCAGCTTGCTGAAGCTTTTTGGACAAACGGGTTTACTTAATGAAAGTAGACTAAAAAGCTCTGATTGCCTATTGCTGTTAGCAATCTCCCATGCTGTCAGTCTATCTTTGGTCTGTATTGAATTATCAGTTCCCACTTCAAGCAATTTGAAGACTACTTTTTTATGTCTTTGACGTGGTGGCCACGTTAATGCTGTGTGACCACGTTCATCTTGGGCATTTATTTGTGTTGCATGAGCAGCAGGGTACCCAACTTCCCACCACACAATCTCTAGTGTAGGAAACACTTCCACTTTCATAGAAAGTTGATGGGACACCCTGGCAACTATAACTTTCAGTATGTTTTTCTTTCTATATTTCCAACTGATGAATGTTTTATCATAACTTTGAATAGTTGTTCTAACTGATCTCACAGATAGGTCACTTTTTAAAACAACTCTGACTCCTCTTGAAGGGACATAACCCATAAGCTCTGGGTTGTATTTTCCAACAATCGTCACTATGGTAATATGTGACCAGTCATAAGCTTTCCAGGCCTGCCCCCCAATGTCAAATATAAAGACCTTGCATTCTAAATATGGGGCTTTCTGTTCCTCATCCCACAGGATCCCGGAAATAAAACTGTTTACTATATCCATGTTTACTTTATATGGGCGCTGACGTCCTGCCATGTCACTGCATGGAGCCCCTCGGAAAGGAACTTTTGCAATTGAACAAATACGGGCCTTAATTGAGCCTAGACAGGTATAATCATAGCCGTACCATGGAACACCCATCACAATCTTCTTTGGATTAATGCCCATGTGAATGTATTTTTCATATTCCATTATGATGTGGTTATATGGAGCATTGGTTCTGGCTTTGCATTGCGACCACACCTGACTCTGTTCATCGTACGGCATAACAAATATGAAATCACAAGACTCTGCAATCCCAGTGTCAATGTGATGGACTACCCCTTTTGCTAGTCCTGGAATATTACTGAAAATCGTTTTAAATTTTTGTAGGAGGTTTCCTATTTCTTTCTGCTGTGAGTGGGTTAAGGTAGGGGCTAGCTTAACTTCTTGTATGTTACATGCTTGCTCCCCTCTCCCTTCCCAGCATGGTATTTCTGCTTCCTCTGGGTCATCCCGGATAGCATAGAGAGCCCAGCTTTCGGTTCTCTGGTAAGGCTTAATCATGTTTACGTGAACTACCTTGCGCCCCTCATCCCCCTGCTGGATAAGGTAGTTTACATTGCTTATTTTGGATATGATTTGGGATGGTCCCTCCCAGGCTAGTTGCATTTCATTCCCCTTTTTGGTTGCTCTAGGCAAGGGTGTGCCAAGTCGAGTCCTAACCTCTGGAATGGTGTGGAGATTACAGGTAAAGGACACAGTTTTGCCTTGGTTTTGTCCTGACCTGATCCCTGCCTCTGGCAAATGTCACAGGCTTGGCAATACATTCTAATTTGCTTCCCCATGCCTGGCCAATAGAAATTTTGTGCCACTCTTCGTTTGGTCCGAGTTATCCCCATATGTGCCCCAAAAATACTATTATGGGCTTGATTTATGATTGTTTCTCTGTACATGTGAGGAACCACTAGTTGTCTGCGGTTTCCTCCTCCCCCTTTATAAGGTGTGCTAAGGGCTTCACGATATAACAGCCCCTCCTCTAGGCAGAACCTCTCTGGGCAATCAGGGGTTAATGGAACAGTAGATTTTGCTGCCTCAAAACAGCTGTTTAGTCCCATGTCATTCTTTTGTTCCTGAGAGAAACTAGTCTGTTGAGTATTTTTAAAAGGTATTAGGAAGCCTGGCTCACTCAAAGTTTCAACTTGAGGACTTTGAGTCCTGCCCTCATTGGCAACTGTTTCACTTTCCTCAGTATCAGTTGACAGTTGGCCCCCCTTGGAGCGGGTAATAACAAACGCACTCTGCACATGCTCCAGGAGATCCCAACCGATAAGCACTGCAGTGGGGATTTCCTCTGAAATGGCCACTTGCCACTTTCCACTCCAGTCATGTAACTTAATGTTCACCTCAGCCATTTGGAGTCTAACTGGCTCTTTGGCGATTCCTTTTAATCCTATAGTTTTTCCTGGAATTATACTCTCGGGATTGATTATCTCAGGATGAACAATTGTGATTTGGGAACCGGTATCTTTTAACCCTAGATATTTTTTGTTCTCAATCCAAATGTTTTCTCCTGACTTTCTCAAGAGCAAATCATTCTGTTTAATCAAGTAACAGTGTATTACTGAGGCCTCAGGAATCTCCTCTGTCTCAGGCCTAGCTAAAGCTTCGGTTTCCGTGGCAACCTGCTTAGCCTCACCCTGCCCTACTGAGTGGATACAATAAGAGTGTTTTTGAGTGTTTGTGCTCCCAGATTTAACTTGTTCACCAGTCTTACATTCAAAGCTTCTGTGGCCCAGTTTATTGCACGACCAGCACCTCATATCTCTTCCCCCAATATAATTAGATTTATTTTCTTTTACCTCAGAGGTATGGGTGTTAGTTTGGCCCACGTCACTTGGGCTTTTTGACTGTGGTATGTTTCCCTTTTTTATCACCGGAGAAGAGCTTCCTTTAGCATATTGAAATTGGTTTCTGGGGTTCCCCCACAATTTCCCGCCAAATTTTGGACTATCAAATCCATGGTCCCTAATTTCATTAATTTGGTCAGCTATGGATGCTGCCTCCTGGATGGTTTTAGGACTTCTTTCCTTTACAAGATATTTCAGCTCCCCAGTTATGGTGGCATAAAATTGCTCCAACGCAATAACCTCTCTGATTTTTTGAATTGAATCCGCACCCTCCTGCTCTAACCATTTTTTGAGGTAATTCGTAATTTTTGCCCCCAACTGAGCATACGTTTCTTCTCTCAACTTTGTCACACTCCTGAATTTTTTCCTTAGTTGTTCTGAGGTAATTCCAAACCTCGTATAAATTAATTGTTTAAACATCTCAAAGTCTGTGGACTGTTCTTCTGTCATTTGGGCGTATATTTCTGCCAATACCCCACTAATTCTAGCCCTTAAGATCACCATTTTCTCCTCATCCTTCACTTGGAAATCTTTACAGGCTCTCTCAAATGATATCAGAAAAGCCTCTGGGCTATCTTTCTCCTTGAACTCAGGGAAACGCTTTAAATCTACCTTCCCTGTTGTTTGACTACTGGTGTTATTACTGTTGTTTTGATTCTCCATTGCTGCTAATTCTAGTTTCTTCATTTCCAACTGAAATTGCATTCTTTCGCTCTCACTTTCCCTCTCAGCTCGAATTCTTTCGCTCTCACTTTCCCTCTCAGCTCGAATTCTTTCTTTTTCTAATTCTAATTTATATTGTTGTTCTAGTTTCCACTTTTCTAATTCTATAGACACTTGTGGCTCTCTCGCCTCAGGTACAATATTAGTTTCATCTTCTAAGCTCTGCTCTTCCCTCAGAGGATTCCCATTTTCCTCCCCTTCAGAGCTATCTTGAGCTGGTTCCCTCACAGGGTTCTTTGTCTTTTTAGGTGGCATATTGTGTGATTGAGGATTGACAGTTAAATTAACAAAATAAGAGAAATCTCCTCTCAGCACTGTTCCCCCTGGCTAGGTTTCTCCAGACTCGGGTCTCAAAGTTCTGCTATGGGTCTTCTCTCTACCCGTTAAGCTTACTTCCTCCGACCCCAAGTCAAAACTCTCTGCCAGAACAGATTTGTGAGCTCTCTTTTCTCCTTTTGTTATCTTAGCCTTGCAGCGTCCTTGGGTAACCACAACTACACCCCGGGCTAGGTTATCACTTCACAGATTTACCCTTCCCCCTCCAGGTGTATTGTTTAACCCCAGCTGCTTCTGCCAATTTTTGTGGTGAACAGGCACAATGATCTCAATATCCCTCCACGGGCTTATTGATGTCTCCTGCTGGCGTATTGATCTCGTCCCGCCGCTGCCGCCAGTTTTGTGGCGATCACACAGGGTCCCCGGTCGTTTGACGGACTATTGATCCCTGTGCCACCACGGCGCTTCGCTGCCACCAACCAGGATCCCCTCCCTGGTAATAACTTTCACAGTCAGGGTGCAATTGTAAACAAAATAACAAGTGTTTATTTAAAAACTTCAACAACTTAAGATATTGGTTACAACCCTGCCTACGCTCACCACTAGACCTCACCACCAACCCTCACAATCAACAACCACCCACCAACCAACTCCCTCGATCAACTGCTCTTCATCAACTCTCTAACTCTAACTGACTCCTTCAGCTGCCCCTAGCTCCTCCCCCTCTCTGTTTATTGGTTAGCCTAGGGCCAGCCACTTAACCCCTTACTTACTCCTTCTCCTATATGTATACCCTCCTATATGTATAGATAGTTTTGTGGAGAAGAGGGCCATCAATGGCTACTAACCACAACTGCATCCCCTCCAGCGTTTCTCCAATGAAAATAAGGACGTCCAATGCTATTTTTCTAGGACAAAAGGGGGCCGGAACTCATGGGCACCCCTCTCGTTCTCTTTGAATGGCAATGGTGCCCATCTGAGAGGTGCCAGAACTCAGTTCCAGCGAGTTCCAGCTGGGGGAGAAAGCCCTGGGGACATCCTATTCCATCCTATTCTCCGACGAAAATAGGGATGTCCCAAGGAAAAGCAGGACATTCTGGGATCAAATCAGAAATGCGGAAGGCTTCTGTAAATCTGACATGGTCCCTGGGAAACAGGGACACTTGGAGGGTGTGCAATGGCTATGTTATCACTGCGCTCTGGGGCGCAGTAGTGCTTCTGAATACCACGAGTTTCTGGGGAGTGCTGCTGTTGCACCCAGGTCCTGCTTGGGGGCTCCCTTTGGGGCATCGTGAGACCAGGATGAATGGGAGCCTTCTGGCCTGATCCATCAGGATCCGTAATGCGCCTTTGTCCAAACACAGTGGGGGGTGAATATCAAAGCAGGGGATATTGGGGAGGAGGTCTGTCTGCTCCTCTTTGCCCCTTGCAGTGTTTGAAATTCCCCAGGCACCAGAATATCAGAAGACCCTGCTGGATCAGGCCATCCATCTGGTAAATTTGAGGGGAGTTGCTTTCCTTGTGGTGGACAATTGCCTTACCTGAGCAATTGTTTTTACCGGTGGCAACACAATCCTGCGAGCCAGTTCTGTGTCCGGCGATAGGAATGTAAGGAATCGTAAGGTCATTTGCCGGTGCCCAATGCGAAGTCTGGTGCAAGGCATCTTTTGCAAGAACGGGCTTGGTCAACATCCTGCTTCCTCTCTGCATATCAGTGCCCCAGAGTCTGCAGTGGCTTCCTCTTGCCTGAAGGTTGAATTTAATCCAAAATAAGGGGCTGGGGTGGGGTGGGGTGGGGGGCTACACACACACCTACGGTCCTCCTAATGGATGCGATTGCTGGACTCTCATCCACCTCTGCAAAGATGGCCAGAAACGATGGGGTGGAATTCAACATCTGCAATAAAGCTCTTGAGAAATTGCAGAGCTTGCAGTTTCACAGAGGAAAACAAATATGCTCTTAACAAACACCCCTTCCGCCTGATTCCCACACCAACTCTTGTACCCCACCCAAACTGGGCATCAGGGGAGACACACTGCAGAACACGCCTGCAAATGGACCAGAGACAAAATGTAAAAATAAGACGTTTATATTATGTTATATTTTTGACATTTTTTGTCTTTGGGAAGTTGTATATAATTGAGTTGTGTGAGCTGTGTTTCTTTATCTCTCTGTATTCCTTTGTGCTGTGTTTTGCAAAGGGACCAGAGCAGTTTCTCTCTCTCTCTTTTTTTTTTTTTTAGTGGGGAATTTATTATTTGTTTCTATTCAAAAATATATACTTACAGACTGCCGATTTGCATAGCGTAGGACACCGTAAAAGCAGAAGGAAGTGCAATCCCACAATGAACCAGAGCAACTCAATCTCAAATGCATCTCATAAGATCACATAAGGAGAGCCCTGCAGGATCAGGCCCAAGGGGGTCCCCGAGCCTAGCATCCTGTCCTCACAGCAGACAAGCAGGTGCCCGTGAGAAACCTGCAAGCAGGATCTGAGCACATGAACACTCTTCCCTCCTTTCACTTCTCATATTAGAATAGAATAGAATAGAATAGAATAGAATAGAATAGAATAGAATAGAATAGAATAGAATAGAATAGAATATGTTTATTTCAGTTACAGGTAGGTAGCCGTGTTGGTCTGCCATGCACACGAAAGCTCATACCAAGAACAAACTTAGTTGGTCTCTAAGGTGCTACTGGAAGGAATTTTTTTATTTTATTTTGTTTATATCTTTCTTGTCATTGTACCCTTGCAGGAAACGACGAAATCCCTCAGTTGCTATATCAACTCAAACAAGGCACTCCACATAATTTAAAAATACTGAAAAGTATCTGAAGAAGTGTGCATGCACACGAAAGCTCATACCAAGAACAAACTTAGTTGGTCTCTAAGGTGCTACTGGAAGGATTTTTTTTATTTTTTATTTTGTTTCGACTATGGCAGACCAACACGGCTGCCTACCTGTAACTTAAAAATACTGATAAACACAATACAATACAGGACAATATAACAAATAAAATAAGATGACTTCAGAGTCCAGAGTTTCCATTTAAGGCCAAAATTGCTCTAGGAAAGAAACTGTTCTTGAGACGGCTCGTTCTCGCCTTCATTGTTCTGTATCTCCGTCCCGATGGCAGAAGCTCAAAGAAACAGTGACCAGGGTGCGATGGGTCTCTTGATATGTTAATGCCTTTCTGTGGCACCTGATGGTATAGATACGTTCTAAGGTAGAGAGTGAACAGCCAGAAATACTCTCTGCTGTTTTGATAATTCTTTGCAACACAATCCTATCCCGAGAAGGTAGAAGGAATGAAGGAAGGTCTTTAGGGAGTTATCTATGTTCTCTCTCCATTGTTGGAGGAAGAGGATGCTGGACTAGATGGGACTTTGGTCTGATCCAGCAGGACTCTTCTTGTCTTCTTGAGCTGCCTTGGACAAATAGTCCCACCAGCCCAATATCCTTCAGGAGTGGAAAGTCTCAGGCCCAGCAGCCTGAAGACGAGAACCAGAAGCACCTGCTGGATCAGGCCAAGGGTCCGCCTAGTGCACCATCCTGTTCTCATAGTGGCCAATCAAATACTCACAGGAAGTCTGAAAGCAGGACCTGATTTCAACAGCACTCACCCAAAAGTTAAGGTGTTTCATCGGCTACTTACTTCCATGGATGTGCAAGCATAGAATCATAGAGTTGGAAGAGGACCACAAGGGTGACCAGGGTGCGATGGGTCTCTTGATACGTCTAATGCCTTTCTGTGGCACCTGATGGTATAGATACGTTCTAAGGTAGAGAGTGAACAGCCAATAATACTCTCTGCTGTTTTGATAATTCTTCGCAACACAATCCTATCCCGAGAAGTGCAGCTTCCACATAAACCATAAGTGAGCACGCTCTCAATGGCACAGCGATAGAAGGCAAGCGGCAGCTTTTGCGGAATATGGTTTTTCCTTAGGATACTCAAAAAATACAGTCTGTTCTGGGAAGTGTGCATTAGATGGGGGGGTGGTAATCGGCTTTAAATGTGAACTAGAATCATAGACTTGTAGAGTTGGAAGGGACCCTGAGGTCATCTAGTCTCCCCCCCTGCAATCCACTCCCTCCAACCCCCAGGCAGTGCAGGAATCTCAATAAGACCATACAATGGATTTCTCTTTCCTCCCCCCCCCGGCCCCATCCCTATTCTTCTCTGGGGCACCACTCAGTGCTACTCAGCCCCTCAGGTTTTTTCCCCCATCGAGTTTTATGTAAACTGCTTTGCTTGTTTTTAATGGTATGGTTCTAACCTGCCCTGCCTGGGACCTGCTGATGGAGGACAGGTAAGAAACCTTACCTGCCTCAGGGGGGTGGTGGTTCCTTGGAGCCTCACATTTAAGAGAAAGCAGGGTGGGGGAGGGATGAAAATGTAATCTTTCCCACCATCCTCTGCCTCCCTCAGCTTCCTCTCCATCTCGCAAAAGAGACACCTCCACAATCACCATCATGGCGCTACTGGCTCTGTTGCTCTTCCTGCTGGCCACCTCCCTCATCGCAATGGCCCTCCTCTGTAAGTACAACTACGCGTTTCCACTCTGCCTGATCTCCACGGCTCTGGCACCCTATCCAGAGTCTGACCACTGGTGCATTGGCTTTTTTAGCTGCTCCATTTAGAATTGCATTGGCTTTTTTAGCTGCTGCATCAGCAGTGTGATGCAGCAGCTAAAAAAGCCAATGCAATTCTGGGCTGCATCAATAGGAGTATAGCATCTAGATCAAGGGAAGTAATAGTACCACTATATTCTGCTCTGGTCAGACCTCACCTGGAATACTGTGTCCAGTTCTGGGCACCACAGTTCAAGAAGGATACTGACAAGCTGGAACGTGTCCAGAGGAGGGCAACCAAAATGGTCAAAGGCCTGGAAACGATGCCTTATGAGGAACGGCTTAGGGAGCTGGGTATGTTTAGCCTGGAGAAGAGAAGGTTAAGGGGTGATATGATAGCCATGTTCAAATATATCAAAGGATGTCATATAGAGGAGGGTGAAAGGTTGTTTTCTGCTGCTCCAGAGAAGCGGACACGGGGCAATGGATTCAAACTACAAGAAAGAAGATTCCACCTAAACATTAGGAAGAACTTCCTGACAGTAAGAGCTGTTCGACAGTGGAATTTGCTGCCAAGGAGTGTGGTGGAGTCTCCTTCTTTGGAGGTCTTTAAGCAGAGGCTTGACAGCCATCTGTCAGGAATGCTTTGATGGTGTTTCCTGCTTGGCAGGGGGTTGGACTGGATGGCCCTTGGGGTCTCTTCCAACTCTAGGATTCTATTCTATGATCTCAATTACATCTGTCCAGGCCTCAATGGGTGGCGAGAGTGCCTCTGAGAACGTGCAGAATGACACAGCCATTTTGCTGCTTTGGGCAATCACGCACAGGCTTCCACTAAAAGCTAAATGCTGATCACTGCCCACACCCAAAAATACCCCACAGAAATGAGAGAACCAGAGCAATTAAGGTGAGGTTTTTCAAAGTAGGAGGGAAATTAGCCTTGAAACGCGTTTCAAGGCTAATTTCCCTCCTACTTTGAAAAACGGAAGGGATTTGATCTAAATAGGGAAGAGTTGGCTGGCGTGCAGAAAGTGCCACCGGCCCCTGGATGCCAGGAAGACTAGCAGAAGGAAATCTTGGAAGGGCCAAAATGCCATTGGTATTCAAGAGGCATGCTGCAACATCCCAGAAGATACTGCAAGGCTCCCTAGGCAAACCCTGGCCCTCCAGATGTTTTGGGACTACAATTCCCATCCTCCCTGACCACTGGTCCTGTTACCTAGGGATGATGGGAATTGTAGTCCCAAAACATCTGGAAGGCCGGAGTTTGCCTATGCCTGCCCTAGTTGTACATGGGAATTTGCAGGAGAACACGAATGACAGGTCCCTGCCCCGTGGAGCTTACAATCTAGAATTTGGCAGGGCAGGTAGAAAACAGCAGGAAGGAGAGGCAAGGGTACCCAAATGGACTGTGGGCCAATGCAGTTCCGTTTGTGTCTCCACTGCAGTTGGGAGGAGAACAAAAGGAGTTCCTGTTAAAAAGAAAAGGGGTAGTAGTAAGTTCTGAGCAAAACTCCAAACTCTGAAATCTGTTCAGCATTTTCAGATTTTTGGATTCCCTACTTTGCATGCCCCCTTTTGAGCCAGTCATACTAGAGCCAGTGTGGTGTAGTGGTTAAGAGCGGTGGACTCGTAATCTGGTGAACCGGGTTCGCTTCCCCGCTCCTCCACATGCAGCTGCTGGGTGACCTTGGGCTAGTCACACTTCTCTGAAGTCTCTCAGCCCCACTCACCTCACAGAGTGTTTGTTGTGGGGGAGGAAGGGAAAGGAGAATGTTAGCCGCTTTGAGACTCCTTCGGGTAGTGATAAAGCAGGATATCAAATCCAAACTCCTCCTCTTCTTCTTCTTCTTCTTCTTGCCTTCGGCAGCACTTTTATTTGGAAGTTAATCCTGCAGCAGCCATGTCAGGGCAGTTAAAAGAAAGTCCTTCTTCACGCAGCGCACAGATAAACCGTGGAACTCCCTGCCACAGGAGAGTGTGATGGGCACCAATTTGGATGGCTTTTAAAAAGGATTGTTAGACAAATCCATGGAGGAGGAGAGGGCTATCGATGGCTCCTGTCCACAATGGCTGTGCTTTCTACCTCCACAGTCGGAGGCAGCAATGCTTCCGAATCCCAGGTGCTGGAAGCCAAAAGAAGGGGGAGTGCTGCTCTTGTGTTCGAATCTTGCTTGCGGGTTTCCCACAGGTCATGCTCTTCTTATGTTCATATGATTTGTAGATTCCCAGAAGGAGAAGAAACTCCAGGAAATCGAAGGAGTGATGGAGAAGATCAGAACCTCCCTGTGGCTGAGCAATATCTCTCTTTCACCAGCGGAAGCATCTGAGGGTAAGTTGCAAAACCCAGAAATGAGGACAGCCCTCAGAGATACATGGGAATGGGAAGGATTCTTATTTTTCATTGTTTCCCTTCCTTTCCTCCAGATGACTTCTGCTCTTGGTCATTTAATTTGCAGAATGAAAAGTGTTTGTCCTCACAGCCAAGCTAGGAAAGTAGGTTATTGTTGTGCCCTTTTTGCAGCTGGTAAACTGAGGCTGTGATAATAGGCCACACAATGAACCTATGGCATAAGAAGAGGAGCCCTGCTGGATCAGGCCAATGGCCCACCTAGCCCAGCACCCTGTTCTCACAGTGGCCAACCAGATGCCCCTATGGGAAAGCAGCAAGCAGGATCCGATCACAAGAGGAACACTCTCCTCTCCTGTAGTTTCCAGTTGCAGATTTAAAATGGGATAGAGACCTTAGTTGGTCTCTAAGGTGCTACTGGAAGGATTTTTTTATATTTTTTATTTGTTTTGACTATGGCAGACCAACACGGCTACCTACCTGTTACTGGAAACTTTTTCTCTGAGAGTAAAAGGTAAAGGTAAAGGGAACCCTGACCATTAGGTCCAGTCGTGTCCGATTCTCGGGTTGCGGCGCTCATCTCGCTTTATTGGCCAAGGGAGCCGGCATTTGTCCGCAGACAGTTTCCGGGTCATGTTGCCAGAATGACAAAGCCGCTTCTGGCGAACCAGAGCAGCGCACGGAAACGCCGTTTACCTTCCAGCCGGAGTGGTACCTATTTATCTACTTGCACTTTGACATGCTTTCGAACTGCTAGGTTGGCAGGAGCAGGGACTGGGACCGAGCAACAGGAGCTCACCCCGTCGTGGGGATTCGAACCACCGACCTTCTGATTGGCAAGCCCTAGGCTCTGTGCATAGCTGTCAACTTTTCCCTTTTCTTGCGAGGAATCCTATTCGGAATAAGGGAATTTCCCTTAAAAGGGGGGGGGGAGTTGACAGCTATGGCTCTGCGGTTTAACCCACAGCGCCACCCACGTCCCTTTCTCTGAGAGTACCCTGTGCCTTTAAACAGAAATTCAACAGGTGCAGCTGCCCCTATCACTGCATTTCAGTGATGTTCTCAGCCAAAGAGAAGTTTCTGAAGAAGTGTGTATCTGAAGAAGTGTGCATGCACACGAAAGCTCATACCAATAACAAACTTAGTGGGTCTCTAAGGTGCTACTGGAAGGATTTATTTTATTTTTTATTTTGTTTCTGAGAACGTTACTTTTCTCCTAGTCTCCCGTTTCGCAAAGCTCACTTTGGTCTGACACTACACTGAACTTTGCACTTTCAGGTGTTCAGCTGCTCCAAAACATCTCCAAGGCTTTCTCCAAGATCCAAACCCGCCTGGGGAACATCAGTGCGTCGAAAACCGCCGTCCAGAATCGCCACAGTAAGTCGGGGTCGAAATCAGTGACGAAAACCTCTTCCAACCCCAACTTCCCTTCAAGGGGGATCAGCATCCCAGACCGTCTCCGGTCCTGGACATAAGCGTCGCCAACTTCTTTAACGCCTACTGCTCCTGTAATTGAAACTTATTAGGAAATGGCGATGTTGATCTGCATGCAATTAAAGGACTTTGCCACATGATTTCTGCATATCAAGATCCAGTTAAAGTTGCAGGAACAAAACCAAGTCCCCCCCCCCCAACTTGAGTTATGGCGATCCTCCTGGCCAGGCCACCACCCATGGGAGTCTGTTCCTCTGTTAAACAGCTCTTAACACCAGAAAGTTCTTCCTGATGTTTAGTCGGAATCTCCTTCTTGTAAGTTGAAACCATTGGTTCGAGTCCTCCCCTCCAGAGCGGGAGAAAACAAGCTTTTGTAATTCGAGGAACCGACTCCTGCATGCAGAAATAAAACTCAATGACACAAAACATTTTGGTTAATGGAAGGGAAAAGGCCACAACTTTTATTGGTTACAGCATGTGAGTGGTATTGGCTTAGGCATTGGGTTGAACAAACTACAGTAGACTCCCCCCGCAGAGCGTGGAGTCACTCAAGGGTTAACCGCCCAGGAGGTGGAGCCTGTTGATGCGAGATACAACTGGAAGCTCCACCCCTGAAGTCACCGGGGGTCGTGCCATGGCCCTAGCCACCAACAGGGCGTCGGACAGGTATCCACGACCGCCGGATTCCTTTACGGAATACCCAGCAATTGGAGGGTTAGGCGGTGGCCCGAACCTTCCCCTCTGATACCACACTAATCCCAATGCCTAATCGCCAATCTAACAAAGTTGTGACAATTTGCTACGAGGTAGGCGAAAAACCAAGAGGCTGAGCCAATTTTCCACTTGGACAAACAAGGCGACCAACTGAAGTCCATAGCAATGTCCTAACCAGAGCCAACCTAAGGGAGGGTGAGCGGGTGATCCGACGGAGGAACGACGCGGAATGGCGGAGGTCGCTGCCGCGGCTGCCCTAAGAGCAGCTAAAACCCCGCCCCTGCGCCAGCCCTATTGGCTGACAGCTAGGGGCGCGGCGCGGCAGCCGAAAAAGGTAAGGCAGGTAAGGGTGGGGGCGAGACGCCCCCACGATGATGCATGAGCCGGCTCCCGACCACAACCCCTCCCCTCCCAGAGGAGGAGAGGCTTTTCCATCTTCTCTGTGACAGCCCTTGAGATATTTTGAAGTATATGGATATTCTGTCCCCTTTCAGCCCCCTCTTTCCCAGGCTAAACATACCTACATCCTGCAACCGTTCCCCATAAGGTTTGGTTTCCAAACCCTTGGGCATCTTGGTTGCCTTCCTCTGCTCACCTTCCAAAAATGCTCAAGGAGGCTGCAAAGCAAGGCCAGCGAGGGATGTGGTCTGGAGACAGCCCTGAGAGCCGGACAGAAGAGCTTATGAGGCAGCAAGAGGCAGTGTGGTAATGTCAGGCTAGGGTTCGAATCCCCAGACACTGGGTGACTCCTGGGCAAGCCACTCGCTCTCAGCCTAGCCTACCTCACAGGGTTGTTGCGAGGATGAGATGGGGCAGAGAACCCTGCACACCACCTTTTGTACACAATTGCTGGGATATACAAGGTGTGACCAGAAAGTTCAGTGAATGGTCACAGAAATCGGACAGCGAGAAATATTTGAACATACAGTCGGCGTTGGAAAGCCACAAAATGTTCACAATTGTGTGCAGACATGAAGCTGTAACTTGAAAGACAGAGTATGAGTGGTTTAAGCGTTTCTGTGAAGGGTGGCAAACCATCGAAGATGACCCTCGGTCTGGCAGACCGTCAACGAGCAGAACAGCAGCAAATGTCAACAGAGTTTGTGAGTTATTAATGCGGGGTCGGCGTTTGTCCACCCAAAGAATTGCATATTCTGTGTGAAATCGTTACTGAGGTTACTGAGTTGTCCAACCCTCCATATTCTCCCAATCTGGCCCCACTGGATTTTGTTTCTTTTTCCAAAAGGATGTCATATAGAGGAGGGAGAAAGGTTGTTTTCTGCTGCTCCAGAGAAGGACACAGAGCAATGGATTCAAACTACAAGAAAGAAGATTCCACCTAAACATTAGGAAGAACTTCCTGACAGTGAGAGCTGTTCGGCAGTGGAATTTGCTGCCAAGGAGTGTGGTGGAGTCTCCTTCTTTGGAGGTCTTTAAGCGGAGGCTTGACAGCCATCTGTCAGGAATGCTTTGATGGTGTTTCCTGCTTGGCAGGGGGTTGGACTGGATGGCCCTTGGGGTCTCTTCCAACTCTAGGATTCTATGAATATTTCTCGCTGTCTGATTTCTGTGACCATTCACCGAACTTTTCGGTCACAGTTTGTACAGTGGTACCTCTGGTTACGTACTTAATTTGTTCCGGAGGTCCATTCTTAACCTGAAACTGTTCTTAACCTGAAGCACCACTTTAGCTAATGGGGCCTCCCGCTGCCGCTGTGCCGCCAGAGCACGATTTCTGTTCTTATCCTGAAGCAAAGTTCTTAACCTGAAGCGTTATTTCTGGGTTAGCAGAGTATGTGACCTGAAGCGTATGTAACCCGAGGTACCACTGTATATGTAACGAACAAGTAAGAACGTTTCAGAACTGCAGCTTTTCATGCCTCTGCATGACAAGCTCCATCTTGAACTGAATGGGAGGAAAGTTGGGTATAAATGCAATACATAAAAAATATTTATGCACACACACCATGCTTGAACCCGCATCCCTTCTCTAGCACACATCCCTTCCCTTTTTTGAGACGCCCATGCTTCATCCTCGAACAGACGATGCTCAGATCCAGCCCCTCCAATCGGCCTTTCCTGCGGTTCAGGATTGCTGAGACCCACTCCCTCTTTTTCTCCCAAAGGGGACCTCCTGGCATTGCTCTCCAAAGGCTGGAGGTTTTACAACGGAAGCACCTACTTCCTTTCCCAAGAGGCAAAGCCCTGGAAGGAAGCCGAGGACACCTGCAGAGCCCAGCAGGCACACCTGGTCTCCATCACGTCAAAGGAAGAGATGGTGAGCACCCATGCAGGGCCGTCTTACCCATAGGTGCTAGGGGCACGAGGCACCCGGGCGGCCGGCTCTTCTGCTGCAGGCGGCTCTGCGCCGCGAGTTCGGGGGCAACCGAGCCAGCAAGATGCTGAGGTGGCCAGCCGGCTCCGTCCTCCTGTGTGCCTGGGACTGGGCAACCTGGGGGGGGGGGGCGCCAGGCGGAACTTTGCACCCTGGCGCCACCTATGCTAAAGGCAGCCAGGGCCGGTGCGTCCATTAAGGCGAACTAGGCAATTGCCTAGGGTGCCAAAATGGAGGGGGCGCTGGCCAGGCTTGGGGGGGGGGGGCGGGCTAGCAGCAGCTTCTCCGCTACAGCAGAGAAACTGCTGCTTGCCTCTCCACCACCCCCACCTCCCGCTAAAGCAGGCTTTGGCGGGGGGCGGGGGGCGCCAGAAGGTGGTCTGCCTAGGGCGCAAGAAACCCTAGCACCGGTCCTGAAGACAGCTCTGCACACATGCTTCAGAACACCTGGATTTACCTGCTCAAAAACACCAATACCTGGGCTGGCCTGAAACATTTTCCTGGCCCAAACAGCTGCCTCACACTGTGCTGCCACCTTCTTCGCTGGCCTCTGCTCCTGCGCCTTTGCCAGCAACTTAGCCTGCCAGTATTACCAGGCCAGTCCCCTTCCTTGGAAAAGCTGCTGCTGCTGCTAGAGACACAAGGGCTTGTTTTCTGGGTCAGCTGGCATTCCTAGAGTTGAGGGTCCTTTGCACAGAAGGGGTTAGGCGCAACTCGCTGGTTCCTGAAGTCCTAGCCTGCCTCTGGGAACTGGGTGGGGCTTACTTCTGAGTAAATGTGCACAGGATCAAGCTGCCCAGCTGCAAATCCAAAGGCCACTTGCTGCTGAGCCAGGATTTGAGACTGGTATCCCGTCCCTGAGCGTAGTGTTCTTTCTCTCTCTCTCTCTCTCTCTCTCTCTCTCTCTCTCTCTCTCTCTGCAACCCTGGACCACTGTGGTTTGAAACTGTTTTGCAGGAATACCTTGCCAGGGAAGCCAGAAAGCAGCCCTTTTGGATCGGACTCTCTGACCAAAATACAGAAGGCGTTTGGACCTGGGTGGACGGCACAAAGTACAACGAAAAGCTTAGGTGGGTCCGATCAGCTCTTTAAAAAAGGAGAAAGAAAAAAACACAGTGTGTGGCTTTCTGTATTCTTTCACTTCGGGTGCGTCTTCAAAACAGACTTTTTCTTAAGAGTCCTCTCATCCATCCCAGGGGACCCCTGGAAAAGTGCCACTCTCCGATTTCCTAAAACAAACCAAATTCAGGCAGGGTAATCCCTGACCAATAGGGATCTTTGACTAATAGGGACCCTGGCTAATAGGAACACATCATGCTCCTTCCTCTGGGGTAGTTTGACCACCTTTGGCCACACTCAGCTCTCACCTGTGTGGCTCCTAGAATGTGTTAGCATGCGACACCCCAGGAACGGCTTCGACTGGCCAGCTAAACAAGGAGAGGGTAGCTGATGGGTCTGAAGCCCTCAGTGAGTTAGGGACTTCCCCTGCATGCAAAGTCAGCCTATGGGAATTGAGCGGACAAGGCTAATAGTGGGTCCAACGGTCAAGAAGGCGGTTTCTGCACATGCTATAGAGCAGGGGTAGGCAACCTAAGGCCCGTGGGCCGGATGCGGCCCAATCGCCTTCTCAATCCAGCCCATGGATGGTCCGGGAATCAGCATGTTTTTACATGAGTAGAATGTGTCCTTTTATTTAAAATGCATCTCTGGGTTATTTGTGGGGCACAGGAATTCGTTCGTTATTGTCAGGGAACTGTCCCCGGCGCGGCGCAAGGTGGTGGAAGGGCGAGGAAGGAGGCACGCAATTTACGTCGCCCCAAAGGCGTCGAGGGGTGAAACGAAAGGATGGAAGGCGGCGTTTCCGTATACCGAAACTCTTTTGTTGGGGTCAGAACCGGAAGGGGCCATTCCCGGATTCTGCCGACGTTTGATACAGACATGAACTTTTTAGCTCTGCACTGTACATAGTACGCACAATAAAACTACTAGAGGAAAGGTCGGAGTTTCGCCTGGTTACTCATGAGCAACTAACCGAGGACCTTACAATTATTATTTTTCAAAATATAGTCCGGACCCCCCCACATGGTCTGAGGGATGGTGGACCGGCCCATGGCTGAAAAAGGTTGCTGACCCCTGCTGTAGAGGGAAGAGAGGGGCAGGTGGGACTCATCCACCTGGGAAAGCAGCCCATCTAGAAGGGAAATGATTCTAAACTTCTGGTGACACCTTCCAGAGAAGATGTTTAATGCTTTTAATGTTGAATAGATGATTGCATTTTAATGTTCTGTTGGAAGCCGCCCAGAGTGGCTGGGGAAACCCAGCCAGATGGGCGGGGTAGAAATAATAAATTAATATTAATAATAAGAAAAGGCCAAGGGTGAAACTCTACAAAAATCCGGAGTGGAGTGCGCCAACACACCTTATACCGGCAACTGCTGCAGCCAAGCGGGTGCCCAAGGTATTGCTCTGCTTTCCTCTGGACCCCATCAGCCAGGCCGAGAGAGGGGGCTTGTCGTCTGAGCAGCCCAGGACCTCCAGACATGTGGCCCAGGCTTGCGTCCTGGGGGGGGGGTCACTTTGGTGCTTGCTAACATAGCGGTCGGACTTCACCCGCAGAGGTGCACTCCATTGTCTCAAGACAGATGGAGGCCAACAAGGGTTCCGTTGCTCTGCATGCATAAAGCTCTGCTAAGATTTAAAAAATTAAAATTAAAGCATGCCAGTTATATAATCACAGCCTCTCGCCTTCTTTTCCAGTTTCTGGGCAGCGGGACAACCCGACAACTGGCATGGAGCACCACAACACAAGGAGGACTGTGTTCACTTCACAACGCACTGGAACGACATCAGCTGCACGTACAACTATAAATGGTTCTGTAAGAAGGTCTTCTCCTGAGCAGGTGCCCCACTCCCTTTCCAGGGGCCACCGAACCCAGTCTTCTGGATCCAGCGGAGGGCAGCCAAAGGTCTCCGGAAGCTCATAAGCAGCTGTCACTCCAGGAGAGGCCTCGCCCCATGACTGCCAGATTTTCTTAGCTGATAGGAAAACTTCAGGAAAACCCTCCGCTCTCTGCCTGAACGCTTCCTTTTCCCTAGTCCGCATGTCAGAATTTTAAAAGCCTGGAGGAAGCAAGTCTGCCTTTTGCCAGATGAAAAAGCAGGGTCGAGCAATAAATTAGAGAGTTGCCTTTGTACCAAAGTCCCAAACTTTGTACAAAGTCCCGGGGGGCGGGGTGCCGACCACTCTGCAAGCCACCGGTCTAGTTTCTTCTCACACGCATGGCCATCTGTCCAGGGTGCTTTAGCCGAGATTCCTGCATTGCAGGGGTTGGACGAGATGACCCTTGCGGGGATCCCTTCCATTTCTACGATTCTGCCTCTCTGTCCTCCACCTTGGCAACCAAGCAGCATGATCGGAGCTCAAGGACCAGTTGCAGCCAGGCAAAATCCCTCAAGGAGGCACGAAGCAGGGCTGGAGGTGAGTGTGGCCGAGTCTCGAGGGCCGGGCAGAAAGGCTCGGAGGGCTGCATTTCCTCACCTGGCCCCACCCTCCCAGCCCCAAGATAGATAGATAATACTTTATTCGGCTATAAGCCCACAAGGTAAAACAAATCAATAAATAAAAACAGCATTTTACATTCTAAAATATCAACTAAAATATTTCAACGCATAATCTCCTTCGCATTACTTACAATCTCTAGATGTACCGTATTATGGCCTTAAAGATAAAGATGGAGCATAGAGTTTACTAGATTTTTAATAGTCATGAAGCATTCCATGAAGTCTTTTATATGAAAGAACTGAAATCAGGACTATAAGAGTCGATGTCCTGGAGTAGATAAGCTAGATGCAATTCAGGTGGTTTAGCAACAATTTCCAGAATGATTGAACTCAGAATCCTTGATCGGGGAACAATGTATAAAGGGCAATTTAACAAGATATGGTAAAGGGATTCTATTGATTTGTTATCACATGCGCATAAAACAGAGGTTTTACCATTAGAAAATATATTGCATTTGAGGGGAACACATTAAATCTGGCTCTAACAAATGCAAATGTTTGCGACGCAACCGATAAGGTAGACAGATATCGAGGTATCTGGGGCATAGATGTAACGCCCAGATTTATCGGAGAACACATCCCTCCACCTGTAGTAAGATTTTGTACCCCAGCCCCAAGACCTGATGGTTCTCCATCCCTGATTTATGCCATATGCTTTGAACACCGAAAAACCACAGCTATGCTTTATTATTCGAGGCAATTACAACAGCAACTCTGCTATCAATTTCTCCTAACAATTTCACCAGTCGGGGCCTGTTTCAAGGGAGCAGAGGGGAAATCAGAACTCGAGTTACGTGGCAGAGAAGCAGGTCGCAAGAAGAGGTAATAAGTCTCCGGTTCCCCATCTCCTCTTCCTCCTCCTGTTTCTTCTCCCCCATGCAGTGTGCCGTGTGATGTTGCTGTCGCACAGAGCAGATTCCACCCACCTGCAGCCCCTCTGGGTGCTTGGGACTACAAATCCCATCGTCCCGTGCTGGCAGTGGATGATGGGAACTGTAGTCCCGAGCGCTCGGAGGGGCTGCAGGCAGGTCAAGGCTGGCGTACACAGCATTGCAGCAAACCAGCTGACCCACCCACAGCTGCCCACGGCCGTTCAAGCCTCCGTCCCTTTGGAGACCTTTCATTTGCAGAGAGCCGCGCTCGCCTCTCTCTCCAGGCCCAGCGCAAACTGGTCGTTCACGAAGAGCAGCTGCCCGTGCGGCAGGAACTTGTGGAGGACGACCTCCGTCCTGTCGGCCTTGAGGACGACGTCGCTCCCTGAGCTCAGCAGCTTGAGGTGGTCGGCGAGGGTCTTGGCGAGGTGCTTCAAGGTGCTCTCGGCCAGCAGCAGGTTCTCATGGGGGTCGCAGACCAGAGCGAAGCCCAGGCACTGGATGCCCACCCACAGAACGGTCTTGTCCTCAGAGAAGGGGTCCCCCACGGGGAGGCGGAAGACCCCCAACGGGGCATCGTGGAGAGAAACGGGTTCGTCGGGGAGTTGGGCTAGGTGCTCGGAGTGAGGCTTCCCGGAAGCCCGCTGGTGGAGTTTGCAGGCTGACTCCACTTGCCTGCAAACGGAGAGGAAGAGGAGATGTGAAGTTTATCGGAGGGAGCTTTCCTCCCATGGAGGAGCTTGCGAAGGTGGCAGCGGGGAGAGAGGCGCAGGAAAACAGGGTGCATCAAAAGAGCAGTTACAGCTGGGTAGCCGTGTTGGTCTGCCATAGTCAAAACAAAATCAAAAATTCTTTCCAGTAGCACCTTAGAGACCAACTGAGTTTGTTCTTGGTATGAGCTTTCGTGTGCATGCACACTTCTTCAGATACATCAAAAGAGCAGTGCTGGATATATGAAGAGCTCAAAAAATTGATAAAATGTACATTTAAAAAAAGACCAGAAATGTTCCTATTAAGTATTTTGCCAGAAGAAATTGAAAAAACAAAAAGAGTATTATGTATGTACGGCACAACAGCAGCAAGAATGCTAGTGGCTAGAAACTGGAAAAACAAGGCTGTGCCAACAATAGCAGACTGGCAAAACTTAATGTTAGAATATTTGCAATTAGCTAAAACAACGGGTAAAATAAGAAGACAGATGATGCAGGAAGTATGGAAAGAATGGAGGATATTTAAGGAATCTTTATTAGGTAGTGGTATAAATGGAATCCTAACAGCGGACCCAGATTGAACCTTTGAATAAGCAAATAGAAATTGAAAGAAGAAAAATATGAATAATAAAAGGAAATTACAACTGTACGTTAAGTCAATATAATATCATGAAATGCAGAGAGGATAATTGGAGGTTTGAGAAGGTGTTAGTACAAGTGTGGATAGTTGTTATGTATGCAAGCATTTATGTTTGATGTTTAAGTATGCAAGTAGTTATGTTTGAAGATGTAAATATATGTGATGTGTGTGTTTATTTGTGTGATTTTAAAGAGACAGAAATTGAGTCCCCCACCCCCACCCAAAAAAAGAGCAGTGCTGGGTCAGGCCAATGGCCCATCTTGTCCAGCATCCTGTTCTCACAGTGTGGGAAACCAACAAACCACTACCAGTGGCACCTTGGTTCTCAAACTTAATACGTTCCGGAAGTCCGTTCCAAAACCAAAGCGCTCCAAAGCCGAG
Source organism: Lacerta viridis (assembly GCA_900245905.1). NCBI lineage: Eukaryota > Metazoa > Chordata > Lepidosauria > Squamata > Lacertidae > Lacerta > Lacerta viridis. The sequence continues at coordinate 81,932 of OFHU01001572.1, forward strand.
GCGCGCTTAATGCAAAACTGACTCTGCGACCAGGGAGAAGAGTCGACTGAAGAAGACTGGAAGAAAATTTTAAATTTATTTGAATAAGTATTGTAGTATTTAGTGTTGCCTTAGGAATTAGCTATAGGTTTTCACTATTTTTCTTTTTAAAATTTAGGTTCAAGAAGATGTTATTATGAAGTTTAATGGTTAAGTTACAGGTAGGTGGCCATGTTGGTCTGCCATAGTCGAAACAAAATAAAAAATAAAAAAATTCCTTCCAGTAGCACCTTAGAGACCAACTAAGTTTGTTCTTGGTATGAGCTTTCATGTGCATGCACACATCTTCAGATACCAATTTAAAAATTATTATTTTTTATTTTAATGGTTAAATTATTGATATAATGTAACTGCTTGACAATGATATGATTATGAAATTCAACTGGGGTGACCGAGGGAAGTCACCCAAATAATGTGAAAATAATTTAAGAATGTAAGAACCTATTGTTCTTTCTCCTTTCTTTCTAAAATTATCTTATGTTTTATGATATCATCTTGGTTATAAATCTTACAACATCAATAAAAATTATTTTTTTTTGAAAAAGGAAAGTAATGCAAAACAGATCAATCCGTTCCAGATGTTTTTTTTAAAAAAACAACAACCCCTAAAACAGCAATTTAACTCGAATTTTACTATCTAACGAGCCTATTGATCCATGAAAGCAATAACCAATGTACTGTACTATAAAATAAATAAGACAGTATTGTAGATGGTAAAAATTAAAATTATTTTTTTTTCTTACCTGCGCTGATGATAGTCATTGTTTGGGTGGGGGGCTTTTATCCATTTCGACAGCCACACAATCAATCAATCAATCAATCAGCAGCTGAACTGGGTTCCACACAGTCACAAAAACAAATTAACCGAAAAAGCCTCAGAAACAAAAACGCAAAATAAATAGCAAAAACAAAAGCACCAAACTTAATCCGTTCCAGAAGTCCGTTTGACTTCCAAAATGTTCGAAAACCAAGGCACAGCTTCTGATTGGTGCAGGCACCCCGGAAACGATAGCCGACAGCCGCATCGGATGTTCGGCTTCCGAAAATTGTTTGAAAACCAGAACACTTACTTCTGGGTTTTCAGCGCTTGGGAACCAAGGTGTTTGAGAACCGAGGTACCACTGTAGATTGGGGGGGGGGGTTCACACCTGTTCAACCAACGCTCCCCTTTGGTTCCAGACAGTACATGTGTAAACGAGTCTTAAAATCCCAGAAGTGACGTATTTAACATTAATTCTGGGAGTTTACATTCCATTCTGACCAAACGAAGCCTCCGGCTGTACATTTTCCTCTAGGAGACTGCGTTAGGTCAGAATCACGTACACGCTCGCAGAGCACGGCATGCGGGTTGCGTTACCTGGCGACGGCCAGAATCTGCTCCTTCTCGCGCAGCCGCCCCTTCTCGCGATCCTGGGGCCCAGCATCTTCCAACCCTTCAGGGCCGAAGACCCTGGAATAGAGCACTCGGCAGCAGCCTGCCTCTTCCCCGGGTCGGCAGCGTAACGTCTGGATGAAGAAGGCGTGGACCATGGCGGGAGGATGGGCGCTGCACAGGGCGGGAGAGAACACGGGATAGCTCAGTCGGTAGAGCAGGAGACTCTTAATCTCAGGGTCGTGGGTTCGAGTCCTACATTGGGGGGGTGGAAAGATTTCTGCATGGCAGGGGGTTGGACTAGATGACCCTCAGGTTCCTTCCAACTCTATGATTCCAGTCATAGCCCTATGCACCATGCGTTTGCCTCTGAACTAGGAGGTTTCTTGCAGCAACCTTGGCTAAATATCCACTGACAGGCACCTTTTCTTCTCCAGGTTCAGAGGCAGAGGCTGGGCGGCCATCTGCTGGGAATTCCTTAGCTGAGATCCCTTCATTGCAGAACTAGACCCCGCTTCCTCCCAGCTCTAACCATTGAGCGGCACTGTCTCTCCCTGCGAAGAGCCGCCCGCGGAACTTTCTGCCACTGGAGCATTGCCAGGGCCCCACCGAAGGCCCCCACCCGCCCCCACTCACCCGTTTCCCCGGCGGCAGCGGCCAGAGGCTCCGAGAAGCGAAGGCGAAGCTGCAAAACAGCTGCTTCTAAGGGGAGGAATCGGAGAAACTACATTTCCCAGCTTGCCGCGCGGGTTAAAAGTGGGCGCAGCTGCCCGCTGGAACGTTCCGCAATGCACGCTGGGAGATGTAGTTTCATGGCACAAAGCTCGCCGCCCGGCCTCACTGCCGCTTCCTTTCGCCACATGCGCATGCGCCTGCCTGTTATTCTTTACTACGATTGGCTAAAGGGCTAAAGGAGGCGCGGCTTCACAATTTCCGGATTCATAGAGCGGTGGGCGTCTCCCAAGTGCGAGTGGCAGGCACTCGGCCAATAGGAGGAAAGGGGAGGCTTAAGAGCCGGGAGGCGGGGAAAGTCTCCCAGAGGGAGGAGGCGCTGATTGGGCCGCGGTTCTGAAAGACAAGGATGCGCCCTCCAACGATTGGCTAGTCCTTTGTGTTTGAGCCCTTTCATCAGCCATAGGCAAACTCGGCCCGCCAGATGTTTGGGGACTACAACTCCCATCATCCCTAGCTAACAGGCCCAGTGCTCAGGGATGATGGGAATTGTAGTCAGAAAACATCTGCAAGGCCGGGTTTGCCTATGCCTGCCTTCGATCTTTTCCTTTTCAAAGCTTTGGGTGGGTTTTGGATGCATTTTTAAGTAAATTCCTCCCGAAAATGAATTCCTGCAAGGGAATAGGTCTGCAGGAGCAGCAGGAGACCCTCCCCTGACCTAGATGGCTTAGAGGAGTCATCCAAATCTCAGCTTTTCCCTCTCTCTCCTGCTTTAATCAAAATTTACCCTTCAGGGAGGGAGGTAATCTGATAAATAATATTTTTTTAATTAAAAAAAAAAAGCTCTGCTGCCAGCAACTCGTTCATGATATCTAAATGACGCCCAGCCCCCAGCAATAAAACTGCTAGCACATTTGCAAAGCTAAGCAGGGTCCTGTATATTTTCAAAGTGGATGGGAGACCGTGTGTTGAGATTCCTGCATTGCAGGGGGTTTGCCTAGATGACCCTCAGGGTCCCTTCCAACTCGACCATTCCATTATTCTAAATGACCCAGGTCACATCCACACACCACACATTGAACACACATAAAGCGCATGGCTTCTCCCAAAGAAGCCTGGGAACTGCAGTCTGCCCTTCAGAGAGCCACAGTTCCCAGCACCCTTAGCAAACTGCAGTTCCCAGGATCTTTTGGGTAGAAACCATGCACTTTAAAGCTTTGGTGTGGATGTGACCCTATTTGTAAAGGACAGAACAACATTGTCAGTTGTCAGCCAGCAGGGGGACCTCCAAGACTGGGTTTGCAATCTGCAAAACAAAATCAAAAATCAAAATATCCTTCTAGTAGCACCTTAGAGACCATCTAAGTTTGTTCTTTTGTGTGCATGCACACTTCTTCAGAGACAAATGAGAGCTCATACCAAGAACAAACTTAGTTGGTCTCTAAGGTGCTACTGGAAGGATTTTTTGATTTTTGATTTTATATTGTAATAGGAGTATAACCATGCCACCTACACTTTCACACCGTCCAGTTTCCCTATGTACAGAGAGGGGACCTGAAATCCACTGCAACGCCATTTTTAGACCCACTTCTTTCCAGAAGCAGAAGAACAAGTTGGCCAGAGAAGGGGGGGGGAGGCGGACGATAACAATTCGGATGTTCAGATGCAAATCTGATCACTCATAATCACCCGACCATCCACATCCCCGCACCCCGCCCCTGCCATCACCTGCAGCCGGATTAGCTTCCCCACCCAGCCTCTTCGCCGTTTGCATATCTACCCCACCCAGCCTCTTGACCATTTGCATAATCTAAACCCATCAGCCAGACCTGTGCCACCTGTTGGGTCTACTACCAAAGCAGCAAGAAATAAACATCAAGACGTCAACTATAAACAAGGACAACCACCTTTATTCATATACAAAAGGACATGGACATTTACAATTCAGGAAGCTCCGATCGCCGACTCCACCCTGGGAACAGAAGATAAACAGGAGTATTATCTAATCAAAAGACAGGCAGGAAAACCACCCTGATACTATTGTATAAACCAATCACCTTGTCATAAAATGTACTTACCTTATGTAAATCCTTCTTTCCCGCTCTTTTCCTTCCATTCACCTGTATAGCAACGAAATTGTATAAAACCCTCCCTGTGACTATACTCTGGGTTCTCTCTCTTCGTGATTCTGCACGGCGTAGGGGAACCTCTGTTGCAACAGATCCAAATAAACGGGAGGGCTGTGCCTTGCTTTCCCTTCTACCAGCTCCGGTGTCGCCTCTGTTTTTTCCAGCGTAAGTGGGGAGCTCAGAAAAGGTGTGGGCTTCTCAGGGCTAAAATTCCGGAACTCCTCCTTGGGAAAACCGGGCCCCTTTTTGCCTTTTTTGTCCAAAATTGGTTTACAACAATATTTTGTTTTGACTATGGCAGACCAACACAGCAACCTACCTGTAACTTTACAATCTGCCACAGTCTTAAATCCAGCATGATTTGAAACTTCAAACGGAGAGCCAACGACACCAAAAACGTAAAAAAGAGAGAAGCAAAATACATTCATTGCAATCCACTAAATTCATATTAAACAATTAACATTCGTAGTATACCTGCACTTTGTTTCAAATTTGGGTTTTAGTTGCCTTCCATCTCTTAACCCCTTATATATTCAAGTAATTTAGTACATTGGGCTGCTTCCTAAACTTTCCTATTCAGTCTCCTCCTGTTACAGTTTTTTTTTTTTTTTTTTGCTGTGATTATATATATATATACAGCATAGCTGTGATTCCTGCATTGCAGGAATCACTAGATGGGGACACCGTCCAACTTGATTTAGCAAAAAATAAGAAAACGTTATAACTCAGGACGTAAGCATTCCAGAACACTATACTGTACTTCCATAAAAGCTTCAAGCTTTAGTTCATATTAAGTTCTATTCAAAATAGACCTGCTGAAATTACTGGGCCCAAAGCTTGTCATACCCATTGATTTCAATGGGCCTACTCTACTCTGATAAACGTTAGATAAGGATATGCAAAGAGCCCTGTAGCTGGATCAGGCCAAAGAGGGCCCATCTTAACATGAGTCAACAGGGTGATGATGCAGAAGCAAAAATGAGTGAATGCTTTTGCACACACACACAAAAGCAACTTTTTCTTAATAATAATAATAATAATAATAATAATAATAATAATAATACTATCCCCTGCATCTCTTATGCTATGATGGAAGCTTGCCTGTTTTGCAACACCATTCCCTGAAAGGCTGCAAAAACCAAAGCAGCGGAAACGAGGAAATTGCAATGGTTCTTTGAGCTCATCCCCCTATCCAGCACAGGAGCAGTTTTAGAAGGCGGCCTTCCTTTCCATTTGCCTGCTGTCAAAGTTTCCCTCCCGAATAAAAGCCTCTGTGTGTGCTGCCGCTGCAACAGGAAGCTCAACGCAGAAAAGCAAGACCAGGCTTGAAAGTTGTGAATTTTCAGACACTCCCTCGGTTCGCTTCCCACGCTTCTCCTTGCCTGTGGGCCAAGACTCCCAAGTCCAGCTCCTCCCCTTCAGATTAGGGAGCCAAACCAGGGAGGGTGCAACTTGCTTCTCCTTAACCCTTCTCAGCTAACTCCTGGCAGTTTCCAGAGAGGTGTTTTTTAATAGACCGTGCAAAAGAGGACTTTGGTTTTCTCAGGGGGTCAGCAATTACGCATCCTCAGGGGTGGGGGGTGGGGACAGGAGGAAGCACGGTGTAGTGGTTAGAGTGTTGGACTGGGACAGTGTGGGGACCCTGGGTTCCCACTAACACATGAAGTTGCTTTGGAGGACGCTTGATCTCCTGGCAGAGTCTACCTCGCAGGGTTGTTGTGAGGGAGAACCACCGTATGGTGGGAAAGGGGGGAGGTGAAATGTACATGTTACACGGCTTCCCTTCGATTAGGACCCGCACAGCTGGTTTCCCTTGGGCTGGAAATGGCACAGTTCTGCCCTCGATTTGCGTGAGGTAGTTGCAATCGTCGAGTTGGTGCTCTTTCTTTATTTCCCAAAATTTTGCAGGCAAGATGGAGGGGATGGAGGGGGGTTGACTCAAGGCGTCCTGAAAACGGTGAAGACGGCAAGAGATGAGGGCCAATGCTAGGCTGGTTTATCAGAAGAGGTTCCCTCCACTCCCCATCTTAAGGAACGAATTCCGCTCCATATCAGGATTGTAGCCCCTTTGAACCCATTTTGCAGGTTTGCCAACTGCTGGTGGCAAGGACAGATTTGTGTGCAAAAAGAACAGAATGGAGTTAAAAAAAAAAAAAACCAGAAAAAAAGTTGGCAACCCTGCTTCTTTCTCTTGTTTATGCCTTCTGAAACATCACCTGCTATGCCCCCATCAGCCTTCCCTGTTGCCATTCCTTCACTGAATATTTATTCCCTCCGCAGGCTTTCCCATTTTTGAATTCTCCGTTATTTGGGGCCAGTGTTCTTTCCAAGGCCTCCTGCTTGAAATCCTGGGGACTGAGTGTGGTTTGCACCTCGGCAAAAAAGTGAATAATAAACATTTTATTTTCGGCGCTGGCCTCAGGAGAAAGCGTGGCCAGGCAAAAACATGTGCAGAAACAGTATTTCTCAAGCTTGTCCCTGTGTGTATTTGCAAATGAATTATATGACCTGTTCTCTCCACTGTAATAAACTTGACTCCAGTTAAATTACAGAACCCAAAACATTGCGACTCCTCCGCCACACGCCTCTTAACCCGTCATGAAATAAAATCGTGCCAAGTGGCCACGGGGGGAAAATACCAACCACAGGACAGAGAGATCCGAAGCCTTTGCAGGATGGGATTTGTGATTTTAGAAGGCGGAGGGGATCCTGTGTTCTCCAGCTTGGGACGGAGGGAAAGGGCCTCTCTCCAGTCACATGAAGGAAGGTCCCATGTGCGAGGTTTCAGGACCAAGTGCGGTGGCTTAGCATAACAGTGATTCACAATTCCTGGAAGGCTTGGCACAGAGTCCGGAAGCTGAGCAGGAAGGGCCTGCCCTCCTCGCCGTACTTCTGCAGATGTCGGCCAAATTCACATTGCAGGGCCACGTGAGAGAGTTTCCCTCAGCCTCAAACGTGGCTTTTTGCCCACCAAAAAGATCCATTATTTAAACCCAAACATCCCCCCCACTGCAAAGCAACATCCTTGTTATGTATGGCCATGCTTGTTGCTGGGGCTGTCGTTGGTTTTTTTGCATACTGCTCGTTGGTGTTTTGTGCATATATGTGTATGTGTGTATATATATATATAAAGAGAGAGAGAGGGGTCACAAACACACACATTTATTATTTCCTAAAATGTATATGCCACTTGATTGCCAAAAGCAAACAAACCTCAAAGCAGTTTACTACAACGCAATTATTTGTTTTAAAAAGAAAAAAACGATCAAAAAGATGAAAACCAGCCATGAACTAAGACACACACCAGCATTCTAGCCAACTGGGTTGGTTTGCCCAGTGCTATTTTCCTAGAAAAAAAAAGTTCAGGAGCTCACCATGTCCTCCTGCCGTCTTCTTTTAGAACGGCAAGGACGCCTACCTGAGAGGTGCTGGAGCTGAGCTCCGGCTGGAAAAAAAAAGCCCTGGGTTTGCGTAATCAAAAACGTTTTCAAGGGTGTGGTGAATGAAGGTGCCTGCCTGATCTCAATCGGCAGGGAGTTCCAAAGTGTAGGCCGTGCCACACTCAACAGTCGAGTTCTTACCAATGTGGGACAGGTATTAGGGGGCACCAGTAACAGTTCCAGTTCTGATGATAAAAGCAGCCAAGTGGTCGTATCTGGGGTAAGGCGATCTCACAGGTAAACTGGTCCCAAGTTGCTAAAGGCTTGTACACTAACATTTGTAGAATCACAGAGTTGGAAGGGACCCTGAGGATCATCTAGTCCAGCCCCCTGCAATGCAGGAATATACACCTGTCCCATATGGGGATCGAACCTGAAACCTTGGTGTTATCAATGCCGTGCACTATCCCATGGAGCTATCCAGGCTTGTTATGTTTATTCATGCCCCGTCTTTTGCCCTAACAGGGACTCAAGGCGGCATAAAGATCATAGAATCGTAGAATCATAGAATTGGAAGAGACCCCAAGGGCCATCCAGTCCAACCCCCTGCCAACCAGGAAACACCATCAAAGCATTCCTGACAGATGGCTGTCAAGCCTCCGCTTAAAGACCTCCAAAGAAGGAGACTCCACCACACTCCTTGGCAGCAAATTCCACTGCCGAACAGCTCTCACTGTCAGGAAGTTCTTCCTAATGTTTAGGTGGAATCTTCTTTCTTGTAGTTTGAATCCATTGCCCGTGTCCGCTTCTCTGGAGCAGCAGAAAACAACCTTTCCCTCCTCTATATGACATCCTTTGATATATTTGAACATGGCTATCATATCACCCCTTAACCTTCTCTTCTCCAGGCTAAACATACCCAGCTCCCTAAGCCGTTCCTCATAAGGCATCGTTTCCAGGCCTTGGACCATTTTGGTTGCCCTCCTCTGGACACGTTCCAGCTTGTCAGTATCCTTCTTGAACTGTGGTGCCCAGAACTGGACACAGTATTCCAGGTGAGGTCTGACCAGAGCGGAATACAGTGGTACTATTACTTCCCTTGATCTAGACGCTATACTCCTATTGATGCAGCCCAGAATTGCATTGGCTTTTTTAGCTGCTGCATCACACTGTTGACAGATAAAATAATAACAGCTAAAAACAATCACACATGAATAGAATTAAAACTATGCTTTTACACCATGAACCCTAAGTACCCCCGGAATCACACTGCTATTACCGTATCTCCTTCTTCTTTAAGATGGGGACCAAGTGCCTTAACTATGGCATGAGATTCTGTTCCAACAGGTCCAGCTTCTCCCATCACAGATTCTCTCCAATGGGAACAGGCGGAAGGTCCTACAATTTAATTCCAGACACCTGCAGACGGAGCTGAGAAAGCGTCCCTGAAATCTTGCAGAGCTGCTGCCAGCCTGTGTAGACAAGACAGCAAGGTAGACAAATTGTGTCACTCTGTATAAGGCAGCTTCCTGGGTATCTCTCACCTGTTGCCTTCCGGTGAAAGCACAGGATGTCTGGCTACATGACATTTAAAACTTCCCTAAACAGGGCTGCCTTCAGATGTTTTCTAAAAGTCAGATAGTTGTTTATTTCCTTGACATCTGGTGGGAGGGCGTTCCACAGGGGGTGCCACTACCGAGAAGGCCCTCTGCTTGGTTCCCTGTAACTTGGCTTCTTGTAGCGAGGGAACTGCCAGAAGGCCCTCGGAGCTGGACCTCAGTGTCCGGGCAGAACGATGGGGGTGGAGACGCTCCTTCAGGTATACTGGACCGAGGCCGTTTAGGGCTTTAAAGGTCAGCACCAACACTTTGAATTGTGCTCGGAAATGTACTGGGAGCCAATGTAGGTCTTTCAAGACCGGTGTTATGTGGTCTCGGCAGCCACTCCCAGTCACCAGTCTAGCTGCCGCATTCTGGATTAGGTGTAGTTTCTGGGTCACCTTCAAAGGTAGCCCCACTCAGAGCGCATTGCAGTAGTCCAAGCAGGACATAACCAGAGCATGCACCACAAGACGGTCTGCAGGCAGGGAGGGTCTCAGCCTGCGTACCAGATGGAGCTGGTAGACAGCTGCCCTGGACACAGAATTAACCTGCGCCTCCATGGACAGCTGTGAGTCCAAAATGACTCCCAGGCTGCGCACCTGGTCCTTCAGGGGCACAGTTACCCCATTCAGGACCAGGGAGTCCCCCACACCCGTCCACCCCCTGTCCCCAAAAAACAGTACTTCTGTCTTGTCAGGATTCAGCCTCAATCTGTTAGCTGCCATTCACCTAGGTTCCAAAGTGTAAGCTTTAAAAATGCACACCCAGAGACACACAGGCATTGTATGCCCTCGCCTCCCCAGGAAGAAACCAGACTTCCATTTCCAAATCAAACCATTTCAGGTGTGTGTGTGGGGGGGCACAATTATTTCTTTGCATGTGAGGTGGAAATGTCTGCTGAGACAGGCTCATACCTAACCATTTGGCTTGGGCAGGGCATAGACCATACATGCATCTGACTCCAAACCAGAAGGGTTGAAGGTGGTGGTTGGGCCTCCATTGAAGCCCAGAAGGCCCCACACCCTTCTCTGTTCGTAGCTCCAGACACGCCTGCATTCCAGGCACTCCTCCCTTCCATGAATGGAAAAACCGTCGGAGGAGAAGCAGCGTGTTACTCATTCAGAGGTTGCACAAGTCCGCCGATTGTCATCTGGCGCCCTCCAGATGTTTTGCCCTTCTGCAACTCCCGCCAGGAGAGGGCACCAGCTTGGGAGACGGTCAGATGGCACATGCCGCTGTCTGCGTTTTTTTATTTTCTTTGCAAATGGCGCAGGTTCGCAAAGGGTCTCTTGCCCCCTCCTGCGCCTCAGCCAGACAAAAGCGGTGAGTGAAACCCCTTGCTTAAGGCCTCTTCGATTTAGGTACAGGGACAGATCTAACATTTTGAAGCAGAACAAGCCTGGCAGGATCCTGACACTCGCACCAGGTGTGTCCAAAAGGAGTGTCGGCTTTCAAAACCAGAGCAGGCGCCCAAGACATTTGGTGGCCTGAGGCCAAGCAAAAAAAGAGAGCATCTCTCTCTTCCCCTAGCAGTAAAAATACAGCAGCAGTACATTAAATAATGAGCAATTTGCAACTTTCACCTGATACCTGTCAGCTACTTCATTCTCTCTAATGGTAGGGCCAGGGCAGGAGACTTTTCTCAGTCTGAGGGCCGTAGTTTCCTTCTGGGGAACTTCCCAGGGGCCTCATGCAGCAGTTGGGGGCCATCCTTCAGGGATTCTTCAGTTGCGGTTCCCACGTCGCTGGGGGATTGGACTAGATGTCCTTTGGGGGTCCCTTCCAACTGCGCTATTCTAGGGTTCACGCGAGAGGGACAACAGATACAGCCCTCAACTTTCTACAGTGAGGCCATATTCCAGACCTGGGGTCTGCAAACCTTTTCAGCAGGGGGCCGGTCCACTGTCCCTCAGACCATGTGGGGGGCCGGACTATATTTTTTTGGAGGGGAGGGAATGAACCGAATTCCTATGCCCCACAAATAACCCAGAGATGCATTTTAAATAAAAGCACACATTGTACTCATGTAAAAACACGCTGATTCCCAGGCTGTCCGCGGGCCGGATTGAGAAGGCGATTGGGCCTCATCCAGCCCACGGGCCTTAGGTTGCCTACTCCTGTTCCAGACACACGGGAGTCAAGAGGTTTACACCTGGGCAAGCAATTTCATTCTGACCGGCTTTGGGGGAGGCTGTGCTAGCTAGAGCAGTGAGAGAGAGAGAGAGAGGAATTCCATGAGGTTTATTTTAAACTTTCAAAGTTGACGTGACCAGGCTCCCTTCCAAGGCACGTGATGGAACGGATTCCCAACTTTTGCAGAGCTCACGGCGGATTTTCCCCAAATGCTGCCAGCGAATCGCGCAAGGGGAGGAGGGTTTGGGGCACGTGGTTCTGTTCTGGGTGGGTATAGGCTTTCTGCTTCCCAAAAACGTGAGCCATGTGAACTTCTGCCCGTCTTGGCAGCCGTCGATTGTAGGTTAGGGAAACGCATGCCAAGGAGGCCAGCGGCGGCAACGTGACGCAGTGTTTGCCTTTAAAAGAAAGAGGCCGTTTAATTCCTGCTTTTAAAGTTTAAATAAAAAGTTAACCGAGCGCTGCCAGTTGGGATCTGCTGCCTGCGAATGCAGTTTACTGTATTTTTTAAGGCTGCTTGGAAAATACAGCAGCGCCTTTTCTAACCATCACGAATTCGCGGGGGCTTGTTTATTGATTGCCTTCATAGCTCAGTGAGCTTCATGGGCGAGGGGGGATTCGAACCCAGGACCCCCAGGCCCTAGTGCAGGCTTCCTCAAACTCTGCCCTCCAGATGTTATTGGCCTACAACTCCCATGATCCCCTAGCTAGCAGGACCAGTGGTCAGGGATGATGGAAATTGTAGTCTCAAAAACATCTGGAGGGCCGAGTTTGAGTAAGCTACTCTAACCACTGCACCACACTGCCTTTGGACAGGATAGCTTCTGCAAGCTATCCTTCTGTATTTTGACTGAACAAAGTCTCCAGCTCAGCCAAGCTTCCATTTCAACAGGTTTAAGGCTTGCTAGCCTGTGCATTTAACATGGGAGAAAGCTCCACTGGGCTCGATTAGATTTACCTCCAAGTAAACATGTGCAAGATTTGCTCTTAAAATCCACATTTATAGATTCAACCAAGGCAAATCATTACTACTCCTCCAAGCTGATTTGAACCTGGCAACCCTCATTCATGTCTCTGCAGTCCCGGAACTGGACTAAAGAAATGTTATTTGCAGAGGCATCTTAGATTTCAAATCCCACTGATACCACGGTTACTAGTCCTCATGAAAGTTTTTATCATTTCTAGGAGGAAAGCTAGGATCCCACATGCACATACCAAATATTAAGGTGTTTTTTTTGTGTTCCTACAGCTTTGAGGGCCACCCCCCACACAGTCATCCTATCCGTGCCAGCTATTTTTTTGTGGGGGGTGGCACATGAATTGAACGTGGCAGTAGCAAAAGTAGGTAAGAGGGCACAGATCCAAAGCCAAGCGCCTTGGGAGATGTGGAGGGGTGACAGGCCAGGCAGCAGACTGTCCTACATAAACCTACATGGTCTACTCTGAGCAATGTGGGCAGTGCAAACAACCCTTGAGTGGATCAAGAAACCAGTACAGCGAACCCAGTTCCATGGTGAAATACCAAAAGGACAGCCATTTCTGGGCAGAGCAGACTTTTGGGGCCGCTGGTGCAAAAAATAAAGTGACAGCCTCACGCAGTGGGTTTTTTTTTCTAGAAAAATGTTTGGGGGTGCCCTCATTTTCCTACCTACTCATATTGAAATACTGCCCCTCAATGAGGCCAGATTCACAATATGCTTAGGGGCATGCGTACCCCTGCTTCCCCCCCTCCCAAGAAAAAAAGCACTAGCCCTGTGGACCAGGGGTAGGCAACCTAAGGCCCCGGGGGCCAGATGCGGCCCAATCGCCTTCTTAATCTGGCCCGCGAATCAGCTTGTTTTTACATGAGTAGAATGTGTCCTTTTATTTAAAATGCACCTCTGGGTTATTTATGGGGGGTAGGAATTCATACCTTTTTTTAAATCAAAATAATAGTCCGGCCCCCCACATGGTCTGAGGGACGGTGGACCGGCCCGCGGCTGGAAAAGGTTGCTGACCCCCTGCTGTGGACAATCCCCAACCCCGGTCAAGTCGCATTCGCACAGCAGAGAGGAAGTCATGTGATTAGCTGTGGTTCCTGCATTGCGGGGGACCAGACCAGATGGTGCTTGGGTTCCCTCCCAACCCTGCCGCTCTACGATTCTATTAAATCTCCAACCGCGGCTCGCCAGGAAAGCTCCGCACAAAGACCAGCATTTGAGACTTTTCCTGAAACAGCTTCGCAGTTTATTCACTCCCTGATTACACACGGCTGCATTAGATGTGGGGGCAAAGGGACCAAAAAAACCACCTTTTTCTCTTTTTACAATGGAAGAAATGTTAAGGGGTGCGGAGAGCACACTCTGGGTGTACGAAGCGATAAATCATTCCTGCAATATCCGGGAGCCCCTCCCCTTCAGGTGAAAACACAAGTTCAATACACACTTTGATGCCAAACCGGATTCAACAGTTTTATAGATGGTCACCCCAACGCAGAGATAAACTCGAGTGTGGGCTTCAGGCTCATGAACCATGAGTATAAATAGATATATATATATATACACACACACACACAAATAGGCCCTTTCCTGTGCATCAGAGCAAAGGCTCTGTGGGAACTTCAAGTGCGAGGTAGGGGGGGGGCCAATTCCTTTTCCCGCCACTCCAGTCCCCCGCAACCCAGGAGGGGAGTCAAGGGTGCAGGATTCACAGTAGAAGTGATGTCCCGTAACTTGCAGGGATTAAGCGCCGCCGTGAAGACGCAGGAGACACAGCAACCAGGTCCAGAATTAGGCCGGCCAACCTTCGCAGTGGAACCACGCGCCATTCCAGGCGTTTGGGAATACAGTGCCCCATCAGCCCCGGCACATGATGGGTGTTGTAGTCCCAAGGCATTGGGTTAGCAAAGGCTGCAGGGCTTATCACAGTGGTGTTGAGGTGGTTTATTAAGAGACAAGCGCAACACGCATGCACACAAGTTAGGAGCCACCGACGGGCAGTGAACAGTTCGAAGTCTAGAGTCTCCAACAACTCGGTGGCACACACACAAAAACGCCACGGATCTAACCCTGACCACATGAGAGAGAGAGAGAGAGAGCGCAAAGGCCTGGACTCTCACACTACAAATCAGTTAAGTCCTTTTTCTCTAGACGGAAACATGCAGCGTTCAGGTGCAGCGCTCTTCCTCTCCCCACCCCCCAAAATAAACAAGATACAGGACGTTTCTTCAGAGCTCTATGCTTCGTAAGTTTCCAGGGCAAGGGGATATTTCCAAGTGCCAAGTACTGCTAAAATTCCTAATACTGAAGCCCATTAGACTCCTTGTCACCCAGATACTAACAGTTTTTTTTTTGGGGGGGGGGCTTTTCGTAGAGGACAGTGCCCAAATACTAAAATGCAGTTTTCCCAAAATGTTCCCCTTCCGCTCAGAACTTCTGTGACATTTCTGCCCGGCATCCTGGGCTCGCTATAAATAAAGCTGCGCCCAAATTTAAAAGGTATGTCTATTTCCCATGCATCCGCCACATGCGGCGGAAATAATGGGTTTGCGGTAAAAATAAAAAAACGAAAGCACTCCCCGTTGTTTTTTTTAAAAAAAACACCAACGCAAAATCTACCACTCTTCTGTATCTGAGTTAAACATAAAAAAGGGTTCAGAAGAGCCTGATAGGAGCGATATATTCCACAACTTCATTTTAAAAAAACCCCAGCAAGTCGTTCTACTTTCCGATTTCAACCTTGCAAAAAAAACCACAGAACGTGGGAATCCGTGCCAACGTATTCCTTCTAAGTGCTCCCGGTCCTTTGCGGTGTGCAACTGAAAAGAAGCGTTCGTTATGGACAGAGCTGATAACTTTTGCGCCCCCCCCGCCACATTTTGGGGTGGAAAAACTAGCTATTAGGGGTGGGAGGAAGCAGATTCCCCAGCCAGGAGCACAGGCTGGTTTACTGCGTTTCTCCTCAATGGTAGTCCTGGGGTAGGAGAGAGAGGAAATGACTTGCTTCGAAATCCTCGCCTCCAAGCAGACAGCTCGTGCACAACACACCATGCGCAGCCCCGATGTCGCTCCCCACACAGTTTGTGCGGCAAGATTCCTCGCTGCCCCTATAGTGGACGTTTCCCAATAGCTGCCTAGTTCCCCCACCCCCCTCACCCCCTTGGAGGAAGGCGGCGTCACGAGCCGGAGGGCGCAGATTCTCCCCAAGTTCTCCCGGAGAAAAGGTTTCGCAAGCCGACGGTGGAAGCACGTTCCCCGGGGGGCAGAGAGAAAGTAAAGAGACCCAAACCGCAGAGGGAGATTCACAGCATTGAGGCAGGTTCCAGCCTGCGGAGGTATCGCTATTGCAGCAGTTGCTGTTTAGACAGGCAGTTGTGAATTCCCCCAACCCACAAAAAAAAAAAAAAATCAAACCCGAGAATCTGAAGTCTCCAAACGAGCACAGTCGGTGGGCGGGGAAAAAAGAGAAAGAAATGCTGATTGTTTTTCCTGCGCTGCAGAAGTCCACCCTGAATTAAGTGTGTGAGAAAAAACGGCTCGCTCCTTAATTCCTGCAGCGCCCCCCCCCGCAATATCCCCCCTCCCAACCACTCCCTCCCCGCCTTAGAAGTTCTTGAGGCGGCTGTATAGCTCTCGCTTGCTTTTTTCCCCAGCCCAAGTGCGGCTCTTCAGGCGAAAAGTGCGAAGCTCCTCTTTGAAGTCTTTGTGGTGCATCGGGCGGTAGTTCTGGGGTTCACAGTGCATCTGGTTTTTTTGGGGGGGGGAGGAAGAGGAGAACAAACAGTGGTTAGTTTATTATGGGGGTTGCGACAGTCGTAGCACAGCACAATTAAACCACAGAGCCTAGGGCTTGCCGGTCAGAAGGTCGGTGGTTCGAATCCCCGCAATGACGGGGTGAGCTCCCGTTGCTCGGTCCCAGCTCCTGCCAACCTAGCAGTTCGAAAGCACGTCAAAGTGCAAGTAGATAAATAGGTACCACTCTGGCGGGAAGGTAAACGGCGTTTCCGTGCGCTGCTCTGGTTCGCCAGAAGCGGCTTAGTCATGCTGGCCACATGACCCGGAAGCTGTACGCCGGCTCCCTCAGCCTATAGAGCGAGATGAGTGCTGCAACCCCAGAGTCGTCTGCGACTGGATCTAATGGTCAGGGGTCCCTTTACCCTTTACCTTACAGTCATACCTCGGCTCCCGAACACCTTGCGAGTCAAACATTCCGGCTCCCAGACAATCAAAAACCGGCGTTCCGGTTTCTGAATGTTCTTTTGGAATTTGCTGCCAAGGAGTGTGGTGGAGTCTCCTTCTTTGGAGGTCTTTAAGCAGAGGCTTGACAGCCATCTGTCAGGAATGCTTTGATGGTGTTTCCTGCTTGGCAGGGGGTTGGACTGGATGGCCCTTGGGGTCTCTTCCAACTCTGTGATTCTATGATTTTTTGGAAGCCAAACATCTGACGGGGCTTCCAATGGGCTGCAGGAGCTTACTGCAGCCCACCAGAAGCCGCACTTTAAAAGTCGAACGTTTTGGAAGTCGAACGGACTTCCGGAACGGATTCCTCCGAGGCAAGACTGTATTTTGTTAACGTACAAATTATAAAATGCTGCGTCGATTTGTTAATCCTACAACGTGACTTCTGGTTTAACAGGGATGTTTAGCTTATTTTAATAGAATTACAGAGCTGGAAGGGACCCCCAAGGGTCCTCTAGTCCAACCCCCTGCAATGCAGGAATCTCAGCTAAAGCACCCTGGACAAATGGCCATCCAACCTCTGCTTAAACCTACCCCCCCAAGGAAGGAGAGTCCACCCCCCCCCAGGGAGACCCTTCCACTGCCAAACAGCCCTTACTGTCAGAAAGTCCTTCCTGACGTTTAGTCGGAATAATCTTTCTTTTAACTTGAAGCCATGGGTTTGAGTCCTACCCTCCAGAGCAGGTGAAAACAAACTTGCTCCCTTTTTCATGCGACAGCCCCTTGAGATATTTGAAGAGGACTCTCCTATCTGCTCTCAAGTCTCCTCTTTTCCAGACTAAACATGCCCAGCTCCTTCAACCGTTCCTCACAAGGATCGCTTCCCAGAGCCTTTTATCATTTTGGCTGCCCTGCTCTGCACACATTCCAGCTTGCCCATCACGAAAAACTCACTTGATATTGCGGAAA
Organism: Lacerta viridis; assembly: GCA_900245905.1. Classification (NCBI taxonomy): domain Eukaryota; kingdom Metazoa; phylum Chordata; class Lepidosauria; order Squamata; family Lacertidae; genus Lacerta; species Lacerta viridis. The sequence continues at coordinate 99,383 of OFHU01001572.1, forward strand.
GAATTCTTTATAGCCTCCTTTCAAGACGTACAGCTCAGGATAGTGCAGGGAAGGGTACTCATTGCTGGCCCGGTCTTTTTCCCTGACAAAACGGCACCTATGGAGGAGAGCGCAAATCTTAAATACGGAGGTGCAGGTACACACAGACGGTTTTCTTGCTGTTCTGGGCATCGAAGGACTAGAAGGAGATTTCCGCTTCAAGCCCCTAGTCCTCGACATCCTGGTTATTCTGGGAAACTTGGAAAGTTTCTCCATACGCTTCGGCAGTATGGAAGGGGTGTGGCTGCCTGTGTAGGGACCCTTGTTGTTACCACGGCAACGAGAAGAATAAGCAAAACTCCCCATACTTCGAGCAGTGAAAATCTGCCAAACAAATGGTGGGACCAAAATAACCTATGCAAATGTATGCAAATCTTGTTTCTTTAAACATTATCCCAGTTGCAGAAGTGGGGGGCCCCAGAATAATTTAGAGCTTCACATTTGTCACGTTTACATATAGTTTTATGACAATTCAGCATTCGGTAAATTAAGGTGGTTTGGAGATATATATATACATATAAGGTCTGTACCATTTCTAAAACCACCTTATTTAGAGGCAAGTTTCCATGTTAAAAATAAACTCTTGGGAGCCTCAAAAAAAGAAGCCCCTAGTCCTCAAGGAAACGGAAATCTGAAAACACCTAGGTCAGAGAAACTGGGAGTGGCTGGGGTTCAGGAGAGGCAGTGGCAGAAGCTACTCACGTCCTGGGTCCTCTCTCGGAGGAGAACTCGCAGTGGAACACAACGATCACCCTCTTTGCCGGGTCAAACGGCACAATGGGCTTCTTGAGAAGGAACTCTTCCACGTCCTTTTCCAGAGGAAGGTTAACAGCGCCCTGGAGAGAAAGGCAGGGGGTCAGGACAGGATCCATCGAACAGAGCCATAGCAAAAAGCACCACCAATTCCCTCCCTTGCACACCTGGTGTGCAAACACACTTTTAAGTGCAGGGATGCAACACTGTTGAAATACGGGAATTCGATCTCGAGAGAACAGAGAATTCTGTAGGTGAGCAAGACTCAGACGTCCTGCCGAAGACTCTCGCTGCCACTTGATGCTAAGTCTTTAACGTGATAGTTTCCCATTTCGTAGAATCAGAGTCGGAAGGGACCCCCAGGGGCTATCCAGTCCAACCCCCCTGGATAGGAAGACGTCAACAAGCCCTCGGCTAGTCTAAGAGTATAGAGTTTGATAGGGGCGTGGGTTTTGTGCTTTGCCAGGACTCTTGAACTTAAAATGTGGTCCAGTTTATGTAAGCCAGCGGCTGAAGGGCTGGACATTGATCTGGGGGACAAGGGGTGAAAGGTCACCACTTCCCAGACTTCCTCTGGTAGCCTTGAAGGCGGGCTCTGCAGGCAACAGGAACAGCCTGCCTCACAGGGGGGTTGCCAGAGCAAAAGAAAGCCTTTTTTTGCACGTCAAGAGTGCCAAACACAAGACCAAATGCAAGGGCCACAACTGATTTTCATTTATAAAATAAAAAAGCACCCATCAATATACAGTTTACAAAAACACCGAGGATACAGGGAGGAAAACACAACTTGGGAAGAGAGTTAGAAATGATGCAAGGTTTCGTTTTCCCTACAAAGTCGGTCATGGGGAGCGAAGGGGGTTGGACTAGATGACCCTTGGTGTCCCTTCCAACTGCACAACTCCAAGATTCCATGGAAGGGATGGGGCCACAAACCTCAGGGGTCAGAAGTAATTTTCAGGAGGCATACTGGGAGAAAGCAGAGTCAATGTCTTATTCCCTTTTTTTTTTTTTTTTTAAACAAGCTTAGTTTGGCCTCTGGGGGTTGCCCCCACCCCACAAACGCCCCCACTGGGATTGGCACCACGTATTGGCGTTTCCGGAGGCTGGGCGTCGTGTGGAAGGAGCCACCAGCTCCCAGTGGCAACCCAACCCAACTAAAACACTACAAAAAGGTAGCCGCTGGTGTCCTTGTGTCCTGCACAATCCTCCAACCTGAGACGGACGTTGTTTTATTGGCACCAGGAGGGTTCCGAACCGGGCAGGACTTTGGCAGGGCGATCCCCTAGCCCTTTGAGCTGTGCTTGGGACAGGGGAGGTTCCTCGAACCCAGGGCAGATACGGTCCAGCATCCAACTCTAGCCGGTGACCTCAAGCAGGCAGAGGGCTAACCTTGATGTGGCCTCCTTCGTATTCATAGGGGTATCTGCAATCCACGATCACACAGTTCTCGATGAGGTTGCTGAACTGACCCGTCAGCACGGCCGCCATCTGTGGGCAAACAATAACAGTAAAATATAAGCAGAATCACTTGCATTCTTATTAAATTTTTATTTATACTTTTCACGTTTATGCATTTCACTAGCTCTACGATCATTTTAACATTTCAAAGTTCCGACTTCCTTCCCCCCCTCTTTCCTTAAATTTATTATCTTCTGCATATCCAAACTCATTTAATTTGCTCGTTTAATTATCTGCTTTAAATATATACTCTTGTGAAACTGCAGGTTGTTACAGTAATCCTGCCGGTGCTTTTGACGGCTTTCAATTCAATAAACCATTTCCATTCTTTTATTTCAAAAAGTGTTTGTCATCTTGATTTCTTATTCTTCCGGGAAGTTTCCACGGGCGCTAGGCTTGGCCTCCTTGCTTCACCCAACTGCCCAGAGCAAGCTCCGCTGACAGATTGTGCAACTCCTGCCTGGCAGGGGGGGGGGGTGGGCTAGCTGAGCCTCGAGACCCCTCCCAACTTTCCTTTCCGATGAATTTCATTGTTCCCACAAGGGGACAATGACAATAAAGATTTATTCTATTCTATGGGTAAAGAGATCCCTGACCGTTAGGTCCAGTCGTGTCCGACTCTGGGGTTGCAGCGCTCATCTCGCTTTACTGGCCGAGGGAGCCGGTGTACAGCTTCTGGGTCATGTGGCCAGCATGACTAAGCCGCTTCTGGCGAACCAGAGCAGCGCACGGAAACGCCGTTTACCTTCCCGCCGGAGCGGTACCTATTTATCTACTTGCACTTTGACGTGCTTTCGAACTGCTAGGTGGGCAGGAGCTGGGACCGAGCAACGGGAGCTCACCCCGTCGTGGGGATTCGAACCGCCGACCTTCTGATTGACAAGCCCTAGGCTCTGTGGTTTAACCCACAGCGCCACCTGCATACACGGGTAGGAGTCTAAAAAGCCCTGGACACAAATTTCAATGCCCCTCTGCGGTGGTGGCTCATTTACCAGAAGTAATGGGTTTAGTGTTAACTCCGGAAGTGTAGACTCGATTGTGACCAAACCCAGCTTCCTGTTGTATATTTTTGCTCTAAGATGCTGCGTTTGGTCAGAACCGGGGCGCATCGGTTTCTAGATGTGAATTTCCTCTCCTTCCCTCACTACGGTATTTTTTGACAAGTCGCAATGGGGCACAAGATTCATGGGTAAAGGCAGTCTGCATGGACTTCAAGGTGGTGGCCCCGACATCTGCAGAAAGCAGAGCTACAGGTGCCTCCGGAGTCCCTTGTGCGAAAGAGGAAGAAGCGGCCCGGGATATCGGATTCCGAACTTGCTCACCATTTCTGGAGAGATGTACTTGAGGTCCTGGTGCTTGCCTTCCACAGTTTGTAAAACGTACGCCTGGCAAGGAAACAAATTTATTTTTAGTCCTTCTAAAATGCTACAATTTCGTATTGTTTCGTGTTTGCACTGGTACTTCGAGCTTTCTTTTTTGGCCAAAAGAGGCATTTTGTTGTGTGAGGAGCCCCTCTGCCCTTAGCTTCCCGGGCGAAACACGTAGTAAAGGCAAAACAGCAGGATTCTTGCCAGTACCTTCGAGAAGTCTCCGATCAGCTGCCGGTGGTCGTTGTCCAAGATGTTTGCGATCTCGCTGGGGCAGCAGGAGCGAGAGCGAACCAGACGAGGTTTCTAGGGAAAGCGGACGAGAAGGAATGTTAGGGGGTCTATGTCCACGATGCCAAACCCAGTAAGCTTTCCGAGATCAGGAGCAGGGAACCATCGGCCCTGTACGGCGCTGGTGGACTGCGACTCCCATCAGCCCCACAAAACATGGCAAAGCATGGTGGGAGTTGTAGATCGCCGGCACCCAGAGGGCCCGAGGTGGGGACCTTCGCCCGCTAAAACCGGCAGAGGCTCCTTCCTGGGCGCCAGCAATTGGCTCAAGCAAGCCATCTGGGCAGAAGCTACATCAGAGTCTCTTCCCAGGTTTTTTTTTGGGGGGGGGGTTGTTTTTTTTAAATAACAACCGATAATTTTATCCCTATATTCTACTTTAAAACTTCTTCATGGTTTCGTTGCAGTCAATCGCTACACAAATCTTGCAAAACGCAATGAACAAATCCACAATAATAAGCGTCCAAAAAGCCGCCGCCATCAACCACCCCACCACCCCTTGAAGCAGCCCCAAGAAATTGTGCGAAAACTCACAAGAAATACGTGGGTAAGAGTGAATTATACAGTTGGGCTTGATAGGAAGTCGGATGGGTTTGGGAAATTTGTTGGTATTGTTTCTCTTTGCTTAATTTATGGCTTTTTTCGTCTTATTCTTTTTTTCTCTGCTTAATGATATGGTATTTTTGTTTATTTTATTTGTATTATTATTGCTGTATTTGTACTCTCTCAATTACAAGTGTATTAGGGGTATCAACAAAATAAAGCAGACACAGTAATTGTAATTGTTTCTAGATTTTTTTCTAATTCTTTTTTGTTTGTTCGGAACGTTTGTTCTACAATTATGGTAAATAGTGTACACTGTATTTTGTATATTTGGTAACCGAAGTACAATAAAACTCTATGACAAAAAAAGAAACAAAGAAAGAAATACGTGGCGACCCATTTTAAAAGTCCGGGCCAGAAAACACCCTAGGACTTGGCAGGCTAAGCATCAACCAACCTTCACACCAGCAGCCTGCCTCCCCACAAATATATTATTACTTAAATTCATTAGTTGCTTTTTTTTGCCACGGTAATTCGAAGCGACCTGCAGCATCTTAAGCAAAGCAAACACATTAAAAAGAAAAATCTGAAAGTTTAAAAGTACATTAAAATATCCCTGCAAAAAGGCCTGGTAAATGCAACGATGGTGTCAGATGGGGAGATCATTCCAGAAGCAGGGAGCCGCCCCTAAAAAGGCCCCGTTCCCTTTATTGCCGCCTCCAACTCCCCCCCTCCCACTTTCCCACATCCTTGTTCATGAATTACCGGCTCTTCTTCCTTCTCTTCGATGGCGCCGCCAGCCAGACTCTTCCGCCTCTTGTTTTTCACCGGCGTCTCTTTGTCTTGGGGCCGGTCCAGCCGCTTAAGGATGGGCCTGATGACGGCGCTGGGCATGGACGGGGAGCGGAAAAGACGGCGGCATTTGCCGGTTCCCAGGGGGCTCTGCTCCAGTTTGGGGGAGAAAGAGGGAAATCGTGACACTCCAACACTGCACGAAAGAGAGACAGGCCTTGGCACGGTACTTTTTATTCACACAGATTTTTAAAAGGCAAAGCCATTTCACATGGCCTCAGAAAATATACCGTTTGTGGAAATATTGCAGGGTCAGGAGGAAAGACCCGAGACAAAGCATTCTCCTGCATTGCAGAGGGATAGAATGGATGACCCTCAGGAACCTTCCGACACTACGATTCTAGAAATTCTCCACCGCTGTTTCTTAGCAAGAATCAAGGTCCACGTGGGGAAGGCTTGAATCAACTCGACCTCCCCACTTACAAAAGTGGGGCAAGGCTTTGCCGACCTAGCAATCTCCGGAGGCTTCGAACTACAACTCCCATCAGCCCCTGCCAGTACATAGGAATCCCTGGAACAGGCTAACATGTGGACAGTTTCAACCTCAGCAAATAGCTGGAAGCCCAGGCAGCCGTCCGGCCCTAGCTTATCCAGAGCAGTTTGCAAGAAGCTCCGGGGGTAAGCGGCCCCCTCCCAAACACCCCGCAGCAATAGCGCTGTGTACATTGGAGTTAACTCTTTATTAGCAAAAAAAGCACACACACAATCTGCACAGGGGTGTCAGGCCTAATGAGCACAGAAACTCATCTCTGGTAGGTCTTCCCCCATGAAGCAGTTGCTGAGACTGACAGTCCCTGACTCCCCACAGCTGCCTCCTAAGTCCCCCAAGCAATCGGAGACTGTGCCTCTCTCTGTGAAGCCAACCTCTCCTCCACCCTCTTCATGCCTCTCCTGGTTCTCGGAGATTCACCTGTACCTCTCTCCTGCTTCTGCCTCCAATTCTGGACTGCTCCCTGCCCCGGTCTCTCCCTGCTCACTGAGCCCCGTTGCCTCTTAATCGTCCAACACCCACCACCACTCCCCGGGCTCTGAGCCTTCCTCCCTTCGGGCTTCCCCAGCTGGTTCCTCCCATCATTCCTCCAACCAGTCCGTGACACCTAGACAGGTGTCCCTCTGGACTTCTCTGCCCCAACTTCCCACTGGGGAAGGAGATGGGAATCTCAGGAGAGGAAAGAACAACGGAGAAAGACGGCTGTCAACGCCAGTACCAAGACCTTGGTCACCTACAGAAGAAATTCAATTTTGGAGGGGGAGGCAGGGGAGAAACAAAGGGGTGTTAACACGGCACGGTCACGTACCAGGCTGGGCTGATCTTCCTTCCTCACCAGAGGGGCCATTAGCAAGTTCTCCATACCCAACGGGAAATCTCCATCACCCTGGAGGAGGGAAGGCAGGACCCGTTTACTGAAGTGGGGCTGGATCAGCAACAGAGGAAACTCACTTCACGCCCCACCCCAAGCAAGGGAAGTTGGAGGAATAAAGCTTATCTGAAACAGCCAAGTGTGCGTGGATGGATGGAAGACGGCCCAGGTTAAGAAAGGGGAAAAAATCCTTGCAAACCCTCACACTGCACAACCCCTTTGGGCCCCGTGCCTGCAAAACAAAGGGCTCTGTGTCCCCGCCGTAAATTTAGGTAAGGAAAAGTTGTTGCGGGTGCTCAACGCTGGGGGGGGGGTTTCCGCAAAAGGGAAAGAGAGGGCAGGCCGGGAACCCCAAAGAAAACCCCAACAGCGATGCGAAAGGAGCAACTAGCTAAATCTAACAAGCAGGCAGCCTCAAAACGCACCAGAAGAAAGACGTCCAAAGCAATGGATTTAAAAACCAAGCAAATAAATCAAAGCAGCCGGTTTTAAAAGCTTAGGAGAACAAAAAATTCCGTGCTAGCTGATTTCTGGGCCATTTTTCGATGGCTGCCCCACATACGACACAGGAAAGTACTCTTAGCTGTATATACGAATCTGCCGTACATCCAGTGAGGCTACTGGATCAAGCTACAAGAGATGTGCCAAGGATTCTTTACTTGTGTGTTCCTGCATTTCAGGGGGTTGGACTAGATGGCCCTTGGGGGTCCCTCCCAACTCTAAACTCCGCGGACTCTCTGTGGTGCAGCTGGGTTGGTGTCAGTTTAGAGCCTTGGAGACCCGGGTTCGAATCCTCTCTTAAGCCATGAAGCTCCACACAGGATTCTATCCAGGTCACAAAGACGAGTTCAAAAATCGGCCAGTTGTGTTTAGCAAAGCCCTTCCCCTCCTATATGCCTAACAAGCAGACAGCTACAACTACAAATGAATAAATTTTTGTTATTTTGGAGAAAACTCAGCAGTTTGCACGCAGACACCAAAAAAAAAAACAGCAGCGGAAATGGCGGTACAGACTGAGGTTTGCAGAACGAGCTGTGAAGGTTAAATTGCAACACCAACCAGGTTTCTTTGGAAATTTGCACCATTGAAACCTACTCCCAAGTCGGCCTTGCTTGGGATTGCAGTTCAAGCGGACAGAATTTTGCGTTCTTTGATGCAAGGTAGGATTTTAAAAGCCTTACCTTCGGGTCTTCTTCATCCAGGATTTCCAAAAACCCATCATCATCATCATTATCTTCGTCAACCATGAAGGAGGTCAAGGACGATCGGCGGAGGTAAACATGGCTCTCAGACCCAGGGCTCCTGTTCTCTTTCTCTGGGCTGGAATACTGAAAAGGGCAAGGAACAGAGAACCCTCAAGACATTTTGCATATATTAAAATCCTTTATGGCCTACGAGAAGGCTCCCAGAGTGGCTTTAAAAAATTAATTAATTAATTAAATTCAGCAGCGTTACTCCTGGGTTTGCAATCTTAAAAAGACACAGCACAAGAGGAAAAAGGGACAGGAGGGAGGAGGAAAACATGCGACAGTGAGACATGAAATGGGAGGGGGCTGAAAAAAGCCACCGTTGTGCGATTGTTTCAAAGCACCTTGCCCCTCCACCTTGTTCATTTTATTATGGTCATATCCTGTTCTTCATCCAACGCAGAACCCATGGCAGCAGGATGTAACAGAAGATCTCCCACCCAGGGTCTGTCTAAACCAGGGGTCAGCAACCTTTTCCAGCCCTGGGCCAGTCCACCGCCCCTCAGACCATGTGGGGGGCTGGACTGTATTTTGGGCAAAAAATGTGAACGAATTACTATGCCCCACAAATAACCCAGAGGTGCATTTTAAATAAAAAGACACATTCTACTCATGTAAAAAAAACGCCGATTACTGGACCATCCGCGGGTCGGACTGAGAAAACGTTTGGGCCGCTTCTGGCCTATGGGCCTTAGGTTCCCTAAATCTAAATGTGACTTTCATTGGCAGTTATCAATTGGCTGCAAAATAAAAAGAAAAAAACGGGGGGGGGGGTTTCCTATGCTCACCACTTCTGCAACAAAACCTGTTCTCCGCCCCGCCTCCTCATGGTGGGTCTTGAGTGCAATGCTCAACATAGAATCCTAGAGTTGGAAGAGACCCCAAGGGCCATCCAGTCCAACCCCCTGCCAAGCAGGAAACACCATCAAAGCATTCCTGACAGATGGCTGTCAAGCCTCCGCTTAAAGACCTCCAAAGAAGGAGACTCCACCACACTCCTTGGCAGCAAATTCCACTGCTGAACAGCTCCAAAGGCCTTCTGGCAGTTCTCTCACTGTGAAGTTACAGGGAACCAGGCAGAGGGCCTTCTCGGTGGTGGCACCCGCCCTGTGGAACATGGCAAATGTTCTCCCAAAGCGCAGCAACTGCTGGGACTGGGCGTGTCTGCATCTACCCTAAGCTAAGAGTCACAGGCACAGTTATCATCCAGCTGAAAACCAAAAACCCATCTTGGCTTTAACGCCAAGAATTAGGACTTGGGAAACGAGAGGCGACCAAAAACTGCAGAAAAACAAATGAGAGCATATTGCTCTTACCCCCCAAAAAGCACTCACCATGAGGTCTGGAGCAGAGTTTGGCCTCTGTGCAAAGGGTTCCTTCTTGCCAGCCCCACCAACCGAGAGACACAACCTGCCTGCAGGTCGCAGGGGCTTCTTGAAGACGTCGCCTTCCTGCAGGGGGGGAGGAAGCAGAGCTGCGCTGCAACTTTCGGAAGGACGCGAGGAAGTCGCCCATCCAGCAGCGCTGCGCAGTGGGCGGAGAGGGGGATTGGGGGGGGCTGCACCAGGAAGGCACGTCCTCACCACTTACATTTCCCCCGTTGCCTTGGAGGCCAGAGCCCTTCTCAGCCGCCGCTGGGCTGTTGAATTGCTTGCAGTTGGAAATGTTCGTCAGCGTGGGACTCGAACCCAGAAGCCGCACCTGTCAAACCACAGAAGAAGGGTGAGTTTTGCACTCAGGTTTGGATTCTCATGGGCAACCCCACAGGACAAGCGTCTCCACCCCCATCGTTCAGCCCTGAGGTCCAGCTCCGAGGGCCTTCTGCAAGAAGTGAGGTTACAGGGAACCAGGCACAGGGCCTTCTCGGTGGTGGCGCCCGCCCTGTGGAACACCCTCCCATCAGATGTCAAGGAAATAAACAACTATCTGACTTTTAGAAGACATCTGAAGGCAGCCCTGTTTAGGGAAGTTTTTAATGTTTGATGTTTTATCGTGTTTTTAATATTCTGTTGGGAGCCGCCCAGAGTGGCTGGGGAAACCCAGCCAGATGGGCGGGGTATAAATAAAAAATATTATTATTATTATTGTTATTATTATGAAATTTTGAAATGTCCACAAATAGCAGGGAATGAATTTCTGCAAGCGCATCCTACATCGCTGCAGTCCCTTGCATTGCAAGGGGTTGGGCCAGAGGACCTTTTGGGTGCCCTCCAGCTCTATGATTCTACAATACGGCTGCTGAAAGATTAGGGCTCAGCCTAGCTGCACGAAGACTCCCTTGCTCCTGAGCACGTGCAGAATATTTCCATCCCCGCTTCTCAAGATGAGGAGGCACCAAGCAAAGCTTCCTGGTTAAAAAAAAAAAAAAACAGCTGGCAAACTTACCGGCAAAGATTGGATTCTTCTGATGGGAACATAATCGCTGCTGCAAGGAAAAAGAGGAAAATCAACATCAGCCACAGACTTGGGTGTGGTGGCCCCTGCCCTCTGGAATTCTCTCCCACTGGAGATTTTTATCCTACTCTGAATCTGCGCCAGGTCTTAAAATTATTTAGGAAGGTTTCAAAAATTGTTGTTTTTTTTTTACATATGAAACTGCGGTGTTTATTGTTGATGTTCTATTCTCAAATCGCTTTGCAATGCTCCATAAAAAAGAGATTCCTGTCTGGAATGGGATAAGTAGATATTTGCTCGGGTTCTGCCAAACCTAAGGACTTTGTTGATACTTTCAGAGGACTCCCAGACAGGAAAAGCTTTCTCCCGACTGCCCCGCCTCTGGCTGCAGGCAAGGGGCTGCGTGTCTGAGCCCTCTCCCTTCAGAGAATCATAAAACTGTAGGGTTGCGGAAGAGACACCAAGGGTCATCTAGCCCAACCCCGAAGCGCACTCCTTCTGGGTGTGCAAACGCAGGATGTCAAAATGAACAGCTGTGAGTCCCGCTTGGGAAATTCTCCTTCACATGCAATAGGAATTTCCACAAGGAACATTTCAGCGCCTCTCAACAAAGCCCCAACAATCCCAAAGCGGAGACCCAGGTACGGCTGACCTCTATGATACACACAGCTGGCAATCAGTGCAGGCAATACCAAGTGGTGGAGCTTCATGCTCCGGCACCGGAGGCGGGGTGCGCCGAGATGGAACCCTATCGGGGTCCCGCTGCCCGGGGCAGCCCCGCCCCCTACGCCCCGCCTCCGGTGCCGGAGCATGAAGCTCCACCACTGGTATTGCACTGGGCAATACTGAGTTAGACAGTACTAGACAGCTTCCTGCATGCAGACCAGGAAAACCTTTCCTGCTCGATCCTGCTGAATGCACAGATGACCCAGTTAGTTCAATCTCCCCAACCACCGATAATAAGAACAATAATGAGCGGAGACAGAAAAGGCCCGCCCACCCCCACCAGCCCCCGGAACCTGGAGATAATAAACCCTGCAACTATGATTAGCGTCTACAAGTCTTGGCGTGCTTAAGCGGTGTGCAGGAGGTAGCAAGAGAGGGAAGCAGCTGGTTTCTGAAGCAAGCCAAGAGAGGGAAGCAGCTGGTTTCTGAAGCAAGCCAGGAGTGGTTGGGGGATTGCGAGCATCTCAAAGGGGGGGGGGAGAAAAAGGAATCAAGAGGGGCTTTCCTGGGTCATTGCGCCACTGTAGGATGTAAGGCACTTACTTTCTGAAGGCTCTCTGAGATCCGAACACGTTCCTCTCGAACCTGTTGGGTGAAGACAGGAGAATCATGCATGTTTCGCTCAGTGCCAAGGGCCACCCCCAATGTGTTGCTGCCAGAGTCCCCGACTGGGGCCAGTGGGACTTGGAGGGCAACAGCCTCCCAAGGGTGCCGTGTGGGCTACCGTGGGTGCGAATCAGGGCTAGCTACACCCTAATCCGGGCTGTGTTGCCCCAAATGCAGAGGAGGAGACAGAAATCCTCCCATTCATAACGAAGGCACACAACTTAAGACCATCGGAAGAGCCTTGCTGGATCAGGCCAAGGGCCCATCTAGAATCATAGAGTTGGAAGAGACCACAAGGGCCATCCAGTCAACAATGGCCACGACCCAGGTGCCCCAAAGGGAAATCTGCAAGCAGGATTCGAACACAAGAGCAGCACTCCCACTTCTTGTGGTTTTCAGCAAGCGGTTTTGCGGAGCGCTGCTGCCTCTGACAGTGGAAGCAGAGAAGAGCCGTTGTGGCCATAACCCTCTCCTCCTCCTAATTCACTTCTAAAGCCATCCAGTTTAGTGGCTATCACTGCTTCCTGTGGCAGGGAGTCCCACGGTTATATCTCCCCGCCGGGCATCATGTCGTAAACCTCTGCCCCCTCGCCTCTTCCTCGCCTGCTCTCTGAATCAAGCAATTCACCATTTTCTTTTTCAAATCTGCACTTCAGAACTAAAAGCACTGAGTTGCCCGTGTCTTGCTTTTTTGTGCCGAGTTCAGAACCCGCTCCTCTATAGCCATACCATGCTCAGCCATTCCCGTCTCCCGCTGTGCAGAGGACTCTCTCTCTCTCTCACACACACACACACACAAACAATGCCATTTCCCAGCTGCCCTGAGCTGGGCCCCCTTGTGCTGCGGCCACTCGAGAGTTAATAAGCGTGGGCCTGGCGATTTCAGGGTGGTCTTGGCTTGCCAGCTGCTGCCAGCTTTGGGCAAGGAGGGAGGGGGCCTCGGTTCAAGGACCCCCCAGGAAAGAGGATCAAAGATCCCTTTCTGCATGGAGGCGTGGGGCGAACGAGGGCATTCCCATGGCAGCGGGTGCTGCTGCGAATCGGGGCGGGGGCCCTCCCGGGTGCCATCTGCCAGCTACATGGCACAGACCCAACCCCGCTCCCGGCTACTGCTGAACACGCACAACCACCGCCAGCCTTCTGAGCGAGGTTATTCCCCTCTGCCGTTGAGCAACACTTGCAACGGAAGCAGCAGAGAATCGGGCGTTAGGCTTAATTCAGCCGGATCAGGCCAGTGGCCCGTCTGGCCCAGTCACACGGCGGCCGACCAGTTGCCTGCGGGAAACAGGCAAGCAGGATCCGAGCCCAAGAGCAATTCTCCCCTCCTGTGGTTTCCAGCGACTGGGGTCCGGAAGCATCGCTGCCTCCAAATGTTCCTCCCAGACCAACCGGGCGGTAAAATCAGGGGAATGGAAATCCCATTTGGAGGGCAACTGCCATACCTGAACAAAAGTTTTTACGTGATCTTGCGGGCCAGTCCTAGGTCCAGTGATAGGGAGGGAAGGCAAAGGGAGGTGTATTTCTGCATGGCCCTTGTGGCTAGCTGCCCTCTAGCCTGTCTAATCTAGGTTGTTGCAGCTGCCAAGCACTGACTGTGCAGTGACCGTGCCGTGGTCTGGGGCTGTCTTGCTGCGTAATCGCATAGAGTTGCCCTAGATCAGGCTTCCTCAACCTCGGCCCTCCAGATGTAGTTTTGAGACTGCAGTGCCCATCACCCCTGACCACTGGTCCTGCTAGCTAGGGATCGTGGGAGTTGTAGGCCAAAAACATCTGGAGGGCCGAGGTTGAGGAAGCCCGCCCTAGAGGAAGGCGCACACAAGTCACCGTGCTTCCAGGCACACCTTATCGGGCTTTGAAATTGGATTCAAAGCCCACCCAATCCCTCGCTGCACCCAAGACAGGAGAGAGACAGTATTGGTTACAGTGCCTGACGAGGGCACGGGTTCAAATCCCGTGAAGCTCCCTAGGTGTGACCTTGGGGGCCCGTCGCTGTCTTATCTCAGCCCAGCCTACCTCGCAGGGGTGTTGTGGGGGGGGGTTAAACAAAGAGGGGAAAGCATGGGTGCCAACTTGAGTTCCTGGGAGGAAAATCTGGGGTATAAATACAGAAAATGAGAAGTCTAATAGGAAGGGAGCACAACTAGTTTCCCCCCAATGGAAGGCCACTTCTCACAAGCCACCTTGATAGTGGGGGGGGGGGTTGCTCTCCAAGGCTTTCCTGCCATCCCTGCACACAAGCAAGTCGTAGCCTAGCACAGGGGTCCCCAAACTGAGGCCCGGGAGGCCGGATGCGGCCCAATCGCCTTCTAAATGCGGCCCGCGGACGGTCCGGGAATCAGCGTGTAGAATGTGTCCTTTTCATTAAAATGCGTCTCTGGGTTATTTGTGGGGCATAGGAATTCGTTCATTATTATTTTTTCCCAAAGTATAGTCCGGCCCCCCGCAAGGACTGAGGGACAGTGGACCGGCCCCCTGACGAAAACTTTTGCTGACCCCTGGCCTAGTGGATCCCCCTTTGCGTCTGTTCCCCAAGTACAAAAGGCCTCATTGAAGCGGCCCTGTTGCATCTCCCAACACCTTAGAAGATGAATGAATGCAAGAGAGGGAGGCAGAAGGCTGGGAGGGGGGGGGGAAGAGAAGTATTTAAGCTCCTTCAACTATAGACTCCCCAGGAATGCAGCTTTTCTCTTTCAAAAGACCAACAGGCTGCGGCTCAGAAATTCAGGCAGATGTTCCCTGCTTCAATAAATGGGGGGTGGGGGGGGGGGTGGAGTTCCAACCATCTGTCTCCCAATCCCCATTCACCCGCCTTGCAGCTGCCAGGCCAGGAAACCCCCCCCACACACACACACACCCCAGGGCAGGTGCACACCGTTTGCAAAAAGGGGACTTTTAACTTGTTAAAAAGACCAAGCCGAACCCACTTTTTAAAAATCTCCAGCCCTTCGGTTGCGGGAAGCGAGAAGCTTCTAACGGCACGATCTCAAAAGGGCACCTTTTTAAACCATATTCTAAAGGGGGAGAAGAGGGCACATTTTGCACAACAAAAAAAGTACGCCAATGCTGCATTCGTTGCCAGGTTTTGAGGGGGAAACAGATGAGCTTGCCTTAATTCCAAAAAACCCCCCAGTATTTGGGAAGGTTGCATTGTCACAGATGTACTGGGCCTGGTTTCAGTTACAACCCCCCCCCTTAAAATGCTGGCTTGACTCTGCTTGCCCTTCGAGGGTCCAGGGGTCTCCGCCTGCCCCTCCAACTAATGGGGAGGGGGAGTTTTAACCGGTTTCTAAAATGTTGGCAAACTGGTCGGCTGCACCAACAGATTAAAAGCTGCAGTGCTTTCAGCATGGCCCAGCCTTCTGTGGTTCAGAAGGGGGGGGGGGAGAAACTGAAGGAAAAAAAGACCCCCAAAGGACAAACGTTCCCCCGCCCAGGTCCAATGAGTCCCCGGCATATTGGGGGTTCAAGCAGAATTTAAAAAATACTCCTCCCTGGGGCATGAGATGGAAGCTGCAATTCGCCGTGGCTTCCCAACACACACACTTTTTTTATTAAGTGTCTTAAATTGCCGTGGTTGGTTTTTTAATTTTATCTCTCTCTTTTTGCAAACTGCTTGCAAGCCGCCTTGAGGTGGGCGTGTTGTTGTTGTTGTTTTCTTCCAATCCAGCGGTGTGCGAATTTTACGAAATGAATAGATAAGGCAAGAGCAGGCAGCCTTCTGAAAGCAAAGCAAACTTCTGAAAGCAAACTCTCGGAGTCATCTTGGCCGGCAGCTTCGCGGAGTCTTTCCTGTTAGACTCTGAAGACATCGACAACAGGAAACTGTCAGGAGTGTGGTTAAGACCTTCACCCATCAAGTGGCAAGAACTAGGTGGGGGTCCACCCACGCAGCCCCACACCTTTTTGGAGGGGAGGTTTCATAAATACCGGTTGGGTACTGAACCATCTTTCGGCAGTGGCATGCCCAAAAAAAAATTGCTTTCCGCTGGCAAAGGTGGGCGGGGAGCGCTCTTAATTCTCCCACGGAGACTGGTTTTTCTCGTGGCTGCTGAGCGATGGGAGAGGCCTGTTTTCACACAAGACCACACCTGTCAACCCCTCTCGGCTCGCTGGAGGCGAGGGAGGCCTGGCCGTACCTGACTATGTAAGTGCATCTGCAGGGGGCTGGACTAGATGACTCTAGGGACCTCACCCAGCTCTACGGCCGCTGGTCTCCAGCATCACCTCCACGGCAGCAAGAACTGGAAGAGCGAGGCTGCCTCTCTCTTCTGCAGAACCCAAGCAGGCAGCGAGTCGAGCAGCTGCCGCTCGCGTCTGGCGCGGAAGAAGCTGGAACTGTAGAGTGGGAAGGGACCCCCAAGGGTCATCTAGCACAACCCCCTGCATTGCAGGAATCATTCGCTTTTGCGTGCAGCGCCACAGTGCCAGCCCGCCAGGTGGAGATGCCAGTTGCCAACCTGGCATCCAGAGATCTCCGCATGGGTGCAATTGCACTCTGCGCCGGTTGCAAAATTGGCCTGGCGCCTGGGGGATTTCTGCCGAGTGCCTGGAAGCTGGAGCTTCAATTTGCAACTCAAATTAATAAATTTAGGCCCCTGCAACTGAGATGCTGAGCTGCAAGGCCAGGAAGAGTCTAATTCTGATCTTGCTTTCGGCTGGGCACCAGGTCCCCAAAGCACCCCCATCTGCAATACAGGGATAATGCTGGCCTACCCAGAAGGGCTGTTGTACGGCCAACATAATGCATTGCACACCCTACGCATTTGGTATCGATTTCACACACCTGCACACAGATTCTCTGCTTATGCTACCGGAGGCCATGCAAGCAAGACATAATGGGCTGCGTTTCATGCACCCCTAGGCACAGAACAACATTCTGGCGCACCCTGGAATGCCGGTGCGATATGGGAAATGGATTAGTCACAGTGGATGCAAACTTCCAGGGAATGCCAGCATTTCAAAGTACTGAAATCTGGGCACTTCAAATACATTCGAGGAGAGAACAAAGGACGCGCCAATCCACAAGCAGTAAAAGGATTAAGGGGGCCAGAAAACACATCCTGAGCTTTGAAAGAGAAAAAGCCACCTGAGCACAACCAAGCCATAAATCTGCCACACAAACACACACACCCCACCAGCAAACCTGAAACCAGCCACCTCACCCTCTCCAGCAAATGCGAGAAGGTTCGTGCAACTACAGGTCTGAAACTGGTTTGGAGCCCAGCATATCTCCTGCTGAAGAACTTCAGGAGATGTATGCCGGGTGCAAGTCCACGCCAGAGCGGGCAGAGCCCAGATTACGGAGAACAGGAACGGAATTCACACTTCTTGAGAATGGCACGGGTTTCAAATTAGGGGAAGCGGCCACGTTCTCGCCCCCGGGGGGTTGGAAAGAGACACGCAGGCAAACTGCATTGAATTCAAGAACCCAGAAGCCTGCCAGTAGTCCTTTCTTCGACCAGGCCAGCTCATCATCCTTGCACATCTTCTGCAGGTCACCATTTTTGGGGGGGTGGGGTGTATCTGGATAACGGTGGAGAAGACCCTTGTTTTGTTTTCCTGCAAACACAGTTCCACCAAGGGCATCGAGAACTCTTATCCAGACACACGAAGACCCTTCCACCAGAAAACGTTCAGGAAACCACAACTCCCCAGCTGGCCACCATGAGCCTTTTGGAATTGCCACATTTGCAGGGAAGAAAAGTCTGCAGGATCAGGCCAGTGGCGCATCCTGTTCCCACATTAGCCAACCAGATGCCTTGTGGGAAACCAGCAAGCAGGTTTGGAACACAAGAGCAACACTTTCCTCCTGCGGTTTCCCACAACTGGTATTAATAATAATAATAATAATAATAACTAATAATAATAATGAGATCTACCCGTAGATCTCAGGGTGGTTCACAATATATAAAAGAAGAATACATAACAGAAGCAAAACCAAAGGCAACCCAATAATCTCCCCTTCCACAACACAATTCTTGAGCTATTTTTTGCTGTTGTTTCTTGGGGACAGCCCTTGGGCTAGCAGAATTTTCGTGTCCTAAACCTACGCGTCAGTCAAAAGACAGAGCCTCAGCATTGAACACTTTTTCATGCTCCACCTAAGCACTACCGTTACAGCAGGAGACGGGTCATAATAGCTACCCCCGGGTACACCCCCAACCCTCCCCACTAGGGCTAGGAGCCACTGGCAACCATTTCTAGAATCCTGATTTAAAGCCTTTCTGCTGGGGGCTGAAACCACACAACCAACACCTCCCCGCCCTCCAAGGATCAGCAAAAAAATTACAACTTACACATCTTCCAAGATCTCCAGGTCTGGCTCCATTGGGGAATCCGGGCCCATGCCTGCGTAAACGACAACAAAAAGACGCTCCCATGACGAAAGAGAAATTTGAGGGGTATAGCTTTGGGAGCCAGGATGGAAGGGAGCCCCCCCAGCCCCCATGGCTTTTGAGGTCTTGCTTCCAACATTATTAAAATTTTGAGGTCTTCTCTTCCAACATTATGCTCCGCTAAGAAGGAGCCTGACAAAACTAGGCGTTTCTCGGGAAAAGCTCCAAAGAGGTTCCAGAAGGCACATTAGGCTTGGGCAGCTTATGGGATAATGGTACGGGGAACGAGAGAGATGGCATGTTATTTGGGCTGCCATACAAAGATTTAGGGCTTGGAAAGCAGAGGGGCATTTCTTGTGTTCCAGGTGCACGGGAACTCTGGACTTCCAGAACTGAAATACCCAGCCCCACCCCCACCCCCCAAAAAATTCTGGACACCACCCCCTTAAGCTCCATAAACTGAGCCCCAGTGCCCCCTACCCTATAAAAAGCATCCTTCAGAACTGCGGCTTGCACAACCCACTAAAGAAAATGGTTCAAACTGTTTAGTTTGATTAATGCAACAAAAGCGATGGATTTGGTCCAGCGATGACAGTCTGATAGTCGCTTTTCACCTCCAACGCCCCCCACTGCCTTTAACCGTGCCCCCCAGATCAGGGGTCAGCAACCTTTTTCAGCCATGGGCTGGTCCACCATCCCACAGACCTTGTTAGGGGGGCTGGACTATTTTTGGGGGGGGGGGCAGAAATGAACGAATTCCTATGCCCCCCAAATAACCCAGATGCATTTTAAATAAATAAAAGGACACATTCTACTCATGTAAAAACACGCCGAATCCCGGACCGTCCGTGGGCTGGATTTAGAAGGCGATTGGGCCGCATCCGGCCCACGGGCGTTAGGTTGCCTACCCCTGCCGTAGATAACCCCCCTGCCGACATTTTGACCATTGTGCAAGCGGGCGGAGGCCGCCCTGCGAAGGCCACACATTCTCCTGATCCCGGATCATACAGAATCCGTGATCCTGGATCATAGATGGTCTGTTTCAGGCCATGCCAACCCCTGGTCTGCAGCTGCAGGATGGCACCTCCTAGGAGACTCTCAGATGCTTTTGGGAATGCCCTGCTTTTACAGATTAAAGCTTTGCTGATACGGTTGTGGTGGTAGGAAGCCCTCTGGAATCTTATCAAGAGCGATAAAGGAGGTGGAGAAAT
Organism: Lacerta viridis; assembly: GCA_900245905.1. Lineage (NCBI taxonomy): Eukaryota > Metazoa > Chordata > Lepidosauria > Squamata > Lacertidae > Lacerta > Lacerta viridis. Next base: position 118,566 of record OFHU01001572.1, read on the forward strand.
CAGCAAGAAGTTTCTCCGGTCAGGCTTCCCCAAACTGGCGCCCTCCGGCTTATCTTTGGACTACAACTCCCATCAGCACCAGGCGCTGCGGACAATGGTCAGGGGTGGTGGGAGTTTTAGTCCCATGCTTAACTGGAGGACCAGCGGTTAGCTGCCTTTGCACTCCAGGAGATCAGAAGAGCCATTATTACCAGCAATAGAAGGGGGCCCATTAGAATTAACAGACTTAGCCGAGATGGCGGAATCAACATGTTTAATCAGAGAAAAGAGACGAACATCCCATAAAAGACCCCACTCAGAACCGCTCTTCCCAGAGAGTAAGAACCACTCCTTTTTTGTTTTCGTTTGCTACTAAGACATGCATTTTTATGGTTTTATATTGTAAACCTCCTTGTGATCATCGGATGAAAGGAGGCACAAAATAATAATAATAATCATAATTATTATTATTATTCATAATGCTTTGCAGGGGCTCCCTTCCAACTTTATGATTCTATGATCCAGCCCAGAACCGTTTTTGAAGATCCATTACAGGGTTGGAAGACAATTCAGCAGGGGCTGTCCTCCTAATCCCATCTCTCCCCACACATTGAGCAGGCAGGTTGTTGTTTTTCCCTTAACACCCCCCTTGACCTAGTTTAGTGAAGCACAGGAGCCCCCTTTGGGGAAGGCAGTTGGCAGCTGCCTCCAACCACCGACCTGAATCTCCCGATTCCTGCGAGGACTCGGAGGAGACGGAATCCTGCGAGGACCACTCTTTCTTGAAGTCAAGGCCCAGGCGCTTCCTTCTCTTGGGGGTCTCGCAATCACTGCAAACCGGGAAGAGAAAAGACCAGTGGTTAGGAACCTTGGAATGTAATATTATTAATTATTATTATTATTGATAATAATAGTGGCAACCCACCCATCTGATTCCCCCCCCCGCCACTCTGGGAGGCTTCCAGCCTATATAAAAACACAATAAAACACCAACTATTAAAAGCATAGCTTCTGTTTTGTTTAAATCACGATGTCCCTCCAAGGCAGCCACCTCCACATCTTCAGACTACAGCTCCCATCCTGCTCTCTGGGGCGCTCATGGGAACTAAGGTTCCCAGTTGGGGGTGGAAGCGAGTTTTTAATTCTGTGGGTAGATCACAGTCTCTTGGGAGTTGGCCACCGCTGCCATATAGCATATTTCCAGTTACAGGTAGGTAGCCGTGTTGGTCTGCCATAGTCTAAACAAAATAAAAAATTTCCTTCCAGTAGCAGCTTAGAGACCAACTGAGTTTGTTCTTGGTATGAGCTTTCGTGTGCATGCACACTTCTTCAGATGCCCAAGTGTGCATGCACACGAAAGCTCATACCAAGAAGAAACTCAGTTGGTCTCTAAGCTGCTACTGGAAGGAAATTTTTTATTTTGTTTCGCCTATGGCAGACCAACACGGCTACCCACCTGTAACTGGCCCTTTAGGCCAGCCACTCTCTCAGCCCAAGATCAGCGATACAGCCAAGCGGAGATCTGAACTCAGAGCTTCCCATCTTAAGTCTACGATGTGCTGCCATCGTGCCCCTTTCAACTAACTTCCCTGTTTTACTTTTTTTTATTTAAAAAAAAGGATCTGGGGGGAGAGTTCTGTGAAACAGAGAAAGCTTGCTCACTCCTTTGCAACTTCCCGTTTAAAAACTAAGGAGAGACCGACGGCTTGCTGGTTCCAGATTGTCACAGCTCCGCTCGACCTTGGGGGGCGCACCAAGTTTCAGGCCTCTAGGCGACATACAGAGTGCCAGGCACCTTATCGTAACACGGCCGAGATGCCAGCGCAGAGCTGCTCAATGATTAACTTCCTGGGCAGGTCGGCTAACATGATGGGAGAGGCTGCTGGGCAAAGCTTAACTGCAGGCGCAGAGATAAAATAATATATCTCACACCCATTACCTCTCTCTCCACCCAGCTGCAAAAAAATGTTCTTGCCAAAACCCCTGAGGGAGTGGGTGAAAACGCAGAGAGCCCAGGAGAAGCGAAGTGGCTGGGCTAAGGTCTTGCCTGTCTTTGTGCTTTCAGTCCAATGCTGTGTCTTATTTCTGTGCAGGCAGAAAAGTGGCTTTTGTGTCCTCTGCAACTGAGACGCTTATCTAGGAGAGTTTTCTCCCGTGGACAGTAGGGGTTTCTCTACCCACTGAGCGGTGGTTCCCCCCCCCCACACACACTCCCCCTAATTGTGTTCAGATTGCAAACTGGGCATTTCCAGCTGTCTAAGCAGCACCCAATTCACTGAGCAGAAAAACAGATTTGTAGAAATGGAAGGGGCCACAGGGGGTCATCTAGTCCAACCCTCCAGCAACGCAGTACTCGAACTCACGACCCTGAGATCACAAGTCTCATGCTGTACCGACAGAGCTATCCCCAGTGTGCACTCCACCAGAGCCCTCCCCCTGGGAGATACTCCTAACCTTGCAAAGCTGCTTCTATTGCTGGACTACAAATCCCATCATTCCCCGACTGCTGGGCCCGGTAGCTGGACATGATAGGATTTGTAGTCCAACGACAGCTGGGGAGACCGAGCCAGATGGACCCCAAAGGCCTGATTCACAGTCAAGGCAGTTTCCTCTACTCCAAAAAAAACAAAAGGTCTTGCCAACCCCACACAGTACCTCCTGAGCAAAGAAATTCAGGATTACAGCCTCAGTATTACTAGTTGGGCTGCAGGCAGCTCTTGCCAAAAGCCTCCCCCCCCCCCGGAAAATCCTGTGGCTCAGACAGGGTTACAGACACCATAATTATAAACACAGCCACGCAGAGCCGATTTTTCTGCAAAGCCTTTTGCTTCTACCAGCCCCCCCCCCCATATAAAAGGCATGCAAACATTATTTGCCCTGCTGCACACCCTGACAGGGGAGGGAGGGGAAACCACACACAGGCATTATTTCTTTCTTTTTGAACAGAAGTGACATTGTGCAGGCAGCCCTGAGAGGCAGGAAAGAGTCTCAAAGAGGGGAGGGAAGAGGAAGAGGTTAGAACAAAGGGGGGGGAGAGGGGGGGAAAGAAGAATGCATGCATGCAACCACTGGAGGACAAAAGAGAGCATTTAAAAAGCAACCTAAGAAGGCAGGTTTACATGGACTTCACTCTATGCCCTGGGTTTAACAAACCGAACTCAGGTTTCGATTAAATCCCCATTCGATTTTCCTGTCCCGCTGCTGAGCACATGTGCACAGCTCCAACCCATTCCTAGGGGGCCTCCCTCCCAAATATGCATGCTTAGGATTGCCGCCTCATGCGCATTTCTTCAAAAAGGGAACTCCCTTTCGAAAGGCTCAGGGCTACTGCTTGCAGCCCACCCAGCCCAGCCTCGGAGGAAGCAGTTCTCCTCTCCAAAGCTTGCCAAGACGGAGGCAAGATGGTTGCATGGAGGGGGGGGGAATGGTACATTGACAGGGTCCCTGACCAACCACAGCCTCCTCCTGTATCTTTGCTGGATCGCTAGATCCAAAGCGTGGGGCTAAGGCAGAGTTTAGAAATCACAAAATGGGCAGCAAAAGTGAAGCTCTTTGGAATGTGGGTTTTTAGACCTTTTTAATATCCTGTTTGCACCGAACACAGCAGGCCTTATTTCCAAGTAAGCATGCTCTGGCTCCTTCCAGAAGAAAAGCGCCCTGAAATTCAACAAGCGCATGGACCACACAGCTCGCAGCATCAGGTGCGCTCAGATGTACCATGGGCAACCCTGAACTGGGAAAACAGGGAGTGCACAAGTCTGCAAACACTCAAAGTGCTTCTTGCAGGCTTCCTGGAGAAATGGATGCTAGGCTAGATGGGCCTGTGGTCTGGATCCTGCTGTGTTACTCTTAAATTTGGGGAGGGGGAGGAGAATGGAAGGAAGGCAGGGCAGAAGAAAGACCCTGTGCATTGCAGTGGGGCTGGGCTGGAGGACCTCCGGAAACCCCTTGCAATTCTACAATCCTAGGACGACCCAAAGGAAAACTGATCAGTGTTTAGGGTATGGCAGAACACCGGTGTTGCTAGATTCCAAAGGCCGACACCCCCCCCCCAAATAATCCCGGGCCTGATCCTGCTGCAAAACTCCAACATCGGGAGAGTAGGGAGAGAGAATGTTAGGAAATGAAACTCAAGAAGATTTAGTTCCTTTGCAATTCCTGAGTAGCAGTGGGGCTGTGTAAAGAGACCCTTGGGAGGCCACAATCCTATATGGCCACCTCAAGAGGGGGGCGGGTTTTGTGTATGTGTGTGTGTGTGTCTTTATTCTGCATTTTGAGTTTCTATCTTGTGTGGGTTTGTTTTTATTTCTTTACTTTTGCAGCGCCCAGCCCGGAGCCCTGCGGATGAATATACAAATTTAATTTTTAAAAAATGGAGAAATCAAGGGGGAACTAACCAGTGCTTAGGTTGGGGTAAAGCAGGAATGGGGGGGGGACTCTTCCAGATGTTGCTGGCCTATCGCTCCCTCCCCCAGCACAATCCCAGGCCGTGCAGCTGGGAGTCGCGCAACATCTGGAAAGGCGCCTCCGGCCTCTCTTTCCCGACCAGCCAGCCCCCCCGGGGGGGGGCTCCTGCAGCTCCACAGGGACCCCGATTCCTCCCCAACCCCACGCGTGTGTCCCCCCCCAATACCTCCTCACAGCCCTCCGCCTCCGCGCCCCCCCCGGCATTCCTGATCCCGTTAATGCTCCCTTTGTCCGGCGCCCACGCGGCCCCGGCGCCCCCCATCCTGCGAAACAGCTGCTCGCTCTTTTCACCCAAGTCAGATGGGGGGCGGGACAGGAAGGGGGGGTCACAGCCTCTTGCTTTTTTTTCCACGCGCAAACGCACAAAAGAAACCCCTGCAATGTTGCAAAGGCGCGCACGTGGGCCCCCCCGTTCAAAAAAAAAAAAAAAAAAAAAACACGGTCCCCGGAACTACCCTTCCCACGTGAAATGAAATCATGCACGCCTGCAAAGACTGCACGTGAGGATCGGACTGCACGTGAGGATCGTGACACGCACCCCCCCCCCAAAAAAAATAAGGGATTTCCTTTTAGGCCCGGTCTGTTTCTATACGACCCCGCGGCAAATGCTGCGTGTACAAAATGACATACAAAGCACACACCCGCGGACATGCCCGATCCGCCGCCGCCCCCCCCCCATTTTCTCCTCCAAGGCGCTAGTCCTCGTGGTCTTACCTGCCCAGGCCGGTCAGCTTGTCCATATTCAGCGCCAAGGTGGTGACCGGGGACATCGCGGCGGCGCCGTCGTTGTCCGGGAAAAGGGGCTTCGGGGCGAAGGCGAGGAAGCCGAGGGTCTTCCTGGATCTCCGGGCTTCGCGGCAGGCCTGGGGGGATCCCGCGGGTACCCCGGAGGTCTCCATCTGGGGCTGCTGAGGGGGAAGGCGAGAGGCTGCAGGGGCTCCGCGTTTCTTCCTCTAGGGCAAAGCGCCGTTTGCCGCCGGGCAGCCGCAAAAATCAAAGGAGGAATCCGATCCGAGGGAATGGCACGCTCCGGCTGCGAAGACACGTGTCGTCGGGGCGCGTTCCCACCAGCATGCATCCAGGCTGAAGTGCTCCTTGGTGAAAGCGAAGCGGGAATCAATAACCCGGGGGCTTTTTTTCCTTTTTCAAAAGCTTGCGCTGCGAGGACAGGGCGAAGAAAGAGAGATGCTCGTCGTTGCACAAGAGGAGGAGGCAGGGATGCGCGGCGCCCCGAGGGGGGTTTTTATAGGCGGCTGGGAGGCGGGACGGAGGCGAGGAAGCTCCGCCCGGCGACGCGGCTGCCTCCGCGGATGCTCCGCCCGCATCCCTCGCCGCGCCGCTCGCATATTCGAAAAATAACAGAGCCAAGAAGAGAATGCTTGGCAGCCAATGGCAGCGGCGCGGGAAGAAAGGGGCCGGAGGAGGAATTTGCAGAGGGGGGGGGCACCTCGCGAAAAGTGCACGATGCGCGTGCATGTGTGAGCCTGGAATAAGGGCGAGCGAGGGAAGGTTGCATGATCGCATGCATGCCCTCCAACCGTGCCGGGTTTAAGTATAAACTGAACAAGCTACAGTTTAGGGCCCCGCTCCAGTGGCGTAGTGTGGGTTGTCAGCACCCGGGGCAAGGCAAGTAATTTGCGCCCCCTAACCCGTGGATTTTAGCACTCGAGTCAGAATTGTAGAGTTGGAAGGGACAATGGTCATCTAGTCCACCCCCAGCAATGCTGGAATCGTTTTGCTCAATGTGGTGATCCAAGCCACAACCCTGAGATTAAGAGTCCCATGTTCTACTGGCTGAGCTATCTAAGATAGATAATTAGATAAATGGACAGTAGAGTTGGAGAAAAAAACGAGAGAGAAAGGGATGATAGAGAGAGAAAGGGAGGTAGATCACATTAGAAAGAGTGGGGGGGGAGAGAATGAATGAGATAAAAATATAGATTGATAGAAGATAGATAGAGAAGGGTAGAAAAGAGAGAGAGAGAGAGAATGAACCTCCAGACCCCTAGAATGAGGCATTTGTAGAAGAACCCTTTTTGGATTACCGAAGTAAATATTTTGATTTTTTGGCAAAACAAGATGGATTAGCATAATAAGCAACGGGGGGGGGGGTTGAAACCCCAATATTTTTTCCTATTGTTAGGTTAATATCGGGTGTATTGTTATAAACAATAAAGCAGTAAAGAGATTTTGGGAAGCGATATGGGAAGTCAAAGGAAAAAACAAGAGAAATGTTATGTGATCTGGATGGAGCTATGTGACAATTTAATAAACTACAGTAAGTCAAGAAAGAGAGAGAGAGAAACAGAGAGGGAGGAGACAGAGATACTGTAGGGAAATATAGCTAAACGATAGATACACAGAGATAGAGGTAGATATAGATAGAAATAAAGAGGGAGAGGGAGAGAAAGGCAGAAAGAAAGAGAAAGACAGAAAGAAAGAAAGAAAGAAAGGTAGAGGTGGAGATAGAAAGAAAGAAAGAAAGAAAGAAAGAAAGAAAGGGAGAGAAAGACAGAAAGAAAGACAGAAAAAAGACAGAAAGAAAGAAAGAAAGGTAGAGGTGGAGATGAAAGAAAGAAAGAGAGGTACAGATAGAAAGAGAGAGAGAGAGAGAGAGAGAGAGAGAGAGAAAGCGGTAGAGACAGAAAGAGAGCGAGAGCAAGATAGGCAGAGATGGAAAGAAAGAAAGAGAGGCAGAGATGGAGGGAGGGAGAAAAGGGAGAGGGGGCTGGTGGAGAGAGAGAGAGAGAGAGAGACAGATCAGCTCCCCTCCCTGATACAGAGGAAGCCAGTCCCTCTTTCCTTCCCCCCTCTGAGCCACCCCACTCGGCCTGCCCCCCAGGGCCCCTGTGCCTCTCTCGGCAGCGGCGAGGCCTGCCTTTGGGCGGGCGCGGGGAGGAGCCGGAGGCGGAGCCTCCCCAAAGCCGGCCGGCGACCCGGACCAGCGTGAGAGGCCGGCGACGTCTTCGGCCTTTGGATAAGGCGGCAGCGACGGCGGCGACCTGCGCCCCCGTTTGCCGCCGCCTCCTGCTGCTGCTGCTGCGGAGAAGGCACCGCGGAGACTCCCCGCGGCTGCCGTCGGCCGGCAAACGCCTCAGCAGCAGCAGCTCCCTCAGCAGCAGCGGCGTCAGGTGCGGGAGGGGAAGAGAAGGACGCCTCTGTCATGGGAGGCGGGTGCCGAGGGGGTCGTCGTCGTCGGTGCGAGTGCGCCCCCCCAGATGTTGCGCCCGGTGCAACTGGCCCCCCCAGCACCCCTCACGCTACGCCACTGCCCCGCTCTCTTGGGGGGGGCAAAAAAATTAAAGGAAAAGAAAAACTGGATGTACATTTCCAAAATATAAGATAAGAAACAAACTACTTTGATAATAGACATATTTTGTTACGTGCAAATGGCTTTAGGTACCTATCATGTGCATATAGCAGGCACGTCCAACAGGTAGATCACTGGCTCCCCCCCAAAAAGCTCAACAACTTTGGCTCCCCTAAAAAAAAAGTCAACATTTGCACCCCAAAGAACGGGGCTTTCCTATCCCCTAAAAAAAGCCCTTCCTGCTTCCTAAAAAAAAAACCTCTCCCTCATCACAGTTGATGAGGAATATGAAGACGAGCAGCACAGTCAGTCCTCCGGGAATGTGCAAGAGACTTTGGAAGGGACAGCACATGGAAGAATCCCAACCAAGCCTAAGAGGAGGCGTGTAGTGGTGATAGGGGATTCCCTACTGAGGGGTACAGAAGCAGTGATCTGTGGGCCTGACAAGATGTCTCGAGAGGTGTGCTGTCTCCCCGGGGCCAAGATCCAAGATGTAACAGAGCAGCTGCAAGGAATCATAAAACCCACTGACAAATACCCCTTCCTTTTGGTCCATGTGGGAACCAATGACACTGCAAGCCACAGCCTCCAGAAGATCAAAAGTGATTATGAGGCTCTGGGCAGGAAGTTGAAGCAATTAAATGCACAAATTGTCATCTCATCTGTCCTCCCAGTTGAACGGCGTGGCCCAGGGAGAGAGAGAAAAATAGGGGAAGTGAACACCTGGCTTCGCAAATGGTGCCAGCAGGAACGGTTTGGATTCTTAGATCACGGTCTGAAGTTTCTTGAAGATGGACTTCTGGCAAGAGTGATGGGCTGCACCTCACAAAGGTTGGGAGGAATGTTTTCGCCAACAATCTCAAAAACCTCATCAGGAGGGCTTTAAACTGACTTATGTGGGGGAGGGAGATAGTGGTCCTGAAGGTAGGAGTCTATCAAGTGCTGAAGATGATCATCCAAATGTCAAGAGCCAAATGGAGCAAACAGCATGCAGACCTAGTAGTGGGAAGGAAAAATCCTTAAATAAGAGACTAGGGGGAATGATCAATGGTCTTCAATGTCTGTATACTAATGCACAGAGCATGGGAAATAAACAAGATGAACTTGAGCTCTTGGTACACCAAACTAAATATGACATAATAGGCATCACTGAAACCTGGTGGGATGAGTCTCATGATTGGAATGTAGTAATAGAGGGATACAATCTATTTCAGAGAAATAGACCAAACAGGAAAGGAGGAGGAGTGGCGTTATATGTCAGGGATGTGTATACCTGTGAAGAGATCCAGGATTTAAAACTTCAAAGCCAAACTGAGAGTATCTGGGTCAAAATTAAGGGAGAGAAAAATAACAGTGATCTCATTGTGGGAGTTTACTACAGATCCCCAAGCCAAACTGAGGACACAGATGATGCTTTCCTGGAACAGATGACCAAGCATTCAAAAGGAAGTGAGATAGTAGTAATGGGGGATTTCAACTATCCTGATATTTGTTGGATGTCAAACTCAGCCAAGAGCATAAGGTCGAACAGATTCCTCACTGGCCTTGCAGACAATTTCATTGTCCAGAAAGTGGGAGAAGCAACAAGAGGATCAGCCATTTTAGATCTGGTCCTAACCAATAGTGATGACCTGGTTAGTGGGGTAGAAGTGGCAGGATCATTAGGTGGGAGTGACCATGCTCTACTGGAGTTTATTATACAGCGGAAAGGAGCAACCAAGCATACTAAGACTCAAATTCTAGACTTTAAGAAAGCCGACTTCAGAAAATTTAGGGAAATGCTGGGTGTGATCCCATGGTCAGTAATGTGGGATGTAAAAAGAACAGGGGCAGTCAAACCCAACTTTTTCTAGAAGGTTGTCTCAGTCCTCAAGCCGGAACTTCCTGCCTCTTTGGAAAGGGGCAGTTTCAGGTACTGCTGGGGACAGAGGGAAAGCGGGGCATCTGGCCAGCTCTGTTGGAAACGGGGGATGGGGTGCCATCAGGGCAGGACTTTGGGGGCAGAAGTCCATGAACCCATTCATAGGAACAAGCAGGACCCACACTATACACAGCAGGGCTATCAAAGCATTTTTCCCCCTAAATTTTTTTCCCAGAAGCATCTTTTTTCCGGCTCAGCACCATTTCCCCCCCCCTCACTGCATCCTCCCTCCCTCCTCCCGGTGAAGCCATTGGCTAATATCGCTGAGGCACAGGCCATCAAAAATCCTCTTTCATAGCCATCCAAGTTGGTTCCCATCACTGCCTCCTGTGGGAATTCCATAGTTTAATTAGGTACTATGTGAAGAATTTATTCACTATGTGAAGTAATTATTTTATCTGTGATGAATTTTCCAGCATTGTTCTAGTGTCATGAAAGAGGGATGAAAACTTTTCTCTACCCACTTTCTCCATGTCATGCATAATTTTATAAAACTGCAACCCAGATGAGGATTCTGCAATCCTCCAGATGTTGTTGGATCCCAGCTTCCATCAGCCCCAGCCAGTGTGGCCAGTGATTAGGGATAATGGGAGCTGGAGTCCAACAACATATGGGGGGTGCAGCTCTGCATGGCTGAGAGCAGGAAGAGGGCTGGGCAGAGCTGGCTCAGTGCCATTTGCAGCAGCCGTCCTTGCCCGAGCCTGCTGCCAGCTGTTTCAGGTAATCTGTGCGTTTTTCCTTTATTTTTTTAATAATGGATGTGGATGGGGTCTGGATTGAAACGAAAGTTTTGAACAAGTTTTCTTCAAACCCAAGAAAAATGATATTAGTATAAGACATGTAACTAGAATAAAAATTAATTTTTTTCAAGCAAATCATTGTAATAACTACCGTAATAAAGCACTGCTATAATTATATATAATTTTCTTAAAATTTTGGTTTCATTCACCTTTTCCGTGCTGAAATGTCACAACCTGAACGACCATGGCTTGCCCCCCCCCCTAGTTTTGATCCTGGGTACGATCCTGCAACAGAGTCTAATTAGTTACTTAACTCAGTTGACAGCCACTGTCCATAGGAGCCAACTCCTAGGGGTAGAGGTCCCTTGGCTCCCACCCAATATAATATTTGAGAGGGCTGTCAAATATTTGATGGGCATTGCCATTCAAATGATGTGTGTGCACTGTCTTGTGATCGATTATGCAGGGGGGAGCTTACCTGCTCCACTCCCAATATTTTATTCAGGTTGGCACCCCTGCCACCATGAATGCCAGGAAAGCAGCACCAGTGCTGTCAAGTATCCCGTTTTCCCCGGGAATCTCCCTTATTTCAAGCAGTTTCCTGCTGCTATCCCTTATTTTTTATATCCCTTTAATTTCCCGTTTTTTCAAAGGAAGCAGCTCCTCTCCCTCCCCCTGCTGGCCAGGGACTGGGAAGACCTCGCCTCCTTGCAGCCTCAAAGCAAGCGGGAGCCATTTCCCGCGCTTACAGGCGTCGTAGCCCACGGGCAGTGTTTCCAAAATACAGTAAGCCTACTGCGCGCATTCACACCAGTGTCGGCCACTTTTGCTTCTGGCTCCGCCCACCACTGCCATGTGATTGTCCCCGGGATAGGTGAGGCTGCTGATCCCTTATTTTCAAATCCGAAACTTGACAGCTATGAGCAGCACATGCTGCCAGTGCTGTGCCCACACTGGGGTGGACCCCAGTCTTGCCCCCAGCCAAGTTCTGAAGAAATAATGGAGAGCAGTTCAATGTGTTTGTTGCCCAATGTTAGCTCTATATGAGAGCAAGGGCGCTAGAATTCCCAGTGATGAAGCCAAAGTTGTATTTGTGATTAGTCTGCTAGAAGGAGACACCAGGCGCTGGGTGGCCCCCATTCTCATTGCCTGGCATGCATGGTTGTCCTTATGTGCCTTGTAAGGCAGCGGCCATGGAGATCAGAAGGGTCAATGGAGCATCAGACACACAGAGTAAGGAAACAAATATTGGTATGCATTGCAAATAAACACATTTAACAGAAAACAGGCTATGTTTGGACGCTTCCATTCTTTATTTTCGTGGCCATCTACGTTTGAGCTTGCAGAATAAGGTTTTTCAAGGTGTTTTTGAGGGCTGATGCCATAGTCCCATAATCTAGATGGCAGAGTGTGGACTGTGCATTAAAACAGCAGGGTGGGGTGATCTCTTGGTTTTGCTTTTATGTAGAGATCATGGGATCAAGTTTCGTTCATCTTAAAATGTCCTCTTAGAGCCAAGGATCTCTTGGCACCTTCTTGCATATATACCATTTAGCTGTCTCACAGATCTCTGCTCCCCAGCAATAATCTCCACAGCCTTTAGAGTACATGTAAACACAGTCGTTCCTCCCAAAATTCTTTGGCTCACCGGGTCTCCAGTAACTGAAAAGAAAAGAAAGAGCAGCACTTTTTTTGGATGTCTACTTCTTCACCCGCTCCCCGTGCCTTCTACCATTAAAAAGATGTTCAGCTCTTTCTCTCTTAACATCCACTCACAATTGTGATGGATTTTTCTCCCCATATTTTAGAATTCTAACAACCATGGGTCAAGACTGTCCATTTTCTTTTCACATGAAGTGATTTCTCATAGGAAACTGCAAAAAAGTGAGGGTGTCACTTTGGAAGGCTCAGTGGTACACACAAGAACACAAGAACTTTCAGTCAAGAACACACAAGAACTTTCAGTCAATTTAGTTTGGGCAGTATCCAGTGGAGTTCCTCTGCTATTGCCAGGATTTCCATTTCTGCAACAGAACTGCCCCTCTCTCCTCCCCATATGCACCCACATCCTCCTCAGATCTGCTCTGTACCATTGTGGGTGTTGGAGAGAGAGTTTTGGAAGAGAGATCCTTACTCTCTCGAGGCAAAGTTAGCACAGTAGTGATTTTTCGGAGCAAATTAAATCCTTCAAAGATTTGCATCCACCTTCATCTACTTCATCTCACATCCATCACCCACCCCATGCAGGAGGATAGCAATGACACTATACAGCAAACAAAAATAGCTAAGTCTGCAACTAAAATACAAAATGTAATCTATAACCACAAAACCATTATAGGGTTGATTGAAATGGTTGGTGGTTCTAATCCCCACGGCGGGGTGAGCTCCCGTTGCTCAGTGCCTGCTCCTGCCAACCTAGCATTTCGAAAGCACGTCAAAGTGCAAGTAGATAAATAGGTACCACTCTGGTGGGAAGGTAAATGGCATTTCCGTGCACTGCTCTGGTTCGCCAGAAGCGGCTTAGTCATGCTGGCCACATGACCCAGAAGCTGTACGCCGGCTCCCTCGGCCAGTAAAGCGAGATGAGCGCCGCAACCCCAGAGTCGTCCGCAACTGGACCTAATAGTCAGGGGTCCCTTTACCTTTACCTTTTACAACCGAAATATAAAATATAATCTATAACCAAAAAACTATTATAGAGTTGATTGAAATGATATGATATATCTCACATATATATCTTATCTAAATTTTACATGATCATTCTAAGCATAGCTGTCAACATTTCCCCTTTTTTAAAGGGAAATTCCCTTATTTCGAATAGGATTCCTCGCAAGAAAAGGGAAAAGTTGACAGCTGTGGTTCTAAGTATAGTGTAATCAGTTATCAATAGTTGATAAAGATATCTGGCCCTCGCTTATCGTCACTTTTGATGAGGCCTTGCATTTTCCAGTGTCCATTGTTTATTGAATCAAGTCCCACTACACAGCCTTAAAATTCTGTGATAAATGTATTCTAGAACTCCCCCATTTTTAACTCTCCATGAATCTATTAAATTGATATTAGTTATAATGGTGTAAAGGTAAAGGGATTAGATGACTCTTGGGGGTCTCATCCAACTCTAAATTTCTATGTGTCTATGTTTCAAATTTCTATCCAAGAGAGTGAGATTCATCTACCCTTTCTAACACACTTACTTCACCTGTGTCTATTATTTTAGGTTTGAAATTGCTGGTTATTCAGATTGTTTAACAGATAACTGTAGAAATATTTTCCTAAAGAGGGTGTTTCTCAGCTTTAGGTTCCTGCAAGTCCTTTTGAAGCTGGGCTAAGCAGCAAAAACCATTTAAAAGCATGCCTTCAGCTACTTCCTAATCACCACATTCACTAGTGAGAAGCAGCAGTCACTCACCTGGACAAAGATATAGAGGAGTATATATGTAGATCTTTGGTAGTAGAGAAAAGTGCATGGCAAAATATATTTGGAGAGGGAAAGGATCAATTATGTAAACAGAATCTGCAACTATTTGGAATGCATGACATTAGCAAATGTTGCTTCAAAAACTTACCTGCTTGTCCTCCCTGGTCTCGTCCCCGACAGCCATTTCCACGAAATACCGTCTCTAACGAGTCCAAGCCAATACTCTTTATTACGGCCTTTTGCTTTCTCCACCACAAATTTCTAGGGTAGGTGTGGGGAGAAAGAAAAAACAGAAAATCTTCAGTAGGAATGAGGAGCAAGGCACTTCTCTCAAACCCTTTCTAGACAATGTCCCTTTCTCTGAGCTACGATAGCCCTTTACAAACATTCAACAGGCATAAAACAAACACATTTCAAAAGCCGCCGGTGTCACCTTTGAAGGCCAAATCCATATTTTGGGGGAAAGCAGTGATCAAAACTATACATAGTATTACAAATGTGGTTGCATCAAGCACCCAGAATAATATTGTAATGATGATGCCAACTTATGATGATGCTCATGATGGAATCAAAGAGGAAATGTTGTAGTGAAGGGTAACTTCACCTGCACTCACTGAGACTGGCTACATATGTGTTCCAGTCATGACACGAAGTTAAAATTTCCAGATACTGTAAATGACTGTGCCATAAAACAGTTCATCTTGGAACCATCCAGCGGGACAGTGACCCTGTGTGGCAAATACTCCAATTTCTGTATCCATTTTTGTTTGTTGGTTCCAGAGCTACTGGAATCAGTCTGGTTATGGCATGTTTGATGGGTTGATGAGGGGGTCTCAACCCATGTCTGTGCCCTGCAGCACCCCAGTAGTCCCTCTACCTGGGATAAGGGGCTGGGAGTGGGATATACCTTGCAAGCTCCTCTAGAATCATCTGCATGATACCCTCATGCCAGAGGGTTAGGGTGCTGAGGGAAGCCTTTTTTCTAAGCACTCAGTACATCTCAAAGAGCAGTGGAAGAATTTACAGACAATCCAAGAGATAGATACCTCTTGAAGTAGCTACTCCTCCTCCTTCAAGACCTCCTTCCTGACTACCAGCTTCATTCCATTAAAGCTCAGCAGCTCCAAGAAACCTTAGTTAGTCCCAGATGGTAGCAGCTGCTCCCTGCTCCACCCACCCCTCGGCTTGATTGTTGGAGTTGCTGTATTGCCTGCATACAGGTGGATAGGACTTTCTTAAATGGATAGTGATGATAGGAGCCCTTTGACTCAAGGGGATCCCCTACCTTTTCTATACTTGGCTTTGATGCTCACCTGTTCAGCCAGGGTTTGTATAGAAACGAGCATGGCACCTTTCTTCTCACATATTCTTCTGGAATTAAACCATGATGCCGTCTCATGAGAAAACCAATAGAATGCCATTCCAAAATGAATCCAATTATCGTTTTTAGAAATGAAGTCTTTGAGTCAGCCAGGTAAGGAGGAAGAAGAGAACAAGAAAACAAGATAGGGGAACCACCTTGTATGTCTGTGGAGATTTAAATTATTTCTAAAACAAAACAAAAAATTCCTACTAGTAGCACCTTAGAGACCAACTAAGTTTGTTCTTGGTAAGAACAAACTTAGTTGGTCGCTAAGGTGCTACTCCCCTTCATGGATCACTGCCTTGTCGTGGCGAAGGGGCTTGAATTACTCAGGGAAGCTATGGACAGGTCAAGATGGACAGGTCATAGTGGAGAGTTTGGACCAAACGTGATCCACCTGGAGAAGGAACTGGCAAGCCACTCCAGTATCCCTGCCAAGAAAACTCCATGGACAAAGACAACAGGCATATAAAAGATATGACGCTGGAAGATGAGCCCCTCAGGTCGGAAGGCGTCCAACATGCTACTGGGGAAGAGCGGAGGACAAGTACAAGTAGATTCAGAGCTGATGAAGCGGCTGGGCCAAAGCCGAAAGGTCGCTCAGTTGCGGATATGCCTGGAAGCGAAAGGAAAGTCCAATGCTGGATGTGGTCAAAAATGAGATGGCAAGAATAAACATTGACATCCTAGGCATCAGTGAACTAAAATGGACGGGAATGGGCGAATTCAGTTCGGATGACTATCATATCTACTACTGTGGGCAGGAATCCCGTAAAAGAAATGGAGTGGCCCTCATAGTCAACAAAAGAGTGGCGAAAGCTGTACTGGGATGCAATTTCAAAAATGATAGAATGATCTCGATACGAATCCAAGGCAGACCTTTTAACATCACAGTAATCCAAGTTTATGCACCAACTACCAGTGCTGAAGAAACTGAAATTGACCAATTCTATGAAGACTTACAACACCTTATAGAAATGACACCAAAGAAGGATGTTCTTCTCATTATAGGGGATTGGAATGCTAAAGTAGGGAGTCAAGAGATAAAAGGAACAACTGGCAAGTTTGGCCTTGGAGTTCAAAATGAAGCAGGGCAAAGGCTAATAGAGTTCTGTCAAGAGAACAAGCTGGTCATCACAAACACTCTTTTCCAACAACACAAGAGACGACTCTACACATGGACATCACCAGATGGGCAACATCGAAATCAGATTGATTATATTCTCTGCAGCCAAAGATGGAGAAGCTCTATACACTCAGCAAAAACAAGACCTGGAGCTGACTGTGGCTCAGATCATCAGCTTCTTATAGCAAAATTCCAGCTTAAACTGAAGAAAGTAGGAAAAACCACTGGGCCAGTAAGATACAATCTAAATCAAATTCCTTATGAATACACAGTTGAAGTGAAGAACAGGTTTAAGGATTTAGATTTGGTGGATAGAGTGCCTGAAGAACTGTGGATGGAGGCTCGTAACATTATACAGGAGGCAGCAACGAAAACCATCCCAATGAAAAAGAAATGCAAGAAAGCAAAGTGGCTGTCCAATGAGGCCTTACAAATAGCGGGGGAGAGAAGGCAAGCAAAATGCGAGGGAGATAGTGAAAGATACAGGAAATTGAATGCAGATTTCCAAAGAATAGCAAGGAGAGACAAGAGGGCCTTTCTAAACGAGCAATGCAAAGAAATAGAGGAAAATAACAGAATGGGAAAAACCAGAGATCTGTTCAAGAAAATTGGAGATATGAAAGGAACATTTCGTACAAAGATTACCACAATTAAGGACAAAAGTGGAAAGGACCTAACAGAAGCAGAAGACATCAAGAAGAGGTGGCAAGAATACACAGAGGAATTATACCAGAAAGATATGGAGGTCTCATACACCCCAGGTAGTGTGGTTGCTGACCTTGAGCCAGACATCCTGGAGAGTGAAGTCAAATGGGCCTTAGAAAGCCTTGCTAACAACAAGGCCAGTGGAAGTGATGATATTCCAGCTGAACTATTTAAAATTTTAAAAGATGATGCTGTTAAGGTGCTACACTCAATATGCCAGCAAGTTTGGAAAACTCAGCAGTGGCCAGAGGATTGGAGAAGATCAGTCTACATCCCAATCCCAAAGAAGGGCAGTGCCAAAGAATGCTCCAACTACCGCACAATTGCACTCATTTCACACGCTAGCAAGGTTATGCTTAAAATTCTACAAGGCAGGCTTAAGCAGTATGTGGACCGAGAACTCCCAGAAGTGCAAGCTGGATTTCGAAGGGGCAGAGGAACCAGAGACCAAATTGCAAACATGCGCTGGATTATGGAGAAAGCTAGAGAGTTCCAGAAAAACATCTACTTCTGCTTCATTGACTACGCAAAAGCATTTGACTGTGTCGACCACAGCAAACTATGGCAAGTTCTTAAAGAAATGGGAGTGCCGGATCACCTCATTTGTCTCCTGAGAAATCTCTATGTGGGACAAGAAGCTACAGTTAGAACTGGATATGGAACAACTGATTGGTTCAAAATTGGGAAAGGAGTACGACAAGGCTGTATATTGTCTCCCTGCTTATTTAACTTATATGCAGAATTCATCATGCGAAAGGCTGGACTGGATGAATCCCAAACCGGAATTAAGATTGCCGGAAAAAATATCAACAACCTCAGATATGCTGATGATACAACCTTGATGGCAGAAAGTGAGGAGGAATTAAAGAACCTTTTAATGAGGGTGAAAGAGGAGAGCGCAAAATATGGTCTGAAGCTCAACATCAAAAAAACTAAGATCACCTCCTGGCAAATAGAAGGGGAAGAAATGGAGGCAGTGAGAGATTTTACTTTCTTGGGTTCCATGATCACTGCAGATGGTGACAGCAGTCACGAAATTAGAAGACGCCTGCTTCTTGGGAGAAAAGCAATGACAAACCTAGACAGCATCTTAAAAAGCAAAGACATCACCTTGCCGACAAAGGTCCGTATAGTTAAAGCTATGGTTTTCCCAGTAGTAATGTACGGAAGTGAGAGCTGGACCATAAAGAAGGCTGATCACCGAAGAATTGATGCTTTTGAATTATGGTGCTGGAGGAGACTCTTGAGAGTCCCATGGACTGCAAGAAGATCAAACCTATCCATTCTCAAAGAAATCAGCCCTGAGTGCTCACTAGAAGGACAGATCCTGAAGTTGAGGCTCCAGTACTTTGGCCACCTCATGAGAAGAGAAGACTCCCTGGAAAAGACCCTGATGTTGGGAAAGATGGAGGGCACAAGGAGAAGGGGACGACAGAGGATGAGATGGTTGGACAGTGTTCTCGAAGCTACTAACATGAGTTTGGCCAAACTGCGAGAGGCAGTGAAGGATAGGCGTGCCTGGCGTGCTCTGGTCCATGGGGTCACGAAGAGTCGGACACGACTGAACGACTGAACAACAACAACAACAAGGTGCTACTGGAAGGAATTTTTTATTTTGTTTTGACTATGGCAGACCAACACGGCTATCTACCTGTAACTCAATTATTTTTGTTATGTTCATTTCTCTGGGCACATAATAACATATATTCATCTAGGAAACACTTAAAGATTAAAACAAGAACATTAACTTCAACCCATGCTGATGCTGCAGTAAATACCTGGGTCAACATAGCTGGAACAGGGAGTGCAGTCAAGAACCTCACCTACTTGCTTCCACCTGGATACTCAGGGCAGCATCAGGGCAGACTTGAAGGATGGAGAGGGGGAGTAGCTGTGGTTTATCAAAATTCTCTCTCTCTCCAGGCTCTCTGTCCAGTTGCGGAGGGGGAGGGAGGGGAATCTAGAGTGTGTGTTCCTGGCATTGGACAATTGGGACAGATGAGGGATTCTGCTAGTTTACTACCCACTTTGCTGCCCAGCAGTCTCCCTGCCTGAGTTGACAGGATGGATCCAGTGGGGCTCCATATGCCTCTGGAGGATTTTCCAGCTGATCTGAAAGTGGGTGGTGCTCCTGCCAAGCTTTGTCCAAGCTGTGGAACAACTGGATGATGATGATGATGATGATGACGGTGGCGACAATACTTGATAATATGCTGCCCATCTAACTGGGTTTGCCTCAGCCTCTCTTGGCGAATTCCAGCAAAATAAAACACAATTGGAGTCCAACCATTAAAAACTTCCCTGAACAGATGTCTTCTGAAAGTCAGATAGTTGCTTTTTTCCTTGACACCTTGGCTTGGGCCATTGACACAATTGGCCCTGAGCACCCTCTCCCTGTTTGGCCCCCGGTGAACTGCAGAGGTTTGGGTGGAAAAAAAGAAGCTGGGAGATAGCTTGAATGCGAGAAGAGCAAAAATCCAGTTGAATGCAATGGACTACTGGAGAGGGCTCATCCTCGAGCCTACCAAGTGACAGTAAAGCTACAGTGTGGTGTAGGTGGTTAAGAGCGGGAGAGTCATAATCTGGTGAACTAGGTTCGCCTCTCCGCTCCTCCACATACAGCTGCTGGGTGACCTTGGGCTAGTCACACTTCTTTTAGCTGACCTGCAAAGGAGGGCAGCTCTCTGCTCTGGCTCTAAGAGTTTTCAGCTAGAGGAGGGGCTTTCAGCTGGTGCAGACTCAGGGCAGGTTCACACTGCACTATAATTCTTCAGTATCGTAGGGTATCTTACCAATTTCCTTTTGTAGTTGATCATTTTGGTTGGCAAGATACCGCATTTCCTCTGATTTGTTATAAGCAACATCGAGTATTTGGAAGTCTGAAAGATTTGAAACAGTTTAAGGCAGGAATATCTGAAATAACAATCTGCAAATATTAAGAAACCATTTTCAAACATTTTGGAACACTCAAGCCTAAAACAGGAAGCAGAGCTCCAGGGTGGGGTTCTTATGAATATGAGGGCAGACTTGATTCTCTGTGGCTGAGATCACCAATGGAAAGCCTCGGAAGACCCCTGGAGCTGGATCAGACCAAAGACCCATGCAACCCACTATCCTATTCTCATATTAAAAGTGACACATGAAGTATCTCTTATGTTCCCCTCCTATGTCCTCCTTTTCTGCTGGGAATCACAGGGTCACAAACCAATTCCTTCCTCGAGTCCCACAGTAAAGCCAAATATACAAAGTTTTCAATTATGCTTTGTGAGATCTAAGAAAATAGAGGCACCGAAACTCTTTTTCTGATGAATAATGGGTTGCATTCCACATAATTCTAAGGACATTATGTCAATGCAGGAATTTCTCCTTGTGCAATGCAATCTTCAGTCCCATTCACTTCAATCTGTTCTGAAGTTTCCCCCCACCCCGGAGAGCAGTTTTGGTGATGGCATGCAGGGAGAACTGGGGGCAATGTTCCTTTGTGCTAGTGCTATAATCTTGCACTAGCACAAACTTTGTGAATTACAGTGTGATGGGGGAGGACAGCAGTTCTAGTGAGGAGATGTGAGAATCACAACAATCTGCCTTTCTTCCTGCTGAGCAATGAAAAAGTGATAAACTCTATTGGGTGATGACTTTCATTGAATGTATGTATTGCTCACACAATATGAATCCCAAATTGAACTACCATAATTGAAGTCTGTTTAAATTAAGCATGTTCTAGCAAAAGTGAGGATTACCATCCATGTCCTCATATTTTGGATCAAACCCAATAACAACGCTTCGAAGCATAATCAATCCGACTTCAAAATCAGCTCTTCTTTTCATTTCCTTCTGATCTAAAAAGGAGGTAGGTAGAAAAGAATTGAATAAATTGTGTTCTAGCACACTAGTGGGGTGAGCTGAGGGAGGGGATACTTGGTTTCAAACTGATTTTAATATTTAATTTATATTCCTGACTTGTAAGGTGCCCTGGGAGATTAGGGAGAAGGGCAAATAAAAAATCAAATCAACAAAAACATGAATATGACTTCTATTAATATTTTCTGCTCTCAGGCCTTATATTGAGGTTCCCTATGCCTTGATTGTGGCTGCCCTGGTGGTCTGAAGTCCTGTTTCCATTTGGCCTGTTGCTTCTGTCATCAGATGGTTGGCCTTCCTTAGAGAGCTTTAGATTTTTGTTTGTCTAGATACACCTGTCCTCTTTGTCCTACACACTTGCATTTGCCAAGCTGCCTCATGCCCTGCCATATGCTTAAAATATGCAAATAATTGGATCATTTGGTTCCCTCCCCCTGAGCTTTGTTTACTTTTGAGTGCCCTTTAAAAACGAATTAGCTGGGCAAAAAGGTCATGAGTTCATCTATCCAGAGCTAATTTTCTAGAAAAAGAGGCACTGGAACTCACTATGAATGCCCCTTTTGTTCTCTTAGAATGGCAATGGCACCCACCTGAGAAGGGCTGGAACAGAGTCCTGATGAATTCTGGCTGAAAAAAGCCCTTGCGATTCTAACTGGACTGTTTCCTTAAAGGTAAAAGATAAAGGGACCCCTAGGGTTGCAGTGCTCATCTCACTTTACTGGCTGAGGGAGCCGGTGTACAGCTTCCAGGTCATGTGGCCAACATGACTAAGCTGCTTCTGGAGAACCAGAGCAGCGGAAGTAAATGCTGTTTACCTTCCCGTCAGAGCTGTACCTATTTATCTAATTGCACTGTGTTCTTTCCAACTACTAGGTTGTCAGGACCAGGGACTGAGCAACGGGAGCTCACCCCTTCACAGGGATTCGAACCGCCGACCTTCTGATTGGCAAGCCCTAGACTCTGTTGTTTTACACCACAGTGCCACCCAGTTTCCTTACAGACCCTCACATCCTCCTTGGCCTTGGAATCAATACTGCCCTTTCCTGTCAGAGTATCCCCTCCGAGGACCCCTTTTTCCTGTAAACAGCTTGTGGAACTGTGTCTTGTCTATTTTAACAGAGTTCTGCGTTTCAGAACCTTAGAGCATATCCTGAGAGTTTCGGCTCTCCTCAGCTCTACCACCTGTCAGAACAAACTCTCCTGACAGAATCCAACTCACAGACCGAATTCCTCTCCCACTCCCTCACTCCACTTGGAATGCTGGCCAATCAGGAGCTGTTGTTAGTTACCGGTAAGTGTTTGCTGGCGAGGGGGGGGGGCACTCCATGACTCAACCTGCTCAGAAAAGAAACTTTTAAATCACAGGGCGCTCCCACAAGAAAATGAGGATTCGTTTGGAAAGGAGCAGAGAATTGCAACTGGGAAAAGGAATTGTCCAGGGTGTCCCAGGGACTCATGTTAGCCTATGCTTCTGTTCCAAGTGCTGGAACTCACTTATTCAGGGAGAACAAAACAGTGCCATTGCTCTCAATGGGTGACAGCTGCAACTCTTCCCTGGAAACCAAAGAGAGATGAAAGGGGTAAATGGAAGGTGGATCCTGCCATCTCTTTTTGGAAATGCTATTGGCACTGAAGCAAAGCCCGTGACATTAGTTGCAAAGTATGCTAATTATGTACTTACATAGAAGGTAAAGCAGCAGTGTCAAGGCAGTAAGGATGAAAATCTCAAGTACGATAAATCTTTCACCCGTTGGAGATTTTAAGAAGGTAACTGTGTCCTGAAAAGCAGATGCTTGAAGAAAGAAAATTCTGATTTAGCCATCAGTAGCCAACAGTGTTTTTGAAGCTACCAACATGAGCTTGACCAAACTGCGGGAGGCAGTTGAAGACATTAGTGCCTGGTGTGCTCTGGTCCATGGGGTCATGAAGAGTCAGACACAACTAAACAGCAACTAGCCAACATACCATTGCCACTCCAGGAAAAAGGGTTTCCATATGCTGTGGCAGCCATCAGCCAGAGACAGTCAACTGTTCAAGGGGGGGGTAATCTGGGTGGGTAAGCAGGTGGAGGAAGCTTTTCGGACCAATGTCTGGATCAGAAGACAGTAGCCTTTGATACTAAAGGAGCTTCTGCCCACTAGGCAAATGACAAGATGCTCCCTCCGTACACATAATTCCACATACAGAAGCTGAACTGGGCTGGCCATGGGCTCTGTTTTCAATGCTGCTGATGGGGCAGCAGACCAACTGAGAAGGTGCAGTGCAGCTTGTGTGGTCTACACATCTCTTCCCACCCCAGCACCTGTTACCTGAGGCAACTGTCTCATTCTGCCTAATGGTGGAGGCACTCCTGGCTGCACACAGTAAAGGAACACCACAGCCAGCAGCAAAGAGTGGGCTGGATCCTGTGGTCCCTATGGGGCTTTGTGGATCTCTGGCACCCAAAGAGCTGTTTGGGCTTTTCTCCACACTCCTCCCTGGCACAACATGACTGGTTCCACTCCCTGCCTGTCTCTCCATCCCCTTTCCCATGCATTCCTCTACTTTATGAGAAACCTCATCCCATATGACTGTGCAGTATACAGACCACAAATTTGTTTTGCTCTTGCTGAACGCTCTTTGAATGCTGCACGAATCCTCTCAGTTGGATCTGTGAAACAACAAGCTATTTTAACGACTATGAACAAATAATAATAATAATAATAATAATAATAATAATAATTTATTTGTACCCCGCCATCTGGCTGGGTTTCTCCAGCCACTCTGGGCAGCTTTCAACAGAATATTAAAAACAATATAGCATCAAGCATTAAAAACTTCCCTAAACAGTTGTCTTTTAAAAGTAAAATAGTTGCTTATTGCCTTTACATCTGCTGGGAGGGAGGTCCACAGGGCAGGCGCCACTACTGAGAAGTCCCTCTGCCTAGTTCCCTGTAACCTCACTTCTCGCAGCGAGGAAATCTGCCAGAAGGCCCTTGGTGCTGGACCTCAGTGTCCGGGCTGGACGATGGGGGTGGAGATGCTCCTTCAGGTATACAGGACTGAGGCTGTTTAGGGCTTTAAAGGTCAGCACCAACACTTTGAATTGTGCTCGGAAACGTACTGGGAGCCAATGAAGATCTTTCAGGACCAGGGTGTTATATGGTCTCGGCAGCCACTCCCAGTCACCAGTCTAGCTGCCACATTCTGGATTAACATTGGTAGGATGGTGTGTGTTTTCCCTTCCAAGCTCAGAGTATTAGTCTCTTGTCAAGCATGAAAGCTCACAAAATTGGCTTTTGTTGTTCTGCACTTAATCTCCCTATTACAGGATCATATTTTTTAAAATAAATGCACATCTACAAATGTCAAGGATTTCATCAGTACAAAGTTGAAATGGACAACACCTTCTGGCCAAAAATATGTCTCAATGAGGCATTTCCAACATTAAACTTTGGCGTCTATCAGTATTAGACAAGCATTTCCCGTAAAGACATTGTTGAGTCCAATATAACTGAAATGAATATCTATTTCTTTTTCTGGATCAATCTCCATCTTAAACCAAAAAGATGTTCCATATGTATTCAAAGGTATTTAAAAATGTTTTATATAATCTAGCATTCTCATTTTTGCTTTCTATTTCTCTCTAAGCTCCTGAATATCTAGTTTATAGGACTTCAGTAAGCATTTGCAAACATCAGTTATGGGTTTGATCCATATGTTCTCTCTCTATATATTTTATGGGGTAAACCAAATTTGGGGCAATCCACTTTGTGGAAGAAATGGGTTGGTTGTAATATCTGTAATTAGATCAGCTGATAAGATCAGATGGAGAATTTACTTGATATATTGCAGCTGAAATCTCAGTTACTTGGTGTGTGCTGAAAAGAAATATCTTGCTTCATAACATTTATTGATCTTTATTTATAGACTATCTGCTTTGAGTGCTTTGGCATCTACTGAATAGCTGGAGGAAATAATAGGATTTTCCCGTAGACATCTGGTTGGCCATGGAGTGGTCAGGATACAGTACTGGATGGACTTTTCACGTGATCTAGCACTCAGACTCTTCTTATGATTCCAAAAATCAATTGAAAGCCGGGGATTTCCAGGTCTCTCCATTTGCCCCACCTGTCTGTCAATCAATGTCATTTGATGTCACTATTACATACTGTGCCAAATTACCATGCCTAAAGCTCCAAATGCCTTTGCATTTTGTGTTTGTCCCTTTTCTAGCAGCAACCAGAGCTGTTTTCATTAAGATACCAGCCCTCAGGCTTAAAGTGGCTTCCTCACAATACATTACCAGATGTTCACCATTTAATAGATCTAAGGAGGGGAGACTACCTGTAACTTTCTTTAAAATGGTGAAATTTAACTTGATTGATATATGAAGATTTAAACACCCACTGGATAGAGAAATTACTTTTTTACAGCACCAAAGCAATCTGCTAGACAAACCAACTTGATATGGATATCTAATGAACTATCATTGAGGACAAAAAAAAGTAGAGATACAACCAAGGACACGTTCGGATCACAATCCAGTATTACAGGAATTGAAAGGTGAAAAAAAACACCACACATTTAGGTGAAGTTTAAATGATGGACTTCTTGATAGCCAAACAATTTTACACAAAGTTGAAAAATCTTTGAAAGACTATTTTAAACTTAAATCAAGGAGTGGATCTGAAGGTTGTCTGGGATTCAAGTAAAGTGGTAATGTGGGTTTTTTTTTGATCCAACAAAATGCTTTCCCAAAAAAGATGAGAGAACAAAAACAAACAAATGAGAACTGCTGGAAGAATTGATTAAAAATGAAAAAGAATTGATTAAAAAACCTGGAAAAGAATCAGTAAAACAAACCATAAAAATGTTATAAACACAATATTTGATGTTGGTAAATCAAGAAATTGAATGGAAGATTAAAATGCTATGGCAGAAACTTTTTGATTTTGCCAGCCAGGCAACCTGCTGGTATGGCAGCTAAAGAAAAAACAAGACATGAACTTAATAAATAAATGAAATATAGAAGGGAAAGTTTTAAATAATCCGAAAGACATAAGAAAGCAATTTGTAAGGTATAATTCAGAACTGTATTGAGCCAGCAAAGAGAACATAAACAATATTGAAGACTTTTAAAGCAGAATAACTTACCAAAAATACCAAAAGTGAAACCCAATTCATTTCATGTAATTTGTCTTCAAGAAACACATATAGCGAGTAAACATAAAAGAGTTCTAATTTTAAAAAAAAGTAATGGATTTTATAAAAGCAGATAAATCCAAATGACACGAAGTGGGGTTTTTTATATTAAACCAAAAGTTTTTAAAGATGAACAAGGAAGAGGAATAGTGGTACAGGTTGCAGGTCAAGGTGAAAAAATTATATTAATAGGAATCTATGCCCCTAATGAGAAAAAAACAGAGTTCTATTAGAAATTAGAAACAGACTTATTGGAATTTGCAGATCAGGAAATGATATTGATGGGTGATTTGAATGGGGTTTTTCCACTGGAAATGGATAGAACAATTAGGAAAACAGATACCAAAGAAGGCAGACTCCCAAAAACGTTTTGTGAAATGGTAGACAATTTGGATTTGATAGAAATTTGGAGAAATAAAAATCTATCAGATAGGGAATTCACTTCCATTTACATGTGCATGAAAGCAGTGCAAGGATAGATGCAATTTGGATGTCAAAAGAATTAGAATTAGAGGTGAGGAAAACAGAAATAAGAACAATATCATATCATAATCCTCTATTTCTAGAATTACAAAATGAAAAACAATCCACTTTCAGATGGAGATTAAATGAAGATTTATTAGACAATCAGAGCTTTTTACAAAAAGTATTAAGGGGTTATTTTGAGCTAAATCTCAATAAGGGGACAAATGCACAGATAGTATGGGATGCCAGTAGAGTAGTTATCAGGGGTTTATACATGCAGCAAAAAACATATAGAACTGAGAGAAAAGAAGAAAAGGGAAATTTTAGAAGCCCTAATGAAGAAAGAAAGAGAATTAATAGGTTACCAAATAAAGAATCCACAAAGCAAGCAATAAAATTATTACAAACAAAATACTCAATGATTATTAATTATGAAATAGAGTGGAAGGTTAAAGAATGAAACAAAAATATTTTGAACATGCAAACACACCAGAGAAATTATTAGCATAGCAAAAAATAAAAATGAGCAAAAAAAGTAACATAAATGAAATTAAATTAAACAAAATCAGCAAAATGTTATAAAAAATTAAATTAACAGCTTTTAATACAATTACAGGAAATAATGAATGAGATTCTAAGTTCAGAGAAAGTTCCAGAGACATGGAAAGAGGCATATATAACATTAATTCCAAAACAAAAGGCGGACTTGACGTCAATAAAAAATTACAGGCCAATTTTGTTATTAAAGAATGATTACAAATTGTTTGCTAACATAATGGCTAAGAAGATGAAATAGTATTGAAGGAATATATACATTATGACCAGGAAGGATTCCTTCCAGGGAGAAAAATGAAGGATAATGTAAGAAATATTATAGATGTTACAGAGTACCTTAAAGTGAGAAATGAAAAGCAAACAGCACTGATGTTTATAGACACTGAAAAAGCCTTTGAGAATATCTCTTGGGAGTTTATGAAAAAAGTACTTGAGGAAATGAATTTTGGAGATAATTTCAGAAAAGGAATTCAAGCAATATACTCAGATCAAAAAGCAAAATTAATAGTTAATCAGATGGTAACAGATGAATGTAAAATACAGAAAGGAACAAGACAAGGATGTCCGTTATCACCTTTATTATTTATCCTTGGACCAGTCCTGACGAGAAATATAAGGGTAGATGAAAATATTACAGGAATTAAGGTAGGAAAAAAGTCATATAAATTGAAAGCATTTGGTAATCACAGTTAAAGATCCAAAAAAATACTCTTTCAAAAGTTTAAGGAAAAAATCAGGAGCTTGGGCAAGTTGCAGGTTTTAAATTAAATAAAAACAAGAGTAAGTTATTAGTTAAAAAATTAACAGAAGTGGATAAAAAGGAATTATCTCAAGCCATAGAAATAGAGATCCACAAAAAGTGAAATATTTAGGAATTTGGCTCACAACTAGGAATATTAATATTTATAAAGATAATCATGAAAGAAGTTGGAATGAATTAAAAAGGAATCTAGAAATATGGGGTAGAATGAATTTATCATTATTAGGAAGAATTGCAGCAATTAAGATGAATGCATTGCCAAAAATGTTGTTTTTATTCCAGACAATACTGGTAATAAGTAACACAGTATGCTTTAAGAAATGGCAAAAAGATATTTCTAAATTTATCTGAAAAGGGAAGAAAATAAGTATAAACTACAAAATACTTACAGATAATAAACATAGAGGAGGATTCTCCTTTCTAGATTTAAAATTTTATTATGAAGCGGCTTGTGTTACTTGGATCCAGGATTGGATCAAATTAGAAAACACATATATGTTAGATCTGGAAGGACATGATAACAGATTTGGATGGAATGTGCATCTATGGTATATATAATAAGGGAAGGTACATAAAGGATTCCATAATCATATAATTAGGAAATCACGTTTAAAAATATGGGGAAAATTTAAAGATCTATTAGCGAAAAGTGGGTGTTCCCAACAGAAGCAACTTCAAAAATAAAAGTATAAATAAGGAAGAGGAATGGCCTACATACAGAAATATACTAAGAGAAAGAGAATGAAAATTAAAGCTTAAGGATTTCTATGAGATAAGAGAATATGTTAATGATTGGCTGCTACACCGCCAATTAAATGAGGTTTTTAAAGAAGACAATAAGAAAGGATTTCGTTACACCTTATCTAGATTTCAAAGAGAAATTGTAGATAATACCAAGCTTTTGAAGAAAACATATAATTTATTAAAACAAAATAAAAAAAATTCTTTCCAGTAGCACCTTAGAGACCAACTAAGTTTGTTCTTGGTATGAGCTTTCGTGTGCATGCACACTTCTTCAGATGTATCTGAAGAAGTGTGCATGCACACGAAAGCTCATACCAAGAACAAACTCAGTTGGTCTCTAAGGTGCTACTGGAAAGAATTTTTTTTATTTTGTTTCGACTATGGCAGACCAACACAGCTACCTACCTGTAAATATAATTTATTATTAGAATGGGAGACCACAGTTCAAGAAGGATACTGACAAGCTGGAATGTGTCCAGAGGAGGGCAACCAAAATGGTCAAAGGCCTGGAAACGATGCCTTATGAGGAACGGCTTAGGGAGCTGGGTATGTTTAGCCTGGAGAAGAGAAGGTTAAGGGGTGATATGATAGCCATGTTCAAATATATCAAAGGATGTCATATAGAGGAGGGTGAAAGGTTGTTTTCTGCTGCTCCAGAGAAGCGGACACGGGGCAATGGATTCAAACTACAAGAAAGAAGATTCCACCTAAACATTAGGAAGAACTTCCTGACAGTGAGAGCTGTTGGCAGTGGAATTTGCTGCCAAGGAGTGTGGTGGAGTCTCCTTCTTTGGAGGTCTTTAAGCAGAGGCTTGACAGCCATCTGTCAGGAATGCTTTGATGGTGTTTCCTGCTTGGCAGGGGGTTGGACTGGATGGCCCTTGTGGTCTCTTCCAACTCTAGGATTCTATGATTCTGTGACCATTCAGCAATGAATGGTAAAGAATGGGACTTCAAAGAGTGGCAAAAAGATATAACTAGATTTATCTGGCAGGGGAAGAAGCCAAGAATAAAATATAAATTGCTAATAGATTCTAAAGACAGAGGTGGATTCTCCCAACCAGCTTTAAGACTATACTCTGAGACATCCTGTCTATGCTGGGTAAGGGAATGAAAAGACTATGTACGTGACCACGACCGCATGAATGTTGTTGGCCCAGAGATTGAAAGAAGATAAAGTCCCTACCAGAGAAGAATGGCAGATAAAGTTGGTGGATTATGCCGAAATGGCAAAAATGAACGGAAGAATCAGAAATCGGGAAAATGTTAAGGAATGGGGAAAGCTTATAATCTATCTTTTAAACCATTGTAAACAGCTAAAATTCTTAGTGCGGTTGGAATACCACTTGTAGTTTAATGGTGAATTTTGGACATAATAGAAATGTAAAAGATTTGGATTATTATAAAAGATGCAGGAGGAAATGACTAACAATTGGTCCCACAAAGGAGAGGAGGGAAGCCCTGGAGATTCTTTGGAATCTTGTTTTTATATTGTATGTGATTGTAAAATTTTAATTTGAAAAACCAAATAAATAAATTTACAAACAAGGACTTTGGAGACCAGAAGCTGGACCTGGAAATGCAGTAGACGAAAGCTGTGCATTCCTCTATTTTATGAGAAACCTCATCCCATATGATTGTGCTGTATACAGACCATCAGTTGTAGTTGCAGGTGGTTCTGCTACCGATATTGTTTCAGGGTTTGCGGGTGCTGGCTGCTCCATCATCTCAGTTTTGCTTGTGAAACAACAAGCTAGAACAAGACAACAACAAATGGAGAATAAGATTATGAGCACATTACTGTAGGTAGAAAGTGGCATAGCGAGTTCTCCCTCATAGAGAACACGTGTTGCGGTTGGGGCCTAGCAAGACACCCCTCTGTATTTGGGGCAGGACTCGGTTAGATTGCCAGGGCAGCCAATAGGGGCTTTTGGGTCATTGGGGAGATTTGTATGTTGCAAATGTTGATAGACATTTATATATTCTTGGTGCTCGCAGAGTCAGCCCCTCTTTGCTGCGTGCACCGGATCACCCACCCGCCCCCCTGTTAATTAAGCTTGTGCGTTGACCTTGCTATGCCTGTCATGGGGTCGTCTGCTTTGAGGCAGGGGCCTGGTAGGAATTTTTCCATCTGGCTGATTGGCTGGTGCCATTTGGTTTTCACCTACTGCATAGCAATTAGTCACAACTTGTAAGGTTAGGCATTGGTTCTTACGTTGGTTGGTGGAGCGGAAGTGGTTGGCTGTGCCTGCCCCTCCAATGGTGCTGCTGCAGCGTGGGCAATTCCCTTAAAGGAATCCAGGGGCTCTCCATGCTTTTGTCTGTTCCCTGGTCAGGCGCTAGGGCCACGCAAGAGCCCCTGGGAACATTAGGGGAGAGGTGAGGGTCCTGGCCCCCCGACCCCAATTCTCTCCCCAATGTGTTTTCCCTTTGCTGACTTCCACTAAGTGGGCGGAAGTCAGCCTGTCCCCAGGAGGGGACACATAGTCGAACCACTCACATGTTGCAATTTAATAAAATTGCACCACTAAGCAACCACTCACATGTTGCAATTTAATAAAAAAGTTGCGGACAAAATTATGCCAATAACCTTAAACAAATTTCCTGTGTGCTGTGTGAGTTGTTTGGGGGGTGGTCTTGGGGACCTCTACACGCAACTATCAGTATTAGACCATCCTTTCCTGTAAAGATGTTGTTGAGTCCAATATAATTGAAACGTCTTTCCTTTTCTTTTGCTGGATCAATCTCTTTTAAACCAAAAGAGATGTTCTGTATGGATTCCAAGGCACTTAAAAATGTGTTAGGTAAGAGAGCACATTCTCGTTTTGCAGCCTACAGGTATTCCTATCTGAACTCCTGGACATCTAGTTTACAAGACTCCAGTAAGATGTTCAACATTTAATAGACAGTGTGGGACCTATGAGGTCTTCAGATTTTCCTGGGTGCCAACTTCCTCCATCACAGGCATCCTGGTCAATGGTTGGAGTTCATGGGAATTGCAGACAAATAACATCTTGAGGGCCATTTGTTCCCCACCCTTGATGGAAGGTACATACATTTAATTATATCTCTATCTCCTGATCATCATTGAAGAAGAAGAAGAAGAAGAAGAAGAAGAAGAAGAAGAAGAAGAAGAAGAAGAAGAAGAAGAAGAAGAAGAAGAAGAAGAAGAAGTGGGGGAGGAGGAGGAGGAGGGGGAGGAGGAGGAGGAGGAGGAGTTTGGACTTGATATCCCACTTTTCACTCCCCTTAAGGAGTCTCAAAGTGGCTAACAATCTCCTTTCCCCTTCCTCCCTCATAACAAACACTGTTCAGGTGAGTGAGGCTGGGAGACTCCAGAGAAGTGTGACTAGCCCAACGTTACCCAGCAGCTGCATGTGGAGGAAAGGGGAAGTGAACCCGGTTCACCAGATTACGAGTCCACTGCCCTTAACCATTACACCACTGCTGGCTCTGCCTAGTGCACAATTTTTAATTCATTTAAAGATTGAGTACTAGATCTGGTCTCTATTGGATGCATATAAATCCAGTTGAATCCAGCAAGACTTTGGAGACCATGAGTTGGACCTGGAAAAGAAGTAGAGGGGAAGCTGTTACACAGGCTATACAAGTGTGCCATTTTGTTTTCTTTTTGCAAAGACCCAGCCTGACATCTGATGCTATGGCTTAAAGAAAGAAAGAAAGAAAGAAAGAAAGAAAGAAAGAAAGAAAGAAAGAAAGAAAGAAAGAAAGAAAGAAGAGGGCTGTTGTCTAATTATGTTTCGAAGCCATCTGAGATAGCAGCCCTTGATATGCTAGTAAATTAGTTTTTTAATGACTTGTATTTTCTGGATCATGGTCTAGATCATGATCTAGACCTGGATT
Organism: Lacerta viridis; assembly: GCA_900245905.1. NCBI lineage: Eukaryota > Metazoa > Chordata > Lepidosauria > Squamata > Lacertidae > Lacerta > Lacerta viridis. The sequence continues at coordinate 151,028 of OFHU01001572.1, forward strand.
TACAAACTGGGCCAATGAGTCAGAGCAGCACACCTGTATTGCCAGGGAGTAAAACAGAATGTGGTGCACCTGGTTTGCAATGTAGCTGGAGCTGTAATATAAGGGACATGGCTGTTTGAAAAGAAGTGAAAGCAACTTCATGGCTTGGCCTGCTATCAAATACCTGACTGCATTGGGGAAGGAAGGAAGAACCAGTTGTCTGGGAACTTTGACTGAACCACAGAGATAAAGAATGCAAATGAAGGCTCATGCCCACATGTGCTGACTCCCAGGCAGATCAAAGGATGGGAACGGAATTACATCATGAATTACATCTGTTGCCAGCTTGGCATGAGACCTACGCTACAGACTACCATATTTTTTCATCTATAAGATACCCCCATGTATAAGACACCCCTATTTGGGTGGACTCCAAATTATGAAAACACCTCTCAGCACAACCCGTATATAAAACGAGCCCCAAATTTAAACGTAATTTTTTGGTAAAAAACAACAACCTAGTCTTATACATGCAAAAATACGGCATACAGGTTATGTCTCTTCAGGTTGCACTCCGCGCCAAACCCGGATGTACCAGAATGGGTACTTGTGCATGCACAGAAGTTCTAAATCATGGTTTGCGCATGCACAGAAGTGCCGAATTGTGTCACGTGCGTGCCTAGACGCGGTGCTGCGGAATACAAACACTGCAGGTTGCGGACGTGCCTCCGTCAAAGATTACGTCCGTAACCCGAACATCCACTTTATAAGGGCCACCAGCTGAAGGAGACCGGGAGATCTTGACACATTGTTCTATGCTCCATTCCAGAATTTGAAGAGAACGACCGTCTGCCAGTCTGAAGTGTCCCAGATAATCCTTACAGACCTCCATCATCTGGAGAGACATGAAGAACTAAACCTATCCTATCTGTGATGTTGATGTTGATGTTGTTGCCTGGTGGTTGCTATTGGCCAAACAGCCAGTAGGGGACGCTGGCAAGACAGCACCTGTACACAGCCCTAGATTGCACCACCACTCAGTTTCATTGGATGACCCTGAGTTCTAGTATTTATAATAGTCATAATCATAATAAAATTTTATTTATACCCCGCCCTTCCCCGCCAAACCGGGCTCAGGGCGGCTAACACCTAAAATCACAACAAAAACATAAAACAATTCATTAAAATACAGATTAAAATACAATTTAAAATTAAATCTAAACTGCAGCCTCATTTTTAAGTAGCCCACCAATCACACCAAAAGAACGAAACATCAGGGTTAAACTGAAACCAACCCAAAGGCTAGGTGGAACAGCTCCGTCTTGCAGGCCCTGCGGAAAGATGCCAAATCCCGCAGGGCCCTGGTCTCTTGTGCCAGACTGTTCCACCAAGTCGGGGCCAGTACTGAGAAGGCCCTGGCCCTAGTTGAAGCCAACCTAGCATCCTTGTGGCTCGGGACCTCCAACAAATTATTATTTGAGGACCTTAAGGTCCTACCCGGGACATACCAGGAGAGGCGGTCCCTTAGGTATAAGAGAAAAACCATCTGTAGTTTATAAAAGCTCCCTATCATTTTCCCTCTTGGTGATCTTTTGGCCCTGGAATGAGACCCTGCAAAGCTTGTAGGGAAAGTGTTTCACCCATCAGACCTCTTTCTGTTTGGATACCTTGGTGCTGTCATGGAACAATCTTATCTCTAATTTCTTCTGAAGGTTGTTTCGTCCTCCCACTGGCTACAAACTACCTCCCTTGTGATGTCAGACATTCCAGAACTCCTCCCATTTAAGCTGTACCATTTCCTGATTGGCTGCTCATCATATCCAATCAGCATTGCACATAAAGCTTAAACCCAGGAAAAAGTTTATTTCAGATCCTTACTCCTTACGCTATGCTGTAATATTGGAAAGCTTCCAATCCAACACTTGTACCAGGAAATATGGCAAAGTGCATTAGTGTAAATCTTCATTTGCAAAATTAAAGCACAAAGAAAAGGAAAAGAAGCAGTCAAATTTCAACATGTTAGGTCTACATTTATTGAACGTATCATCATCAAAACATACATGCCACCACTGCTATTTCTCCAGAAAAAAGGGTACCGGAACCACTGGCGGAGGAACGGGAGTGCGGAGGGAGCAGCCCGCCCCCCCCTATTCCGGTAGGGTGCCATCGCAGCGCCCCCACCACGTGACACGCAACCCTGTGTGCGCCGGGTGCCACACACCCACAGGCAGCGCATCATGCCCCCAGAATGCGTGCTGCGCCCCCGCGGGCAGCATACCACACCAATAAAAATATTGTTCAAAAATGATTTCTGTCATTTAAATCCTGTCCTGTATAAAGATGCAAGAATCATATAATACTGGTCATAAAGGTTCTCCAGTGGCTCCCAGTACATTTCTGAGCACAATTCAAAGTGTTGGTGTTCACCTTTAACCCTCTAAATGGCCTCAGCCCTGTATACCTGAAGGAGCGTCTCTACCCCCATAGTCCAGCCCAGATGCTGAGGTCCAGCTCTGAGGGACTTCTGGCGGCTCCGTCACTGTAAGGTTGCAGTGAACCAGGCAGAAGGCCTTCTTGACAGTAGCACCTTCCATGGGGAACGTCCTTCCGTCAGATGTCAAGGAGATTATGAACTACATAACTGTATCGGGATATTTTTAACACTTGACTTTTATTATGTTTTTATAATACGCTGGAAGCCGCCCAGAGTGACTGGGGAAAACTAGCCTGATTGGGTGGGGGGTAATAATAATAATAATAATAATAATAATAATAATAATAATAATACCATTAAACACTTAACTAGCAGTAAATGTGTTTGTTCTATCCGTTAATTTTAGGCATTGGTTTACACATTCAGAGTTCAAACATATCACTTTATATAACCTCTTCACTGAGAAAATTGAGGGGCTGGTATAACAAGGTCCATCTTTACCATATGCACCACCGGGTATGCAAAGATCGACCTAGTGACCCCAAATTTAGTTTACCCCCCAAATTAAACATTATTACCCACCAGTTGCCCAGCTCGATGGGAGGACACCAAAGGGCGCACGCACACACACAGGGAGGAGATTGTGAGGGGGTTCTCTCTCATCTGCCGCACCCCACAGGTTCTCACCATGGGACGGCCTTGGCTTCTGATCCTGCAGGGGCGGCTGGCGGTGCCCCTCTGCGCCACAGGCAGCCACCCCCTCAGCCACGAAAATGACTCACCCACCAGAGCGCCGCTTCCAATCATGCGCGCCGCCATTGCCGCCTATCGTCTGCCCAATCGGCAGAAACATCAGCCTGTCACTCATGATTGATGCAGCAGTAGCCAATACACAGCGGACGATAGTCGCTGACACTACCCTGCTTGCGGTAACACCTGTCCCAATGAGGCACATCCCATGTATAAGATGACAACCCCCCCCCATTTTAGACTTAATTTTGGGGTAAAAAAAGGTTGTCTAAATAATACATGGAAAAATACGGTATTTATTATTTCCTAACAGGTAGATAGTTAAGAGCTGAGGTGCCTGGGTGCCCCACACCCCTTGCACGCCCAAGTAAAGACAGCCCTGGCTATAACAAGGTCTTGATTTTGGACATTAAAGTAGTTAAAGAAAGTGGTCTATATTTCTTTAATATATTCTTTGTCTCTTTGTGTTAAGCCTTTAATTGCCTTCCTGTTTTTCATGAGACTCTCAGGCACTGCTGTATCCAGATTTTCCCATATGCTCTGGGATATTTAAGTCTGGTTCTTCCATTGTTGAGTAAACGTGTATGAGCAGGTAAGAACTACATTTCATATTTATGATGTGTTCTTGTAGATTCACAGAGCAATCCAGCACATATCTATTCCATGTAAGGCATATTGAATTTAATGAGACTTGCTCCTGGGTCTCTGCAGTCTAAGGCACCTCAAGGCTGAATCGTGGTTCTGAAATGAAATGAAATGAAACCTGGAACCTACTTCAAAGTAGCTGCTCATCCATAAAACTTGCTGGTTCGCCTTCCAGCAGTCCCTCAGACTTGCCTGCCTCACTGAGCACTGGTAAGGTTAGAATCTCAAGTGAAAGATAAATCTGCCCCTCCAAGGAAGAAATCCAGCAAGGAAGGTCTTCCTTTTGATGAATGGCTGGATGCTTTTCAAGTTTATGCAGGGGTAGTGTCTGCTGCATACCCCAAATGCAGCCTCCATTTATGGATCTATTTATCCACTGCTCGCCTGGCTTACTTAATGGCAGGGGAAGGATTGTCTCCTCTTAAGGAATGGCTAGCCATTATCCTGATCATTCAGCAGCACAATTTGGAGGATTTGGCCCCAGATGGGCGGGGTACAAATAATAAATTATTATTATTATTATTATTATTTCAAGGGTCAGTGGTATGCCCAGAAATGGCCTGAACAGTGGCAGGGTACTGCCATCCTTTGTGATTTAACTTTTCTTGAGTTTTTCCCCATTGTAGTAGCGGTGCACATCTGGACCTGTGAGTTCCAGGATAAGCGTGTCTGTTTCTGGTCTGATAACCTGATCTGGTGGTGAGCATATTGGCCAGACAGTTCTCTCGATCTGAAAGAGTCTCTGCCCTGCTGTGCACACCTGTGTTGCAATGCCTCAAATTTAATATCGTATTTTCTGCCCGATTCATTTCTGGCACCAGTAACGAAATTGCTGATGCTTTGTCACGTTTTCAGATAGAGCGTTTCAGGGCATTGGCTCCAACAGCCCAGCAACTTCCAGAATATTTCCCTCCACAACTTTGGAGCCTTGGCAGCAAATTGTAATGCAGGGAGTAGTAGCTTCCATATCCTCATCTACTTAAAGATCCTACAAGAAGGCTTGTCTCCCGTCTGAATTTATTTGGGGAGGGTAAAAGGTCTAAACACGCAAATGTAATTTCGGCAGTGGTGGGTACCAAAAATGCCTGCATATCCGTCTGAATATCACTGAAAGCACTATAAGGTCAGGTTTTTTGCAGTGGTATGAAGACAAAACCATTTCTTTGTATTATTTGGACATGGGTATACCTCTTGAGGATCTGAAAGTCAAGGTGAGCTTTGGGAGTTGAAACATGTGAGGACTTTCTTGTTCAGGGAAGTTTTTAATGTGCGACATTTTTATGTGTTTTTAATCTTTGTTGGAAGCCACCCAAAGTGGCTGGGGAAACCCAGCCAGATGGTTGGGGAACCAATAATAATATTTATTATTATATTATTATTATTATTATTATTATTATTATTATTCTCGTGAGCCACTGGATGAGAATTCTGTGCTCCCTGTTAATGGGTAAAATGGTAAGTTCTGGAAAGTCAACTTATGAAAGGGGGGGAGTAGGAAAACAACGCATCGCTCCGGTAGAGTCTCTGCCCTGCTGCGCACATTCGTGTTGCAATGCCTCAAATGCAATATTGTTTTTTCGGCACGTTTTATTCCTGGCACTAATAATGACATTTCTGATGCCCTGGAGCACTTCAGATCCCTGGCTCCAACAGCTCGGCAATTTCCGGGGTATTCCCACTCCACCTTTGGAACATTGGCAACACATTGTGATGCAGAGAGTAGTAGTGTCTATTTCTCCTTCCACCTTGAGGTCTTATAAAAAGGCCTGGATGGACTTTTTAGCCTTGAAGCACAGCCCACGACCAGTTCACCCAGTGAGCATCCCTTCACACAACAGGTGTTGCAGTATTTGGCACACCTGCACATTATGGGTCGTGCTGTTCATTCCATGCGAATCCAATCCTCGGCCAATTCCTTTGCTGCAAGGGACCCCTTTATTCAAGGTACCCTTGCTCAAAATGTGTGGTGCATAAAGCATTGGGGGTTGGGCCAGGCCTCAGCTGCCCAAAGTGCCAGGCAGGAAGCCAGTCACTTTTGATATGCTTTGTCTATGCACAGGAAATTGAGGCAGATATGTTGGTTGGAAATTGAGGTAGATACGCGTGGGTGAGGTGGTGCTGCAGGCAGCACGGGACAGGGTTTCCAGGGGCTTACACCTGCAGGACATCCAGTTGTCTGACACTGAGCAGGTGCTCATTATTTGCAGCTCAAAAATCGACCAGCTGGGCAGAGGCACATTGAGGAGGCTGCCTGCCACTGGTAAGCCTGGCCCTAGTCCAATTAAAAATCTCAGGAGATATTTGTTCCTTCACCCGCCTGGGGATGGCCCCCTCCTGGTTTATGATGATGGGTCTGTGCTGAAAAGGCATCAATTTGCTGCAGTAATGTGTAAGGCAGTAGCAGCATGCAGCCTGTCGGCCAGTGAGTTTGCACCTCACCCCTTTTGCATTGCGGCCAGGGCTGGTGCTAGGGTTTTTTGCGCCCTAGGCGAGATCACCTTCTGGCGCCCCCCCCCCCCCGGCCAATTGAAGGAAGGAAGGAAGGAAGGAAGGGTGAGAGAGAGAAGGAAGGAAGGAAGGAAGGAGAGAGAGAGAGAGGAAGGAAGGAAGGAAGGAAGGAAGGAAGGAGAAGGGAGAGAGAAGGAAGGAAGGAAGAAAGGAAGGATGAGATAGAGAAGGAAGGAAGGGTGAGAGAGAGAAGGGGAAGGAAGGAAGGAAGGAAGAGAGAGAGAGAGAGAGAGAGAGAGAAGGAAGGAAGGAAGGATGAGAGAGAGAAGGAAGGAAGGAAGGAGAGAGAGAAGGAAGGAAGGAAGGAAGGAAGGAAGGAAGGAAGGAAGGAAGGGGGAGAGGGGGGAGAGGGAAGGAAGGAAGGAAGGGGTGAGTGAGTGAGTGAGTGAGTGAGTGAGTGAGTGAGTGACAAGGAAGGAAGGGGTGAAAGAGAGGGAAGAGTGAGGGAAGGAGGGAGGGAGGGAAAAGAGGGGGGGAAGGAAGCTTGCTCTTGCGAGAAGCGGTGGCAGGATGAGTGCCCCAAAAGGAGCGCTTTCAGGGCGCTGATCGCGTCGCCACCTCTCGTAGGGGCAACCGCATCTCCCTTCTCCCAGGCTCTCTGTGGGGTGGGCAGAGGGAAAGCGGCTCAGACGGAGCCCTCCCTCGCCGCTTGCCCCAAAGCAGCGGGGCTAGGCAGGAGCTAAGCGTCTCCTGCGCAGCCCTGCTGCTCCAAAGCAAACTGCGAGGGAGGTAAACGGAGCCCTCCTTCGAGGCTTTGAAGCAGCGAAGCTGGGCAGGAGCATCTCCTGCTCAGCCCCGCAGCTCCAAAGCAAGCTGCGCGAGAGGGAAACAGAGCCCTCCCTCGCATGAATAGTTCTTTTCAATGTGTTTTTGAGGGCTGATGCCAGAGAGTCCCATAATCTAGATGGCAGAGTGTGGATTGTGCATTAAAACAGTGGGGTGGGGTGATCTCTTGGTTTCGGTTTTGTGTAGTGATCATGAGATCCAGTTTCATTCATCTTAAAGTGTCTTCTTAGAAGAAGTGTGCATGCACACGAAAGCTCATACCAAGAACAAACTTAGTTGGTCTCTAAGGTGCTACTGGAAAGAATATTTTATTTTGTTTTGTCTTCTTAGAGCCAAGCATCATTAGGCACCTTCTTGCAAATATATGGTGCAGCTTGCTCACAGTTTGCTGTAGCCCAGCAATGATATCCATAGCCTTCATAATTCTTGTAATCACAGTGGTACTGCATTGGCGCACCGCGTTTCCAGTGCCTGAAAAGAAAAGAAAGAGCAGCACTTTTTCTTGGATGTCATTTGGTATCTTCTTCCATATATATTGTGTAGCTTGCTCACAAATCTCTGTTGCCCAGCAATATCCCAATATGCCCTCACCTTCTTGCACTCCCACCACATATGATAAAAGGTACCGATACTTTCCTTACATTTCCAACACTTATTGTCAGACTTATACATCTTTGCTAGTTTAACTGGGGTAATATGCCATCTATACATCATTTTTAACATATTTTCTTTTATTGATGTGCATGCCGTAAATTTCATTCCTTCCTTCCAAAGTTTTTCCCAGTCTTCTAGCATGATGTTATATCCAAAGTCTTTTGCCCAATGAATCATGACCCACTTTACTTCTTCATCCTTCAGGTTCCATTCCAAAAGCATTTTGTATATCTTAGCAAGCACTTTAAAATTGCTATTAAATATTTCAATTTCAAATTTTGATTTAGTCTCGCTAAAACCTAACTTCTTCATGTCGCTTTTAAACATTTCATTAATTTGATGGTACTGCAACCAATTATTTACATGTTCCTTCACTTCTTCATATGGTTTTAATTTCCATTTGGTGCCGTCATTTTTAAGCAATGTCTCATATGTTGTCCAATTTCGGCTCATGTTTGCCTTTTTCAAACTAATTATTTCAATCGGAGATAACCACCATGGTGGTTTCCTTTCCAATAAATTTTTGTATCTGTCCCGAACTTCATAGAGAGACCTCCGGAAGATGTGGTTTCCAAAGCTTCTATGTACCTTTATCTTTTCTTGCCATAAGTATGCATGCCAACCGAATCTATTGTCATGTCCTTCCAAATCCAGCAGATCTGTCTTCTTCAAACAATCCATTCCTTTAACCAACAGAGACAAGCTGCTTCGCAATATAATTTCAAGTCCGGCAGGGAAAACCTCCTCTTTCTTTAGTATCAGTTAGTAACTTAAATCTTATTCTAGGTTTTTTCCCATGCCAGACAAATCTTGATATTCTTTTTTGCCATTCTTTGAAGACAGCTGTCCCCTTGATTATCAGTATTGTTTGAAACAGAAACAACATTTTCGGTAGCACGCTCATTTTTACTGCTGATATTCTTCCCATTAATGAAAGTTTCATTCTCTCCCACACTTCCAGGTCTCTCTTAATTTTGTTCCATACAACTTCGTCTTGATACAAATTAATATTTTTTGGTGTTATCCATATTCCTAAATATTTAATTTTTCTTACCACATCGATTTGTACTTGTTGCAGCTTCCGTGATTCTTCATTATCCATATTCTTAACCAAAATCTTGGTTTTTTTCCTGTTAAGTTTAAATCCTGCGACTTGTCCAAACTCTTCCATCTCCTCCAATACTGCGTTTGCGCTTTCTATTGGTTCTTCCACTGTCAGCACCAAGTCATCGGCATAGGCTTTCACTTTATGTTGTGTTTTCCCGACTGTTACACCTTTTATTCTTTCTGATTGCCTTATTGTCTTCAAAAGTACTTCCAGGACCGAGATGAATAACAGTGGTGACAATGGACACCCTTCTCTTGTTCCCTTCATTATTTCTATATTTTCAGTTAGCGTATTGTTTACAATTATTTTCGCTCTTTGTTGTGAGTATATTGCCTTGATACTTCTTATGAATCTTTCACCCATATCCATTGCTTCAAAATTCTTTATCATAAATTCCCATGAAATGTTATCAAAGGCCTTTTTCCGCATCAACAAAAATCATTGCGGCTTGCTTCTCATTCCTGACAGACAGATATTCAATAATAATATTTCTTACATTGTCTTTCAACTGTCTGCCTGGTAGGAAGCCCGCCTGATCTTCATGAATTATTTCTTTAAGTATATTCTTCATTCTGTTTGCTAATATGCTAGCAAAAATCTTATAATCATTGTTCAATAACGAAATCGGCCTATAATTCTTGATTTGAAGCAAATCTGATTCTGGCTTGGGTATCAATGAGATGTACGCATCCTTCCATGTATCTGGTATTTCCGCTTTCTCTAAGATATTATTCATTACTTCTTTGAACGGTTCAAGTAAGATGTCTCTAAATTTCTTTTAGTATCTTGCCGTCAGCTCTTTCTCTCTTAATATCCACTCACAATTATGATGGATTTTTGTCCCCAGATTTTAGAATTCTAACAACCGTGGGTCAAGACTGTCTGTTTTCTTTTCACATGAAGTGATTTCTCATGGGAAACTACAAAAAAGTGAGGGTGTCACCTTGGAAGGCTCAGTGGTACACACAAGAACATGCAGTCAATTTAGTTTGGGCAGTATCCAGTGGAGTTCTTCTGCTATTGCCAGGATTTCCATTTCTGCAACAGAATTGCCCCTCTCTCCTCTCCATATGCACCCACATCCTCCTCAGATCTGCTCTGTACCGTTGTGGGTGTTGGATAGAGAGTTTGGGAAGAGAACGCGACTTCCGGCGCGGGCACCATTGCCGGCGGTCGAGGGTTGTCTCGGCAGCGAGACGACCCTGGCTTCCCCAGGGGCTAGGAGCTCCGCTACCGCGCAGCGGGGCTCCGTTAAGCCGCGGGTCGAGCGTCCTGCGGTGTGGGCTCTCCAGCTGGATCCTTTGCGCTGACCCTTTCTCCGCTCCCCTTGTAAAAGGGGCGCAGGAGTGAAAGGGCAACGGCGCGGGGCTGTGGAGGTTTTGCCCCAGCCGGGGAAGCTAAGTGGCGGCTGCCGCCGGCGATGAGCGTATCGTTCTTACCTAATTGAAGCAAAAAAGAAGAACCCCGTAAGCTGTAAGTACGGAGTTTAATTGGCCTTAAAATTTCTTTAATTGGCTTTTGGGGAGGAATGTCAAAAGGAAGTCCGTTCCTCTCCCTGCCGAATTGGAAGAAGTAACAATGTATCTGGCTGTTGTAGAGAGTTTTGGAAGAGAGATCCTTACTCTCTCGTAGCAAGGTTAGCACAGTAGTGATTGTTCTGAGCAAATTAAAACCTTCATAGATTTGCATCCACCTTCATCCACCTCATCTCACATGTATCACCCACCCCATGCATGAGGATAGCAATGACACTATACAGAAACAAAAATAGCTAAGGGGGCCTAGGGCTTACCGACCGGAAGGTCAGCGGTTCTAATCCCCACAATGAGGCAAGCTCCTATTGTTCGGTCACTGCTCCTGCCAACCTAGCATTATAGGGTTGATTGAAATGGTTCGTGGTTCTAATCCCCATGGCGGGGTGAGCTCCCATTGCTCAGTGCCTGCTCCTGCCAACGTAACATTTCGAAAGCATGTCAAAGTGCAATTAGATAAATAGGTACCACTCTGGTGGGAAGGTAAATGGCATTTCCGTGCACTGCTCTGATTCGCCAGAAGTGGCTTAGTCATGCTGGCCACATGACCTGGAAGCTGTACGCTGGCTCCCTCGGCCAATAAAGCGAGATGAGCGCCGCCACCCCAGAGTTGTCCGCGACTGGACCTAATGGTCAGGGGTCCCTTTACCTTTACATTTTACAACTGAAATACAAAATACAATCTATAACCAAAAAGCCATTATAGAGTTGGTTGAAATGATATGATCTCTCTCACATGTATATCTTATCTAAATCTTACATGATGGTTCTAAGTATACTGTAATCAATTTTCAATAGCTGATAAAGATATTTGGCACTCGCTTATCGTTACTTTTGATGAGGTCTTGCATTATCCAGTGTATATTGTTTATTGAATCAAGTCCCACTACACAGCACTAAAATTGTATGATAAATGTATTCCAGAACTCCCCCATTTTTAACTCACCATTAATCTATTAAATTGATATTAGTTATAATGGTGTAAAGGTAAAGGTAAAGGGATTAGATGACTTGTGGGTCTCATCCAACTCTAAATTTCTATGTGTCTATGTGTCAAATTTCTATGTATTCAAATTTCTAACCAAGAGAGTGAGATTCATCTACCCTCTCTCACACACTTCACCTGCTCCTATTATTTTAAGTTTGAAATTGCTGGTTATTCAGATTGTTTAACTGTAGAAATATTTTCCTAAAGAGGGTGTTTCTCAGCTTTAGGTTCCTGCAACTCCTTTTGAAGCTGGGCTAAGCAGCACAAACCATTTAAAAGCATGCCTTCAGCTACTTCCTAATCACCACATTCACTAGTGAGAAGCAGCGGTCACTCAACTGGACAATGATATGAAGGAGTACAAAAGTAGACCTTTGGTAGTAGAGAAAATGCATGGCAAAATATATTTGGAGAGGGAAAGGATCAATTATGTAAACAGAATCTGCAACTATTTGGAATGCATGCCATTAGCAAATGTTGATTCAAAAACTTACTCGGCTTGTCTGACAGTCATTTCCATTTCCCATACTTGTCTTTATAGAATCCCATCCAAAAATGCTTTTTACGGTCTTTTACATGCTTCACCACAAATTGCTAGGGTAGGGGAGGGGAGAAACATCCCCCCCCCCGAAAATATTCAGTAGGAATGAGGAGCACTTCTTCCAAACTCTTTCTAGACAATGTCCTCTTATCTGAGCTACTATACTATAGCCCTTTACAAACATTCAACAGGAAATATTGTAGTGAAGGGTAACTTCACCTGCTCTCACCGAGACTGGCTACATATGTCCAGTCATGACACGAAGTTAAAATTTCCAGATACTGTAAATGATTGTGCCATAAAACAGTTCATCTTGGAAACATCTAGAAGGACAGTGACCCTGTGTGGCAAATACTCCAATTTTTGTATCCATGTTTGTTTGCTGGTTCCAGAGCTACTGGAATCAGTCTGGTTGTGGTATGCTTGATGGCATGATGATGGGATCTCACCCATGTCTGTTCCCTGAAACACCCAGTAGCCCCTCTGCCTGGGCTCAGGGGATGGGAGAGGGATATACCTTGCAAGCTCCTCTAGAATCATCTCCATGATACCCTCATGCCAGAGGGTTAGGGTGCTGAGGAAAGCCTTTTTTTCTAAGCACTCAGTACATCTCAAAGAGCAGTGGAAGAATTTACAGACAATCCAAGAGATAGATACCTCTTGAAGTAGCTACTCCTCCTCCTTCAAGACCTCCTTCCTGACTACCAGCTTCATTCCATTAAAGCTCAGCAGCTCCAAGAAACCTTAGTTAGTCCCAGATGGTAGCAGCTGCTCCCTGCTCCACCCACCCCTCGGCTTGATTGTTGGAGTTGCTGTATTGCCTGCATACAGGTGGATAGGACTTTCTTAAATGGATAGTGATGATAGAAGCCCTTTGACTCAAGGAGATCCCCTACCTTTTCTATACTTGGCTTTGATGCTCACCTGTTCAGCCTTGGTTTCTATAGAAATGAGCATGGCACCTTTCTTCTCACATTTTCTTATGGAATTAAACCATGATGCCGTCTCATGAGAAAACCAATAGTACGCCATTTCAAAAGAAATCCAACCATCCCCCACCCCGGAGAGCAGTTTTGGTGATGGCATGCAGGGAGAACTGGGGGCAATGTTCCTTTGTGCTAGTGCTATAATCTAGCACTAGCACAAACTTTGTGAATTACAGTGTGATGGGGGAGGACAGCAGTTCTAGTGAGGAGATGTGAGAATCACAACAATCTGCCTTTCTTCCTGCTGAGCAATGAAAAAGTGATAAACTCTATTGGGTGATGACTTTCATTGAATGTATGTATTGCTCACACAATATGAATCCCAAATTGAACTACCATAATTGAAGTCTGTTTAAATTAAACATGTTCTAGCAAAAGTGAGGATTTGTATATAAAATGCTTACCATCCATGTCCTCATATTTTGGATCAATCCCAAGAACAAAGCTTCAAATCATTCCCAATCCCACTTGAATATCAGCTCTTCTTTTCATTTCCTTCTGATCTAAAAAGGAGGTAGGTAGAAAAGAAATGAACAAATTGTGTTCTAGCAGACTAGTGTGGTGAGCTGAGGGAGGGGATACTTGGTTTCAAACTGATTTTAATATTTAATTTATATTCCTGACTTGTAATGTGCCCTGGGAGATTAGGGAGAAGGGCAAATAAAAAAATCAAATCAACAAAAACATGAATATGACTTCTATTAATATTTTCTGCTCTCAGGCCTTATATTGAGGTTCCCTATGCCTTGATTGTGGCTGCCCTGGTGGTCTGATGTCCTGTTTCCATTTGGCCTGTTGCTTCTGTCATCAGGGTGTTGGCCTTGCTTTGAGAGCTTTAGATTTTTGTTTGTCTAGATACACCTGTCCTCTTTGTCCTACACACGTGCATTTGCCAAGCTGACTCATGCCCTGCCATAGGCTTATAAATTCTTGGATCATTTGGTTCCCTCCCCCTGAGCTTTGCTTACTTTGGAGTGCCCTTTAAAAACAAATTAGCTAGGGACTTCCGGCGAGATTGCCATGCTGGGCAGCCATGGGTCGTTTCGGTAGCAAGGCGACCCAGGCCAGCCCGGGGGTTGGAGCCCCGCTACCGCACAGCGGGGCTCCGATAAGCCACGGGAAGAGTGTCCCGCGGCTTGGGCTCTCCAGCGAGCCCGCTATAGCTCTGGGCTCTTCTCCCGATCCTCTTGTAAAAGGGGAAAGGGAGTGAAGGGTACCCAGCGCTGGGCTGTGGAGGCAATGCCCCAACCGGGCGGCGATGCGGCGGCTGCCGCCTGCATGAGCGTGTCGTTCTTCTGAAAACTGAAAGGAAAAAAAAACCCCGTCTGCTGTAAGTACGGACTATTTGGATTACAATTTAACAATTGGCAACCGGGAGGGATGTTAAAAGGAAGCCCGTCCCTCTCCTTTGTTGAGCAGAGAAGATAACTAAGTTTCCAGTAGCTGCAGCTGCACCGTTGGATACAATGTTGTTTTGAAGTTTTTTGACAGATGAGACGGACTGAATCCCTGCTAGGGGATTGAAGGTATTGGAAATATCTCTTCTTTGGAGTTTTGGATTGTAATCTTTTCACTCTGCCTCAGGGAAAAATGGCGCTGGGAAACTAGCAGTTAAAGATGGAAAAGTACTGAAACTTGATACCCTTTGTCTTCTTCAACCATGCTCGCTTTCGTTTTCAAACTGGTTTTAGATCCGGGCATTACCCATGAACAAAGGATAACCCTTTTAAAATTAGAATTGTTGAATCAGAAATTGGATATGATAAGACTGAATTTCGAAGAAATGTTTTATGGAACAGGAAAAAATAGTGAGACTTTGGAGAACTTTGCCAAACTGGAAGTAAACCTTGCCAGGGAACTGGAGGGAATATTGGAGAAATATAATAAAGTGACTACGCAACTCCAAGGAGCTGAAAAACCCTGCTGGAGTGAGAGACACAGGGTTGGTGTCCTAAAACCCTGGGGGGGTGAGAGACCCAGGGTTGGAAGATTTATATCCTGTCTCTGGGGTGAGAGTCCAGAGATGAAGGTGAGAAGATTTTTGAAGATACAAGTTGAAGATGATCTGAACTTTGAAATGGTGTTGCTGGAAGATGAGAGTTGGCGTTCCCCGAAGCTCCCTGCGAGGAAGTTTATGGACTGTGTTTTGATTTTTGGCATTAAAGAAAAAGAGGTGATACTGAACAATGATGGTGGAGGGAGGTGGAGAGATGTTTGGTGGGTGAGCCTGAGATGGCCAAGGAAAATGGTTAGAAGAGGGATAGGGTGAAAATGATAGAATTATAATTAGGACGGCTCTATGGTACCCTGAAGATAGCGTGTTAAGATTTTATGATTTTGAACTAGTGAAGAGATATGTGATTGATTATCAGCAGCAGTCTAAGTAAAATAAGATTTAAGATTTGATCTAAGAAGTATTATGTTGTATTATAAGATGTTAAGTTTTTTAGGATTTTCGAACTAGAGAAGAGATATCTGAATGATTATCAGTAGAAGTTTAGGTAAATAAGATTTAAGAATTGATTCAAGAAGTAATATGTTGTATTATAAGGTTAATCAAATGTAAAGAAGTTTATTTGGCAATTTTAATGATAATGGATAATGATAATGGATTTTAAATTTAAAGATGGATGTTATTAAAGTAAATTAGCATTGAAAGCAAAGGAGAGAAAACGGGGGAAGTCACCCCAAGAAGATTCGAAACAAGAATTTTTTGTAACAAGTAAAGGGATGTTGGTGTTCCGGCTTAGATTTATTTATGTCTAGGTTTGTTTGTAATTGTTGTATGTTGTATTTGTGCTTTGTATTGTCTCTGTGTTTTTGTTTCTGTGGAAAACCAATAAAAATTTTGTAAAAAAAAACAAAAACAAAAAAACAAATTAGCTAGGCAAAAAGGTCGTTAGTACATCTATCCAGAGCTAATTTTCTAGAAAAAGAGGCAATGGAACTCACTATGAATGCCTCCCTTGTTCTCTTAGAATGGCAATGGCACCCACCCGAGAAGGGCTGGAACAGAGTCCTGATGAATTCTGGCTGAAAAAAGCCCTGCATATATCTCCATCTTTACATAGGCTCTGGACCCACCCACTTTGGCTATAGCCTTATCCTTTGCAGCCTGTCTTCCCCAAGCACTTTCCTTCAAGGGACTGGAGCCCTAGCAGAAGGCAGGGTTGCAAGGACCAGGAATGGGGGCTCTGGTGACACAATGGCACAATCTCTCTCTCTGGCACCACTGGACCAGCCCTCAGTTTCCCTTCCCTCAGGTGAATTCCCCCAATGGAGAATGAATCACGAGCAGCAGTGGGTTTTTCTTTTGGGAAAACAGGTTACAAACAAACTTTATTATAACAGATGTAAACAAGGAGTTTTGGTTCTTCTTCCACAGAAATGTAACAAACAGTGAGGTTATTCACTGCACAATGCTGTTAATTTTCATTAAAATGTATACTCATTCAAGTTATAGGCTGTATGTTGTGCTGGCTTAAGGTTACTTCCTTTTACACATCTTTCATAGACCAGAATTCTCCACACACTTTTCAGAAACTTGGGATTCTAACTGGACTGTTTCCTTAAAGGTAAAAGATAAAGGGACCCCTGGGGTTGCGGTGCTCATCTCACTTTACTGGCTGAGGGAGCCGGTGTACAGCTTCCAGGTCATGTGGCCAACATGACTAAGCTGCTTCTGGAGAACCAGAGCAGCGGAAGTAAATGCTGTTTACCTTCCCGTCAGAGCTGTACCTATTTATCTAATTGCACTGTGTTCTTTCCAACTACTAGGTTGTCAGGACCAGAGACTGAGAAACGGGAGCACACCCCTTCACAGGGATTCGAACCGCCGACCTTCTGATTGGCAAGCCCTAGACTCTGTTGTTTTACACCACAGTGCCACCCAGTTTCCTTACAGACCCTCACATCCTCCTTGGCCTTGGAATCAATACTGCCCTTTCCTGTCAGAGTATCCCCTCCGAGGACCCCTTTTTCCTGTAAACAGCTTGTGGAACTGTGTCTTGTCTATTTTAACAGAGTTCTGCGTTTCAGAACCTTAGAGCATATCCTGAGAGTTTCGGCTCTCCTCAGCTCTACCACCTGTCAGAACAAACTCTCCTGACAGAATCCAACTCACAGACCGAATTCCTCTCCCACTCCCTCACTCCACTTGGAATGCTGGCCAATCAGGAGCTGTTGTTAGTTACCGGTAAGTGTTTGCTGGCGAGGGGGGGGGCACTCCATGACTCAACCTGCTCAGAAAAGAAACTTTTCTGTCACAGGGCTCTCCCACAAGCAAATGTGGGTTAGTTGGGAAAGGAGCAGAGAATTGCAACTGGGAAAGGGAATTGTCCATGGTGTCCCAGGGACTCATGTTAGCCTATGCTTCTGTTCCAAGTGCTGGAACTCACTTATTCAGGGAGAACAAAACAGTGCCATTGCTCTCAATGGGTGACAGCTGCAACTCTTCCCTAGAAACCAAAGAGAGATGAAAGGGGTAAATGGTAGGTGGATCCTGCCATCTCTTTTTGGAAATGCTATTGGCATTGAAGCAAAGTCCGTGACATTAGTTGCAATGCATGCTAATTATGTACTTACATAGAATGAAAAGCAGCAGTGTCAAGGCAGTAAGGATGAAAATCTCAAGTACAATAAATCTTTCACCCGTTGGAGATTTTAAGAAGGTAACTGCGTCCTGAAAAGCTGATGCTTGAAGAAAGAAAATTCTGATTTAGCCATCAGTAGCCAACAGTGTTTTCGAAGCTCCCTACATGAGCTTGACTAAACTGCAGGAGGCAGTTGAAGACATTAGTGCTTGGTGTTCTATGGTACATGGGGTCATGAAGAGTCAGACATGGCTAAACAACTAAACAGCAACTAGCCAACATACCATTGCCACTCCAGGAAAAAGGGTTTCCATATGCTGTGGCAGCCATCAGCCAGAGACAGTCAACTGTTCAAGGGGGGGGTAATCTGGGTGGGTAAGCAGGTGGAGGAAGCTTTTCGGACCAATGTCTGGATCAGAAGACAGTAGCATTTGATACTAGAGGACTTTCTGCCCACTAGGCGAATGACAAGATGCTCCCTCTGAACACATAATTCCACATACAGAAGCTCAACTGGGCTGGCCATGGGCTCTTATTTTGATGCTGCTGATGGGGCAGCAGACTAACTGAGAAGGTGCAGTGCAGCTTGTGTGGTCTACCCATCTCTACCCACCCCAGCACCTGCTACCTGAGGCAACTGCCTCATTCTTCCTAAGGGTAGAGCCATTCCTGGCTGCACACAGTAAAGGAACACCACAGCCAGCAGTGGGCTGGATCCTGTGGTCCCTATGGGGCTTTGTGGATCTCTGGCACCCAAAGAGCTGTTTGGGCTTTTCTCCACACTCCTCCCTGGCACAACATGACTGGTTCCACTCCCTGCCTGTCTCTCCATCCCCTTTCCCATGCATTCCTCTACTTTATGAGAAACCTCATCCCATATGACTGTGCAGTATACAGACCACAAATTTGTTTTGCTCTTGCTGAACGCTCTTTGAATGCTGCACGAATCCTCTCAGTTGGATCTGTGAAACAACAAGCTATTTTAACGACTATGAACAAATAATAATAATAATAATAATAATAATAATAATAATAATAATAATAAAAAAAATTTATTTGTACCCCACCCATTTGTACCCCACACTCTTCCCTGGCACAACATGACTGGTTCCACTCCCTGGCTGTCTCCCCATCAACTTCCCTTTTCCATGCATTCCTCTTGTTGTTGGTCAGTCGGTCAGTCGTGTCCGACTCTTCGTGACCCCATGGACCAGAGCACGCCAGGCACGCCTATCCTTCACTGCCTCCCGCAGTTTGGCCAAACTCATGTTAGTAGCTTCGAGAACACTGTCCAACCATCTCATCCTCTGTCGTCCCCTTCTCCTTGTGCCCTCCATCTTTCCCAACATCAGGGTCTTTTCCAGGGAGTCTTCTCTTCTCATGAGGTGGCCAAAGTACTGGAGCCTCAACTTCAGGATCTGTCCTTCTAGTGAGCACTCAGGGCTGATTTCCTTGAGAATGGATAGGTTTGATCTTCTTGCAGTCCATGGGACTCTCAAGAGTCTCCTCCAGCACCATAATTCAAAAGCATCAATTCTTCAGTGATCAGCCTTCTTTATGGTCCAGCTCTCACTTCCGTACATTACTACTGGGAAAACCATAGCTTTAACTATACGGACCTTTGTCGGCAAGGTGATGTCTTTGCTTTTTAAGATGCTGTCTAGGTTTGTCATTGCTTTTCTCCCAAGAAGCAGGCGTCTTCTAATTTCGTGACTGCTGTCACCATCTGCAGTGATCATGGAACCCAAGAAAGTGAAATCTCTCACTGCCTCCATTTCTTCCCCTTCTATTTGCCAGGAGGTGATGGGACCAGTGGCCATGATCTTAGTTTTTTTGATGTTGAGCTTCAGACCATATTTTGCGCTTTCCTCTTTCACCCTCATTAAAAGGTTCTTTAATTCCTCCTCACTTTCTGCCATCAAGGTTGTATCATCAGCATATCTGAGGTTGTTGATATTTTTTCCGGCAATCTTAATTCCGGTTTGGGATTCATCCAGTCCAGCCTTTCGCATGATGAATTCTGCATATAAGTTAAATAAGCAGGGAGACAATATACAGCCTTGTCGTACTCCTTTCCCAATTTTGAACCAATCAGTTATTCCATATCCAGTTCTAACTGTAGCTTCTTGTCCCACATAGAGATTTCTCAGGAGACGGATGAGGTGATCAGGCACTCCCATTTCTTTAAGAACTTGCCATAGTTTGCTGTGGTCGACACAGTCAAATGCTTTTGCGTAGTCAATGAAGCAGAAGTAGATGTTTTTCTGGAACTCTCTAGCTTTCTCCATAATCCAGCGCATGTTTGCAATTTGGTCTCTGGTTCCTCTGCCCCTTCGAAATCCAGCTTGCACTTCTGGGAGTTCTCGGTCCACATACTGCTTAAGCCTGCCTTGTAGAATTTTAAGCATAACCTTGCTAGCGTGTGAAATGAGTGCAATTGTGCGGTAGTTGGAGCATTCTTTGGCACTGCCCTTCTTTGGGATTGGGATGTAGACTGATCTTCTCCAATCCTCTGGCCACTGCTGAGTTTTCCAAACTTGCTGGCATATTGAGTGTAGCACCTTAACAGCATCATCTTTTAAAATTTTAAATAGTTCAGCTGGAATATCATCACTTCCACTGGCCTTGTTGTTAGCAAGGCTTTCTAAGGCAAATTTGACTTCACTCTCCAGGATGCATTCCTCTACTTTATGAGAAAACTCATCCCAGTTGATCAGGAATTTGAAGATGAGCAGCAAAGTCAGTCCTCCGGGAATATGCAGGTAACCTTGGAAATGACAGCAGATGGAAGAATCCCACCAAGCCTATGAAGAGGCGTGTAGTGGTGATAGGGGAATCCCTACTGAGGCAGTGATCTGTGGGCCTGACAAGATGTCTCGAGAGGTGTGCTGTCCCCCCTGGGCCAAGATCAAAGATGTAACAGAACGGCTGCAAGGAATCATAAAACCCACTGACAAATACCCCTTCCTTTTGGTCCATGTGGGAACCAATGACACTGCAAGCCATAGCCTCCAGAAGATCAAAAGTGATTATGAGGCTCTGGGCAGGAAGTTGAAGCAATTAAATGCACAAATTGTCATCTCATCTGTCCTCCCAGTTGAACGACATGGCCCAGGGAGAGGGGGGGAAATAGGGGAAGTGAACAACTGGCTTCGCAAATGGTGCAAACAGGAACGGTTTGGATTCTTAGATCACGGTCTGCAGTTTCTTGAAGATGGACTTCTGGCAAGTGATGGGCTGCACCTCACAAGGGTTGGAAGGAATGTTTTTGCCATGAAACTCAAAAACCTCATCAGGAGGGCTTTAAACTGACTTATGTGGGGGAGGGAGACAGTGGTCCTGAAGGTAGGAGTCTATCAAGTACTGAAGATGATCATCCAAATGTCAAGGACCAAATGGAGCAAACAGCACGCAGACCTAGTGGTGGGAGGAAAATATCCTTAAATAAGAGCCATGGGGGAATGATCAATGGTCTTCAATGTCTGTATACTAATGCACAGAGCATGGGAAATAAACAAGATGAACTTGAGCTCTTGGTACAGAAAACTAAATATGACATAATAGGCATCACTGAAACCTGGTGGGATGAGTCTCATGATTGGAATGTAGTAATAGAGGGATACAATCTATTTCAGAGAAATAGACCAAACAGGAAAGGAGGAGGAGTAGCGTTATATGTCAGGGATGTGTATACCTGTGAAGAGATCCAGGATTTGAAACTCCAAAGCCAAGTTGAGAGTATCTGGGTCAAAATTAAGGGAGAGAAAAATAACAGTGATCTCATTGTGGGAGTTTACTATAGACCCCCAAGCCAAACTGAGGACACAGATGATGCCTTCCTGGAACTGATGGCCAAGCATTCAAAAGGAAGTGAGATAGTAGTAATGGGGGATTTCAACTACCCTGATATTTGTTGGATGTCAAACTCAGCCAAGAGCATAAGGTCGAACAGATTCCTCACTGGCCTTGCAGACAATTTCATTGTCCAGAAAGTGGGAGAAGCAACAAGAGGATCAGCCATTTTAGATCTGGTCCTAACCAATAGTGATGACCTGGTTAGTGGGGTAGAAGTGGCAGGATCATTAGGTGGGAGTGACCATGCTCTACTGGAGTTTATTATACAGCGGAAAGGAGCAACCAAGCATACTAAGACTCAAATTCTAGACTTTAAGAAAGCCGACTTCAGAAAACTTAGGGAAATGCTGGGTGAAATCCCATGGACAGAAATACTAAAAGGGAAGGGAGTTCATGATGGTTGGGAGCTTGTTTGTGTTGTTGTTGTTGTTGTTGTTGTTGTTGTTGTTGTTCAGTCGTTCAGTCGTGTCCGACTCTTCGTGACCCCATGGACCAGAGCACGCCAGGCACGCCTATCCTTCACTGCCTCGCAGTTTGGCCAAACTCATGTTAGTAGCTTCGAGAACACTGTCCAACCATCTCATCCTCTGTCGTCCCCTTCTCCTTGTGCCCTCCATCTTTCCCAACATCAGGGTCTTTTCCAGGGAGTCTTCTCTTCTCATGAGGTGGCCAAAGTACTGGAGCCTCAACTTCAGGATCTTGTTAAAAGGGAGATATTAAAAGCACAACTTCAGGCAATACCAGTGAGACGGAAACATGGAAGGTGCCTAAAGAAGCCAGGGTGGCTATCTAAAGAACTTTTAATTGAGTTAAGATTTAAAAGGGATATGTACAAAAAATGGAAAAAGGGGGAAACCACCAGAGAGGAATTCAAACAAATAGCCAGCACGTGTAGAGACAAAGTCAGAAAAGCTAAAGCACAGAATGAACTCAGGCTTGCTAGAGAGGTTAAAAGCAACAAAAAGGGCTTTTATGGGTACGTCCGTAGCAAAAGGAAGAACAAGGAAACAGTGGGGTCACTTAGAGGAGAAGATGGTGAAATGCGAACAGGGGACAGAGAAAGGGCAGAACTCCTCAATGCCTTCTTTGCCTCAGTCTTCTCCAAGAAAGAAAACAATGCCCGACCTGAAGAATATGGAGCAGATGATTCAGCAGGGGAAACACAGCCCAGAATAAGTAAGGAGGTAGTACAGGAATACTTGGCTAATTTAGATGTATTCAAGTCTCCAGGGCCAGATGAACTACATCCAAGAGTATTAAAAGAACTGGCAGAGGTGATTTCAGAACCACTGGCAGTAATCTTTGAGAATTCCTGGAGAACAGGCGAAGTGCCAGCAGACTGGAGGAGGGCAAATGTTGTCCCTATTTTCAAAAAGGGGGAAAGAGAAGGACCCAAACAATTACCGCCCAGTCAGCCTGACATCAATACCAGGAAAGATTCTAGAGCAGATCATTAAGCAAACGGTCTGTGAGCACCTAGAAAGGAACGCTGTGATCACTAAAAGTCAGCATGGGTTTCTGAAAAATAAGTCATGTCAGACTAACCTGATCTCATTTTTTGACAGAATTACAAGCCTGGTAGATGAAGGGAATGCTGTGGATGTAGCCTATCTTGATTTCAGCAAGGCCTTTGACAAGGTGCCCCATGATATTCTTGTAAAGAAGCTGGTAAAATGTGGGCTAGACAATGCTACCATTCAGTGGATTTGTAACTGGCTGACTGACCGAACCCAAAGGGTGCTCATCAATGGCTCCTCTTCATCCTGGAGAGAAGTGACTAGTGGGGTGCCACAGGGTTCTGTCTTGGGCCCAGTCTTATTCAACATCTTCATCAATGACTTGGATGATGGGCTTGAGGGCATCCTGATCAAGTTTGCAGATGACACCAAATTGGGAGGGGTGGCTAATACCCCAGAGGACAGGATCACACTTCAAAATGACCTTAACAGATTAGAGAACTGGGCCAAAGCAAACAAGATGAATTTTAACAAGGGAGAAATGTAAAGTACTACACTTGGGCAAAAAAAATGAAAGGCACAAATACAGGATGGGTGACACCTGGCTTGAGAGCAGTACATGTGAAAAGGCCTGGAAACAATGCCTTATGAGGAACGGCTTAGGGAGCTGGGTTGTTTTCTGCTGCTCCAGAGAAGCAGACACAGGGCAATGGATTCAAACTACAAGAAAGAAGATTCCACCTAAACATTAGGAAGAACTTCCTGACAGTGAGAGCTGTTCGGCAGTGGAATTTGCTACCAAGGAGTGTGGTGGAGTCTCCTTCTTTGGAGGTCTTTAAGCAGAGGCTTGACAGCCATCTGTCAGGAATGCTTTGATGGTGTTTCCTGCTTGGCAGGGGGTTGGACTGGATGGCCCTTGTGGTCTCTTCCAACTCTATGATTCTATGATCTGCACAAACTCTGAATTGGACTCTGATAAGCTTCATCATCTGATAAGACATCACCTTGCCGACAAAGGTCCGTATAGTTAAAGCTATGGTTTTCCCAGTAGTAATGTATGGAAGTGAGAGCTGGACCATAAAGAAGACTGATCACGAAGAATTGATGCTTTTGAATTATGGTGCTGGAGGAGACTCTTGAGAGTCCCATGGACTGCAAAAAGATCAAACTTATCCATCCTTAAAGAAATCAGCCCTGAGTGCTCACTGGAAGGACAGATCCTGAAGTTGAGGCTCCAGTACTTTGGCCACCTCATGAGAAGAGAAGACTCCCTAGAAAAGACCCTGATGTTGGGAAAGATGGAGGGCATAAGGAGAAGGGGACGACAGAGGGATGAGATGGTTGGACAGTGTTCTCAAAGCAACTAGCATGAGTTTGGCCTTAACTGAGGGAGGCAGTGAAAGATAGGCATGCCTGGCGGGCTCTGGTCCATGGGGTCATGAAGAGTCGGACACGACTTAACGACTGAACAACAACAAGCTTCATATGCTAGAAAGCCCTCATAACTACGTAACTTGTTTCTCTTATTGTTTGTTACGTTTTTGTATGTTTATATGCCACTACCAACAAAAAAATTGTTCAAAAATGATTCTTTTGGTGCTGACCTATAATGCCCTAAATGGCCTCGGCCCAGTATACCTGAAGGAGCATCTCCACCCCAATTGTTCTGCCCGGACACTGAGGTTCAGCTCTGAGAGTTTTCTGAGGGCTCCCTCAATGTAAGGTTGCAGTGATCCAAGCAATAGGCCTTCTTGACAGTAGCGCCTTCCCTGGGGAACACCCTTCCCATCAGATGTGAAGGACATTAAGAACTACAAAACTATCTGAAGAAGTGTGCATGCACACGAAAGCTCATACCAAAAACAAACTCAGTTGGTCTCTAAGGTGCTACTGGAAAGAATTTTTGATTTTGTTTTCACAAAACTTTTAGAAGACACCTAAAGGCAGCACTGTATCGGGGAGTTTTTAACACTTTACTTTTAATATGTTTTTATATTTTGCTGGAAGCTGCCCAGAGTAGCTGGGGGAAAATAGCCTGGTGACTGGGGAATAATAATAATAATAATAATAATAATAATAATAATAATAATAATAATTATTCATCATTAAACACTTATCTAGCAGTAAATGTAATGGTGTTTGTTCTGTCCATTAATTTTAGACATAAGATTACAGAATCAGTGTTCAAACATATTACTTTTTGTAACCTCTTCATTGAGAAAATTGAGGGGCTCCTATAACAAGGTCTTGATTTTGGACATTAAAATAGTTGAAGAAAGGGGTCTACATTTCTTGGAAGGTGTCTCTTTCTGTTATCCCTTGAATTGCCCTCCTGTGTTTCATGAGACACTCAGGTATTGCTCTATCCCAGATATTATTTTCCCATACGTTCAGGGGTATTTAAGTCTGGTTCTTCCATTGTTGAGCTACTGTGTTGCGGTCGATAAAAAGCCCACTACATTCGTACCTCTGGTAACATCCGCTGCGGCTTGCGTTTTTCCGGGTTGTGAACGTGGCACACCTGGAAGTGTTTACTTTCGGGTTTCGCCGTGCATGCATGCACAGAAGTGCTCTGCGTGATCTGCGCACATGCAGAAGCGTTCTGTGCAGAAGTGCATGCGCAGAAGCGTGATATCACACGTGTGCAATATCGCCACTCGGGATGCCGACTCTTTGGGGTGCAAACGGCACCCCGGAATGGATCGTGTCTGCAACCCGAGGAAGCACTGTAATTCTCTGTGGTACAGAAAGGTTGGCATATTTTGAAGAGCAAAAAAGAGGACGCATTTGCTGACATGTTAGGAAATTGTCTTAATCCAGGATGTTTGAGGGATGTTTCAAGTCCCATTAAACTCAGTGGAATTTACTTGTGAGGAAACATGTTTATCAGCAGGTGATTTGATGAAAAGCTTTTTTAGTTTCACAGAGCAATCTGACACATATCTATTTCATGTAAGGCAGGGATCGGCAAGGTTTTCTGGCCATGGGTCGGATCACTCCCTTGGAGATTGTCCGTGGCCTGGACTGGTGCAGCGCAAAGCCGGAAATCGCATCTGCACATGTCCGCAGTGCTGTAAATTGCTTCTGTGCATGCCCAGATGCCGAAAATCACGCCTGCGCAGAAGCGATTTTCAGCGTCTGGACATGCGCAGATGCGGTTTCTGGTATCCGCATGTGCACAGATGCCATTTCCGGCACCACTCGGCGAGTCCCCGCACCGTGCTACTCTGCTTTAACCTGACCCAATTTGTTAGAACTGGGCAGAAGAGAAACCCAAACAGGATTTGGAGAAAGAAGTAACAACCTCTAGAGAAGTGCCTTTGCCTATTTGGATGGTCTATTTCATGCATGCATAAAAAACAATTCTATTAAAAAAAATTAGGTTTTCACATAATACTTGTTAAGAACATCATATATTGTTGTTGTTTAGTCGTTTAGTCCCGTGTGACTCTTCGTGACCCCATGGACCAGAGCATGCCAGGCACTTCTGTCTTCCACTGCCTCCTGCAATTTGGTCAGACTCAAATATTACCATTCATATTTTTCTGCGGCTTCCCTTATTGCTTGATAAGATGTTATATCTTCGCTCTCTGAACTGCTCATTTGTTTCTAACATTACACAAAGTATAAAATACAAACCTGAAGGTAATGCATTCTTGTTCTTCTGTTGCTCAAAATAATTTCATTCTGAATCGAAAGCTCAGACCCTGAGGGAACTCCCAACACGTTGTTTTCTCAAACCATCTGCTAGGAATTTGTAGTCTTCCCTTTTATTTAGGAGTCTAGCTAGGATTTCCTTCACTTGTAATCCCTTGTAATCCTTTGGATGTCAATCTGCAGGTTGGTCTGAGTTTGCAAAAAATTTTGCCCTGTGTGGTTCTTGTAGAGAATTGAACTAAGCAGTCTCCTGGAACTTTCCTTGCTCTTGCAGATGCTGATTTAATTCTGTGTGCCCACTCAATTTGTTTCTCCATCTCATCTTCCTTGATTTCCAGAAATTTCTCCAATTCTTTAATTAGTAGAAGTTTAAAATCTTCCTCTCTTAATTCTGGAATCGATCAACATCTCAAATACATTTCCCTTGGATGCATCTCTAGGAGAGCAACCTGGTGAGCCAGTATTTCTGTGTTCTGCTGTATTCCAGTCATCTGTTCTTGAGTTTATGTGATTTGTTCCTGCGTCTCTTTCAATTGCTTTCATGTCTCTGAGTTTTCTTTCTTTCTTTCTTTTATAAAGATTTTATTAATTTTTCATAACACAAAACACTCCATCACCTTCACCAACATAAACCCCAATTTACCCACCACCATGACTAAACAAATACATACACACTAACAATTCTTCTTCTTAAAAAAAAAAATTTCTTGGTCGAATCTTCATTATGACTTCCCCTGTTTTCTCTCCTTCGGTTCCTATTCCAAATTTACTTTAATAACTTCATATCTCTAAAATACAATTCACTTCAAAATTCAATACTAAACATTCTTCAAAAAATCTTATTTTTTTAATTTACAGTAATATTTTTAACCTTGTCTTATTTAAAATCAAATCATATTATAACTTCATATAGTTAATCACAAAACATATTATTCTTTATATCTTAACATATTATTAACATGTCTTAACAAATTATCCTTCATATCTTAACACATTATTCTTGGATTAAATCATATCAAACATCTTTTTTCTCTAAAACTGCTGCTAATATAGAAATA
The DNA here is from genome assembly GCA_900245905.1 of Lacerta viridis. Lineage (NCBI taxonomy): Eukaryota > Metazoa > Chordata > Lepidosauria > Squamata > Lacertidae > Lacerta > Lacerta viridis. The sequence goes on from OFHU01001572.1 coordinate 178,558, forward strand.
AAACAAAATATCCCTTATCTAGTTTAAAAGCTTAAAAGAAAAGTAACTTGACCCACCGGCTTCAGGCTAACAATACAGTTCATCCTATCCCACTTCTAACCATTTTCCTTTTCCTTCTTACTTGAAGACCACTCCTCGAATTGTCCTCTTTTCTTGTACATCCACAGATCCAGACACAGTTCACAGAAATCCTTGCATAAAACATCAGGGTACACAATTCTTCACCTTCCAGCATCTCCGTTTCTTCAACCCATTCTTCTTTTGTTAGTATATCTTCTCGGAGATGCCAAGCCATTTTTCTCTGTTCTTCCATGATCCCCTTCAGTTCTTTGCCAAGGTTCTCTTCCATTGCAGCAATATTCTGGAAAGTCTCCTCTGTGGGAAATACCTTCTCTGCCATATCCCGGTTCAGCAACACCAGTTTCTGGTTGCTCAGTTCAAGCCTCAAAAAAATAATCCTTTGTTCATCAGTTAGCTCAGAGTCCAAGGCCAGCTCAAAAACGAAACCCAGCATGGCTGAAGTGGGCATAGGTGTCAAATTTCAATGTTTTTCCTCTTAATGCCAGTACTTTTCCGCTCAGTCTCAAGCCTTCGCAGCCATTTTTCCTGGAGCCAGGGCACAAGAATTACAGATCCAAAAGGAGATATTTTCCACTGTCTTAACCCCCGAAGGGAAATTCAAATAGTCTCACTTGTCAAAAGTTGAAACATTGTAACCATCACTGTAGCAACAGTCTGTCAATACAGTTATTTTCTTTCCACCGAATCTCAGTACTTACGACCACCAGGCTTCCTTTTTTTTCTCTCACTGCAGGGAGAACGTTGTCGCTCACCGCGAGCGGCGGCCGCCGCTTCGCCGTCCCGGTTGGGGCATTTCCCCTATAGCCCGGCTCCGTAGTCCCTTCACCCCCACTCCCCCTTTACAGGGGGAACGGGGGAAGGGTTCGGAGCCATAGTGGGCCCGCCGGGGAGCCCGAGGCGCGGGACGCTCTTCCCGCGCCTCACCGGAGCCCCGCTTTGCGGTAGCGGGGCTCCAACCCCCAGGACGGCCTGGGTCGCCTCGCTGCCGAGGCAACCCACGACCGCCCGCGATGGCGTCGCTGCCGGAAGTCGTCTCTGAGTTTTCATTGAACAGTAGTGTTTGTTTGCTTTTTGGTGTCTTCCAGCAACCTAGGTTTTTAAGACAGATCACTTATTTCTTTGGCGTGATCCCTTAAATCCCTTGCTTAATGATACTCTCATTACTGTCAAAATATCACTTAAATCTCCTTCTTGTTGAGGCTGGTTACTGCCATTTTGTACATTTATCACTGTGTGTCAGTGTTGTATTATTTATACTTCAATTTATCTCACAATTTTCAAGCGCTTGTTGCTAGTTTCCCACCATTTGATGCCACTATTGTATTATTTATAGCTCACTCACTGGATCATCCCCTTATTGTGATGAGTGGGCTTGCAATTCCTATGACCCTTGTGAGTGAAGCTGTCAGGAGTCTCGTACTCCCAACAGGGTCACCAAGGTGGTAAGGTCAAAGGGAAGGACCTAGACAAAGAATGATCCAAGAAGTTCTCAATGGCAGGACGGGAGGAAGATAACAAGCGGTATGTTACAATGGCTGTGAAGGCAGATGATGGCTGGAGCAGATAGTAATCTACCAGTCATCATGAAACTCATGCCATCAGAATAGAGCCTTACTGCGAAAACTATGTGTTGGTCAATGTGCACTGATCTACACACATAAAACAAATTCACGCACAGGCGTCTTCCAAAGCAAACCCAAAAAATTACATGGCTATCATTAAATGGTAATGGGGGCAGGACCATGAAATCTGGAAGCCCCAGGTCCTTCCTTTTTTTTAAGGTCTTTCCCCTCTGCCTGTGCCTTTCCTCTATATGGAATTTTATTTTTCAATGCGTCTGTCAGTAATTTATAGTTATTTGGTTTTCTAAGTAATCTACTAGGAATTTCCTTCAAAATTATTATATTTTGTTCTCCTATTTGTAATCTTTTTGGTAATTTGTTAGCAATATTGTGCCGTTTATTGCACGTGAATTGAAAACTACCATGCAATCTCTTGGTAGTTTTTTGGCTTTTGCAAAACTTGATTTTATCTTAAATATTTTATCTTTCTCCAGAAGATAAATTCTCCAAAAATTCTTCCGAATCCCTTTCCATTCCGACAACTCCATGGTTAATTTAAGTCTTATATCTTCTTATGATTCTTCTGGAATTCCCCAGAAGCAAAGATTTGTTCCTTCTGGTGCATTTCCAGAACAGCTATTGCATCCCTAGCTGATTCCTGGGAAGCCCTCACTTCTGCTGATTCCTCCTTTAATTTTTCATGGTCCTTTTTTAGGTCTTTCCCCTCTGCTTCTGCCTGTTTTGTCTTTTCTTCTAGACTCTCTGTCTATTTTTAAGGGCCTGTACTGTTATTCCCGTCAATTCTTTAAGTTGTCTTGTTATATCCAATACTCTTTGTATTCTGGTCAAGTTGACTCCCCAGTGCCTAAGTGTTTCCCCTATTTTCTTTTCTTATGTCCATAATCATATCTGCGATATCAGTTTTTGGTTCTAATTCCTGGGCCGAAACCCTTCTCCCCTGTACTGGAGTTGTTGCAGTAGTTCCAGTCGGGACCAGTGCTTTTCTTGCAGCCATATTTTGATATTTATAATTCAGTAATTTAATTCTATTAATTGACACAATCTATCCCAATTAAAACACAGATTTTACTGAAACAAAATATAAAAAAAATCCTTCCAGTAGCACCAAGGTTCATGGTTCTTACATTCCAGGTTCCTATGCAATACTTTTCTTTACAGCATTGGACTTTCCTTTCGCTTCCAGGCATATCCGCAACTGAGCGTCCTTTCGGCTTTGGCCCAGCCGCTTCATCAGCTCTGGAATCTACTTGTACTTGTCCTCCGCTCTTCCCCAGTAGCATGTTGGACGCCTTCCGACCTGAGGGGCTCATCTTCCAGCGTCATAACTTTTATATGCCTGTTGTCTTTGTCCATGGAGTTTTCTTGGCAGGGATACTGGAGTGGCTTGCCAGTTCCTCCTCCAGGTGGATCACGTTTGGTTCCAAACTCTCCACTATGACCTGTCCATCTTGACCTGTCCATAGCTTCCCTGAGTAATTCAAGCCCCTTCGCCACGACAAGGCAGTGATCCATGAAGGGGAATCAGTACTTACAAAGTCCAAATTGATGGCAAATCTTGGAGAAATTGGACGCTCTCTCTGTCAGCAGCCGCTACTTCACGCTGTGGAGGCAGCAGACGATCCACAGCCCCTTCGCCTCAACCTCGCTCGTCACAGCAGCCCTTACTCTTAAGATTTAGTGTCAGGAGTATAACGTATTCCTGGACACCGCAGAGTTAGACGCAGACTTTTCTGGAAGCTTCTGGCTGTTGTGTAATTGACTGGACAGCACAACGCAGGAACTCAGCAACTCACTGGATAACTATATACAGTATTTATTGAAACAACTAGCATCCATAAGTTACTATGTACAGACTTTACAAAATAAAAGAAACAAAACATAAAATCTTTTCCTCTCTGTCTCTCTCTCTCTCTACACTGACCACTTTCTCCACACCAACACCTGTACCACACACTAACCACAAACTCTCACACAGAGCTGAGTCTTTAGGAACTCATTGACCAATCACAGGTCGTTGCTAAGGGTCTGAGAGAGAGCAGATCTGGGCTTTCTGCCAACTATCTAATTGCTTGGAGATAGACAGCTGCATTTCTGCACGTAGGCAACTCTGAAATCTCTAACACCCCCTCACAGCTGTTTATCGTAGCAATTAACTCCTGTGCATATACAGAGTTCTTTTAACTCACTTCATCAAGCAAACCCAAACTTTTACACATTTGTTTGTTCTTCACTTTGTTCAATGGCTTTGTTAACACATCTGCAACATTCTGATCACTTGGTACATAGATACATGAAATTAAATTGTTCTGTACACTGCATCTTACATTCTGATATTTCACTGACACATGTTTTGAACGTGACTTAAAACTTTCAGTATTATTCAAGGCAATGCATGCTTGATTGTCAATGCAAACTTATACTGGCTTTTCACAGCTTACATTCAGATCTGTTAACAATTGCTTGAAATATGTCAGTTCAGAACATAACTCACTTAACGACGTAAATTCTGATTCTGTCGAAGAAACACTCACTATACTCTGTTTTCTTGACTTCCAGCTAATTAAAGCTCCTCCAAACATAATGACCAAACCTGTAACAGATTTTCTATCCGGCAAATTTCCCCACTTAAGCGATGGCTTAGATACCTGCCTGCTAAGTATTCCTACTGCGTAACTTATATCAGGTCTTGACCATTGACTCAGAAACATTAAACTTCCAATTGCTGACTGATATAACTCAGGATGTTCAAACATAGGACTTTCATCTGTGTGAAGTGATTTAATGAATCCTAGTTCCATAGGAATAGCAGATCCTTTACAGTCTTGCATGTTATATGTTGCCAGAAGCTGTTTAATTTTGCTCTGCTGACTGATTAAACAACTCCCATCCTTTGCCCAGCACACTTCCAGACCTAGATAAGACTTAATTGGACCAAGATCTTTCACTTTAAACTTTTTGGATAGTTGTGCAGCAAATGCTTTAGTTTGTTTGTCTGACTTACTCATGTGTAACAAGTCATCAACATACACAAGGCAATACTCTTGTTTGTCACCAGTCCCACGCACGTAGACACAGTTATCAGCTACACTTTGTCGAAATTGGAATGAAATTAAAGCTTCATGTAAACATTTATTCCAAGATCTCGCGGCCTGCCGAAGACCATAAAGAGCTTTATTGAGTTTTAACACTCCGTTACCCGTCTCATACCCGGGTGGCTCAGCAAGATAAATGTCTCCACAAATCTGCCTGTTGTTGTGGCAATGCTAAAACATCCTGGAAACTTTGAGGCTCTATCGTTACATTACATACATTGTCTGTGCTAGAACAATAACGATCCGGAGGTACTCCTTTGTTTTCTCGCTGTGACCTCCTAGGAGTAAAAGTTTCCTCTGTTTCATTTTCCCCCTCAGACGTTCGCCCCCCTTGCTGTTGCTTAGAAACAGGCGACGACTGATCTGCCTCTTGCTTTGGAGATAACAACTCAGCACTTTTCTCCCCCACAGTTTCTGAACTCTGAGTCTCTTTTTTACTTTCAAGCCTCTGGGAAGAATCAAACCAAACCTCTGTGTTTGCATGCAATTTCTCCCAGCCAGCGTGCTCACAAAACTTGGCATTTCTAGATATCACAATTCCATTAGTACCTTCAGCAAATCTGTAACCCTTTGAAAACTCTTGGTAGCCTACAAAAATTAATTGCTTAGATTTAGGCTCCCCTTTCTTTCTCATTTGCTTTGGAATCTGTACCCACGCTTTAGAACCAAAAACATGTAGATGATCTATCTTAGGTTTCTTTCCAAACAATTTGAAATAAGGAGTAGTACCAATAGTTTGATGGAACAGCCTATTCTGAATATAACACGAAGTTAACATACTTTCAGCCCAATAAGACATAGGTAACCCAGCATCCTCCAACATTGAATGCATCATGTCCTGCAATGATCTATTCTTGCGTTCTGCAATACCATTCTCCTGTGGACTAAAAACATTACTTTTCCGATGCCCAATACCACGTTTCTGCAACCAATCTCTGAAAGCATTAGACATGAATTCACCACCTCGATCGCTCTGAATTCTTTTCACCTTGACAGAAAAAAACCTCTCCACTGATGCTACCCAGCTTTTGAATTTGGTAAATACATCTCCCTTGTGTTTCATGGGATAGGCCCAAGAAAAACGTGTTGCATCGTCCACAATTGTTAGAGAAAAACGCGCTCCACCCCTGCTTACAGCAAATGGACCGATTACACCCAAGTGAACAAGCTGTAGTGGTTTGTCACTCACTCTATCACTCTTGGGAAATGGAACTCTGCAAATTTTGACTTTCTTACATATATTGCAGTCCAAATACTTATTGCAACTCTCTAGCTTGCATCCATCAGCTAACTCAGGCATTTTTAAAACACTTTTCCATCCAGCATGGCCTAGCTTCCTATGCAGTAAATGTAAACAGTTGTTATGCATAGCTTTGTTGCTTAACACAGGTTGAGAATTACTGACCACTGCTGCAACTGAAGAACCAGCTTTAAGTTTAAACAAACCATCTTCTGGCTTAGCAATGCCAAGAATCTCACCATTCTTTTTAATAATACAGCTGTTGTTTTCAAAATGAACTTTAAACCCAGCTTTAAGCAAACAATCAACTGACATTAAATTGCTTCTTAGTGATGGTACATACAGCACATTCTCCAGGCACTCACGCAGACAAGGAACATATACAGAACCCCCTGAATGTACCTCAGAAGTTCTCCCATCAGCTAAAGCTACCTGACTGCTTTGTGTTTGGCCCTTAGAAACAAAAACTTTCTCTGAATTTACGATGTGTCGAGAAGCTCCTGAATCTACCACCCAGACAGTCTGTTTCTCATCAGCACACTTAACCACGGCAGTCACAAGTTGCGCTGACTTCTTGCGTTTGAAGAATTTCTTCTGTCTTTGCTGCTGCTCCTGACGCTGCTGCTGCTCCTGTCGCTGCTGCTGCTTGGCCGCCTCTGGACACCATTTTCTCAGATGCCGCGTTGACCCACAGCGATAGCACCGACGCACAGCATAAGCGGACTCTTCACCAGACGCCGGACACGGACGTTGTTGTTGCTTCCCTTCTGGAACGCTGCTTGCATTCTTTACAAGCCGACCGCTTGCCGAAGCCTCTGAAATTAACGACCTGTCCTCCCGCTTCTGCCATTCTTCCAGCAAACGCCCAGTTACGTAATTAACAGTCAAATCTTCTTCTTTCATCGCTTCAAATGTCATGACTAGATTGTCCCAGCTTTCAGGAAGAGAGCTCAAAATTATAGATACTTTCTCCTGCTGGTCTAATACACAGTCTCTTTCTTGAAGCACTACAAACTTCATCTGCAAACTGTGCAAATGATCTTGCATTGTAACTCCAGGCTGCAACATCGCTTTGTACAATGCCTTGCGAAGAAACAGTTTGGAACATGCTGTCTCACGCACATGAAGGTCTTTCAACGCCTTCCACACGCCTTTTGCCGACTTAATCCCTCTCACATGCGGTAACTGAGAGTCTTCCAGCCCCAAGACTATGGTGGCCCTTGCTCTTTGGTCTCTGTCCTGCTCTTCATCATCAGGCTTTGCAGGTGGCTTATTTACTGCCTGCCAGAGATGCTCCCTCTGTAACACAGCCTGCATACGCTCAGACCATAGCAAGTAATTGTGGTCATTCAGACGCTCAAACGCCATCTGAAACGGTTGAGAAGCCATCTGAGAGCAATGTTTCCTAACAACCCAGGAACCAGCTACTCACAGCTTCCGAGAGAGAACACAGGAATCCACAGCATCCACAGTGCTGACACGCTGCAGCTGTTGTCTGTCTTGTGCAGTTCCACGCGTCCACAGCTTCACCAGCTTCAGCCAATCACCAGCCACAATCTGGAACTCCCATAACCTCTTAAGATTTAGTGTCAGGAGTATAACGTATTCCTGGACACCGCAGAGTTAGACGCAGACTTTTCTGGAAGCTTCTGGCTGTTGTGTAATTGACTGGACAGCACAACGCAGGAACTCAGCAACTCACTGGATAACTATATACAGTATTTATTGAAACAACTAGCATCCATAAGTTACTATGTACAGACTTTACAAAATAAAAGAAACAAAACATAAAATCTTTTCCTCTCTGTCTCTCTCTCTCTACACTGACCACTTCCTCCACACCAACACCTGCACCACACACTAACCACACTAACCACACTAACCACAAGCTCTCACACAGAGCTGAGTCTTTAGGAACTCATTGACCAATCACAGGTCGTTGCTAAGGGTCTGAGAGAGAGCAGATCTGGGCTTTCTGCCAACTAGCTAATTGCTTGGAGATAGACAGCTGCATTTCTGCACGTAGGCAACTCTGAAATCTCTAACATTACTAGGGGTTACCGGAGAGCAAGAGAGGCACTCCAGGGGACCGCCGGATCCCACGTGTCCAGGACAATCCTCCTGGAGTTTCTTGGGGGGTCGCAGTGCAGTTGTGACTCCCCCTTCCCCTGCAGCGTCGGAGAAACCTCGGAACTGAGGTTTCTCCCGACTGTCCAGAATGGCGTCCAACCGGAAGTCCCCTATGATTCCAGCTCTCAAGCATGTGCTAAAGCTACATGACAGGATGGAATCCCAACAGAAATTCCGAAAGCCAGCTTCAGTTCTTCCCTCGTGAAACACCTCCACAACCTCCTCTTTCAGTGTTAGGAACAAGGATCCATGGCACAAGGCACAAGTATCATATATACCACCAAGATGATATCCTTTTGTGAATAATTGTCAGAAGTGGAGAACCCTCTCCTCCTCTGATAGCATCAAAGACAAGAACAAACAAGTTCATATTTATTTATTTATTTTATTCAGTTATCTGGTTGCAAGACAAAGAATCCAGGTCTCCATGCAAAGGAGATGTTGCCTACTCTGAAGACCACCTCTTCCATCCCCAACAACATCCTGAGTACCTACAGAAAGTCCTGGGAATCACAATCCTCTGCATTCTCTGTTCCTGAATACAGAGTGACTGATGAGCCCTTGGAGAAGGAGGATCTCCCAAACTTTCCAGGGAGGTCTCTGCAGTCTGCTCTCTCACTCCCCCCTCCTCCACCACTATCTTGTAACTAGGCATTTCTTCATTCAGCTATAATTCAGCTCTGTCTTCTTCTCCTCTTGAAACTGCTGGAGGCAAGGGGGCAAACCTTCCCTCTCTCCCTCCTCTTCTGAGAGGAGCCGAACAGACTGAGCGGACACTTCCGAGTCTTCCTGTTCAGTTCTGTCAGGGAAAGAGGGATTGCTCAGGAGGAGCAGGGGGAGAGAGAGGGGCAAGCTGCAGCTGAGAGAAAAGATAGCGATTCTTTCAGTAAAGGGGGGTCGTTGGGATACAGAGAGCAGTTGCCTATAATTTCAACAGATTCATCTTCCTCTCCCAGCCCCCATCAGGAGTTGTCTCCAGAGGAGGGAGAGATTTCAAACATTGTCAGTAGCAGACAAGTGAGTGAGCCGAGGGGGAGGAGGAGGCAACGACGTCATATCAGAGTGCCAAGAAATTGGCTCTGTTGGCGCGCGTGGGAGGACTCGGCGGTCCGGGAAACTGAAACTGATTAAGCAGTCATGCTTCAAGACTCTGTAACTCTTAATGAACAATAAATAGTTTTATAGCTCACCGTTGGAGCTGGTCTTTTCTCATGAGCAACATCAAAGGGAAGAGGATCCCTGACAGCTTTCCCGGACTCCTCCGTAAGTTGCTTGTGGGGAAATTGGCAGCTGCATAATGTCGGAGCTTAAAAAGCATTTAGCAGCACAAAAGGCCAGCTTGGAATAGGCTGCTAGGGAGGCAGTAAACAAAGTTCGGGCGGAGGCGGATGCAACTATTGGTGATTTAAGGGCGAAGACAGAAAGGGCTGAACAGAGGAATGCGAAGCTAGAGGAAGATTTACGGCATCTTGAGATAAGGCTGGATGAAGCGAGGAAGACCAGCAGCGGGGCCGAAACTCCACTCTTGGCACAGAGACAAGTAACTGCATTAGTGAGCAAGTTCTATAGAGATCCCAGGGAATATATGGGATTCAGAACAGAAATTGATTATGCCCTGAAGATGAGAGGGAGGGAGTTTCAGAATGACTCGGAAAGGGTTGCCTTCATTATTTCCCACCTCGCAGGCGGAGCTCGTGAATGGGTGAGGCCGCTTTTGGCGAGTAATAATCCAGCTTTGGAGGATCTCAAAGCCTTCCTCGATGCTATGTCTACGCATTATACCAGCGATATCGAAGGTGAAATAACAAAGCAGGAACTCCTGAAGCTCAGGTAAGGAGAGGGGACTGTCCCAGACTTTGTAGCTAAATTCACCCTGTTGTGTCATAAGTTGGGGTGGGATATCATGGCACCCCAGACGCAAGCCTTGTTCCAGCAGGGACTCAACCCAGAAGTCCTGGATGAACTAAGCAGAGGGCCACGCCCACAAAACACCGATCAATACATAAAGGCGGCTTTGGCTGTGGGGGTGCGCTGTGAGCAGAGGGCGTGGGAGAGGAGCACTGCTGCAAGCAGAGAGCTACCCAACCGCTACAGGAGGTCCTTTCCCAGCAGTCAGCCAGACCAGAGCAGCTAGCAGAAACAATCGGCCGAAGAACCGATGGAGATCGGCAGCTTGCAAACGCGAGGGTTTCCAAAAGGTGCACCCAGTAAGGAGTTGCTGAGGAGGGGTGAGAAGGAAACACGCAAATGCTATGTGTGCAACAGGCCGGGTCACGTGGCTAAGCATTGCTCGCAGAAACGCATGTGGCAAGGGATAGCGGCTACGTCAGTGCAGGAGGAAGGAGGGGCAGAACAGGAGCCAGAAAAAGCCAGCGCCTGGTTGGAAACAAAGGAGGGGATGACCAACCAGGCAGAACGCCATTGAAGTCCCCAAAGAAGCAGAGCGCAGTCGCAGAAACGCATGTGGCAAGGGATAGCGGCTACGTCAGTGCAGGAGGAAGGAGGGGCAGAACAGGAGCCAGAAAAAGCCAGCGCCTGGTTGGAAACAAAGGAGGGGATGACCAACCAGGCAGAACGCCATTGAAGTCCCCAAAGAAGCAGAGCGCAGTGGCACCTCGCCCTCCCAGACCCGGAATTGTGCTCAAGGTACGGCTAAGAATTGCCAAATGGATACCCACTGGAGGTGGAAGCACTTCTGCATTCGGGAAGCTCCGCAAACTTCCTGTCGGACAGCTTTGCCAAGGCACACCAGATCCATTTGTTGCCTTTGGATTTTCCTCTTACTGTGACCACAATCGATGGGAGAGAACTGCTGGGTGGCGAAGTCAGGCATCAGACACCGCCCATGAGGATGAGTGTCTCCCGGCACCATGAAGTGATAGCATTCAATGTCACACACCTGTCGGGAGCACCAATCATACTGGGCATGAGTTGGCTGGACTTCCACAATCCGGTTGTTGCTTGGCACCACAGGTCACTCACTTTCGGATCCTCACATTGTATGGAGAACTGCCTGATGGAGGCGGGGGCACAAGAAACAGAGGGGAGGATCGCCACAGTGCAGTTGGAAGATTCCAGGGGAATCCCACCACAGTATGAAGACTTTAAGAACTGCCCAAAAACGTCTTGTAGTTGATTTTCGAATCTTGAATTCCCGAACGAAACCTACAGCCTTCCCGATGCCGCAAATCGACGACTTGCTGGCGGTGGTGAGAAGGGGAAAGATCTTCACGAAGTTGGATCTAAGAGGGGCATACAACCTCATAAGGATCAGAGAGGGAGACTATTGGAAGACGGCCATGTTTACCCCGTTGGGCACCTACGAATACCAAGTTATGCCATTTGGCTTGCAAGCCGGCTCCCACACGTTCCAAGCCTTTATGCATCATGTATTGGGCCCCTTGTTGTACCAGAACTGTGTGTGCTTTTTGGACAATATATTGATATATTCCGACAATCAGGCTCAGCACGAGCAGCATGTCAGGCAGGTGTTGAAAAAACTGCAGCAACATCAGCTGTATGCGAAGCTGGAGAAATGCCAGTTCCACGTCAAGCAGGTAGACTTTCTGGGATACCACATATCAGACAAAGGGCTGGCCATGGACGGGGAGAAGGTAAAGGCGGTGCTAGATTGGAAGACGCCTAGAACCAGAAAGGATGTGCAACGATTCATAGGATTCAGCAATTTCTACCGCAAATTCATCAGGAATTTCGCGTAGCTCACTAGCCCAATCACCGACACGCTCAGTGCTAAAAAGAAATTTGTGTGGACTAAAGAAGCACAGGCGGCATTTGAGCAGTTGTGATGGGCATTCGCTTCAGAGGAACAGTTACTGCACCTGGACACCGCTCAACCCATACACCTTGAAACAGATGCGTCAGACAGGGCTGTAGGAGCAGTATTGTTACAACAATATGCAGAGGGAGACTGGCAACCTTGTGCGTTCTTCTCGAGGAAGCTCAGCAAATCAGAACGCAACTACACCATCTGGGACAAAGAGCTGTTGGCCATTGTGGCGGCGCTGAAGAAGTGGAGGCATTTCCTTATCGGAGCCAGACACCAGGTCCAGATCTACACCAATCACAAGAATCTAGAGTACTGGAGAACGGCTAGAGTGCTCAACCAGAGAAAAGTAAGATGGGCGGAATTCTTCACCGACTTCAATTTCAGGATCCATTACGTCCCAGGTGACAAGAACGCACATGCAGATGCCTTATCTCGTAAGCCACAGTACCAAGAGGACGAGGGATTGCCAGAAGAGAGACACGTGGTGCCAGCAACCAATGGAAATGCGCAGGAGCCAGGGATCAAGTGCCTCTAATACGATGCCTCACCCGAGGAGATGCATTTGCTCAGCAGAAATTCAAAGACCTCCAACAAGGCTGGGGGGTCGAAGAGGGCTTCATGGCCAAGGATGAACTGTTATTCTACAAGGGAGCGCTGTATGTCCCTGGGGACCATTTGAGGGCAAAGGTTCTCAAGCAACTGCATGACAGCCCTTCGGCAGGGGATCAGGGACAGCATAAGATGGTGCAGCTAGTCACCAGGGGTTTCTGGTGGCCAGGCGTGCAGGAGGATGTCAAAAGCTATGTGCAAGCGTGCGACATGTGTCAACGGGTCAAAAGCGACAATAGACCCCCTGCAGGACTATTGCAACCAATGCCCACACCGGGGAAGCCGTGGGAGATGGTGTCTATTGACTTCCTCACAGATCTGCCTGCTTCCAGAGGCAAAACGGCGGTGCTGATCATAGTGGATATGTTTACCAAGATGTGCCATTTCGTTGCTTGTCCCAGGGCAGTGTCGGCAGAGGAAACAGCTAGGTTGTTTGTGGATCACGTGTTCAAGCTACATGGGGTACCATCGAGGGTCGTGAGTGACAGAGGGCACCAGTTCACGTCCAGGTTCTGGCGCAAGCTCATGGAACTCCTGGGAGTTGAACTCAACCTCTCGACAGCCAGACACACACAAACAAATGGGCAAGCGGAGAGAGCCAACGCCATTCTGCAGCAGTACCTATGTTGTTACGTCAGCCAAAGGCAAACAGACTGGCCAAAGTTCTAAGCATTGGCGGAATTCGCCTATAATAACTCAATGTTTCCACAGGGATGACGCCCTTTCTTGCGAACTATGGAGGACATCCTAAGTCGTTCCTGAGAGGAGAGGATCGAGGCCCGAGCGTGCCAGCGGCAGAGAACTTCGCAGAGGAGATGCTCCAGCTGCACGAGCAACTCAAGAGCACGCTGGACAGAGCCAAAGATGCCTACAAGAGGACATCAGATCAGCATCGTAGGGAGGGGGAGGTCATCCGGGTGGGGGACAAGGGTGTGGTTGTCATCTAGGGGGCTGCCCACCAGGAGTAGGTGCAGGAAGCTAGAGCACAGGCTATTGGGGCCCTTCAAGGTAGTGGACCAAGTCAATCCCCTAGCCTTCAAGTTGAGACTGCCAGAGGACATGAGGATTCACCCAGTTTTTCACAGAGCTCTGTTGACCCCATACAGGGAAGGGCACCCATATCACGGGGAAGGGGGATGCCACAGGTGCCCTTAGTGGAGAAAGTGGGGGCCGGCAATGAGGTCACAGAGATTCTAGACTCGAGGTGGAGGGAAGGGCAGGTGGAATACTTGGTGGCATGGGAAGGGGAAGCACCGGAGAACAACACATGGATGCGCCATGATATTATTCAGGAGGAGTACCTCAAGGCGGAATTCCATGCGCTGTACCCACAAAAGCCGGCCCCTCCAGGGTACGAGTTATGGCAGGGATCTCATGAGGAGGGGGTGGGGGACCAATGGTCAGTGGAGACGGAGGAGAGAGAAGAACCCCAATCAACGTGGTTGGAAGAGGAGGAAACAGAAGTCGTTTCGTTTGCACCGTTTCGTAAACAGTGGGAGACAGTATTTGACTCTGATGAAAATGAGGATATGGACTTCCTAGGTTTTGTTACTCCACCCAGACATGACGGTTTTAGAGAGGGGCAAGGGAGAGAGGAGATTGGCAGGCAGTCAACGCACCATCCACTCGAACAACCGGACTCCGGGGAGGAAGGGGGCCTTGAGGAGGGAGTGGATGTCAGGGAAAGAGGGATTGTCTTTCAGTAAAGGGGGGTCGCTGGGATACAGAGAGCAGTTGCCTATAATTTCAACAGATTCATCTTCCTCTCCCAGTCCCCATCAGGAGTTGTCTCCGGAGGAGGGAGAGATTTCAAACATTGTCAGTAGCAGACAAGTGAGTGAGCCGAGGGGGAGGAGGAGGCGACGACGTCATATCAGAGTGCCAAGAAATTGGCTCTGTTGGCGCGCGTGGGAGGAGGAGGCGGTCCGGGAAACTGAAACTGATTAAGCAGTCATGCTTCAAGACTCTGTAACTCTTAATGAACAATAAATAGTTTTATAGCTCACCGTTGGAGCTGGTCTTTTCTCATGAGCAACATCAAAGGGAAGAGGATCCCTGACAAGTTCATTCCCTGACAATAAAGAATTAAAATATCAATTCTCCTTGGCTGGGTATACAGGACAGATTGAAGCAACCATAACCACTTCTAGCCATCAATCATGCAAGACCTGCCAGGAGAGGTCCCCAGCTAGACTCCTGGAGTGCTAGTCCTCAAGACAGACCAAGTTATTCACACCTTGTAAAGGTGTGATTCAGGACAACAGAGCATGGGCATACCCAGGAGGGCAGGGGGGCAGCTCCCCCCTAGAAGCCAGCAGCTCCCCCCGAAGCAAAAATGATCGGCGCCGGGCGAGAGGAGCCGCAGCCCGGGCTGCCAGGAAGAAGCAGGGCGGGAGGAGAGGAGTGGAGAAGAAGGGGAGGCAGTGGAGAAGGAGGAGGCTGCTGTCCCTGCCGACCGAGTTCCTCCCTTTGCCCACCCCCTTGCCCAAGGCAGCTCCTGTCCCAGAGGCGAAGGAGGAGTGCCTGTCACGCGCTCACAGCGGCGGGCTTCGGTGGGGACGACTCTGCTCACTGTGCTGCCGCCGCTGCGTCAGGCTTCACTCTTCCCTCTCGCGCCTCCCTCAGCCTTCCTCCCCGCCCGGCCGTCTCTCTCTCTCTCTCTCTCTCTCTCTCTCTCTCTCTCTCTCTCGCTGTTGCCCCTCCCTCAGGCGCCTGCGTGCCTTCGCCCCTTCCCTTTCTCGCCCTTTTTCTCTCCCCTCGCTACTCATATTCCCTTCCTTTTGTGCTGCCGGTCTCCTTCAGCCTCCTCCTCCACCCTGATTCTCGTTCGCTTTCTGTCCCTTTCCCTTCCTCCTTTCCTGCTCCTCTTTGCGTCCTTTCCATTTCTTCCACCCCAGCCCCAGATATATTTCCTTCAGCCTTCTCCACTCCACCCTTCATACTTTACCTCCTTTCTTGCGCCATTGCCATTTTCCTCACTCAACTTTTCTTTTCTCCCCTCCCCTCATTCCTTCGTCGCTTTCTCGCCTTTTATTGTCTTCAGCCTGTCGTCTGCTGCCCCTTCATTCCCTTTTCCCTTCCCCTTGGCCCCCAGGCAGAGACCCAGAGAGGGGACCCAGTCAATGACACTTCCCTTGGCTACTGCTTTCTGAAAGCAGTAAGGAAGCTTTCTTTGGTGAAAACTGGGGTGGTGGTGACAATCAATGGGGCTTGTGCATTTCATGGAATTGTAGAGTTGGTCCAAGTACCCCCCTGCAACGAAGAAATCTTTTATCCAGCATGGGGCTCAAGCCCACCCACAAGCCTGAGATTGAAAGTCTCCTACTCTACCAGCTGAGCTGTTCCCCTGAGGGCTAGTGAAGGACATTTTGCTGCCTGAGGCCAAGGATGAGAGTTCACCCTTCCCATCCTATGCATTTAGTAATTTGTTAGGTTTCTATCTCATCTTTCCCCATACATTTCTCTTTCCCCCATTATCTGTGCAACTGGCCTATAGAAGAGGTTAGGCCATGGGTAGGCAAACTAAGGCCCAGGGCTGGATCTGGCCCAATCGCCTTCTAAATCTGGCCCACGGACGGTCCGGGAATCAGCATGTTTTTACATGAGTAGAATGTGTCCTTTTATTTAAAATGCATCTCTGGGTTATTTGTGGGGCATAGGAATTAGTTCATTTCCCCCCCAAAATATAGTCTGGCCCCCCACAAGGTCTGAGGGACAGTTTGCTGCTGAAAAGGTTTGCTGACCCCTGGGTTAGGCTAAGAGACTGGGTCTATGAGTGGCTTTGAACACTGCTCATCTTGATCCTCTAACCACTAGACCACACTACAGAGGCCCACATGACTGGCAGATGAAACTTCACTGCTAACAAAACAGAGTCCATCGCCTAGTGGGCACAGGGCAGGCTGCATGGCACTCACAGCTCTGTGGAGCAGGCAGGGAAGGAGCATCACTGCTTATTTCACAGTTGAGTATGGCAATGCTCTCTGTGCCAAATAAATAAGCTTTTACTCATTCATCCTTTTCCTTCTAAAGACCTTTTTATCTCCCCAGGCTTTATTAACCTCTGCCTAACCCCCTGCACATAGATCGTTTTCAGTACTGCCTATTACAGTTTTTAAAGTAATTTGTATTAGTTCTTATAAACTGTCTTGGGAATTTTGAATGTAAGGGCAGGTGCATAAATATTTTAAATACAGTGGTACCTCTACTTACGGACGCAACCCATTCCGGGGTGCTGTTTGCACCCCGAAAAGTCTGTAAGTAGAGCGCTGCTTCTGTGCGTGCACATGACGCAATGGAGTGCTCCTGCGCATGCGCAAAGTATGCAGAACGATGGGGGGCGCCAGAAGGTGATCTCGCCTAGGGCGCAAAAAACCCTAGCCCCGGCCGGGGCTGGGACCGGATCGCTGGCTCGCTGGCTGGCCGGGGCTCCACGCTCCTTACCGGCGGCTCTTTGGCTCTGTTGGGAAAGTTGCCGCGGCTGCACGAGCGCCTTAAACCCACCTCCCAGCAAGACGGGGCAGCCTGGAGGGCGGAGACTCAGAGCCAGACCTCCCCTCCGCCACACCCCCATGGGAGGCGACAGGAACCGAGGCTCCGGCGCCTCTGAGCCAAGTGCAGAGCGCCTCTTCCTCCCAACCGCCAGCAACCCCCACAGCAAAACCTTCTGGGATCGGCGGGGCGGCGGGGGGATATTCTTAGACGTTGGCTGGGTCCCCGTCTGTTGGCTGCTTCTCCGTTGGGAGTCAAGAAGAGAAACCAGGGCACCTCTGAGCATGTGCAGAGTGCATTTCTGTTCCCGCTGGGCAGTAAGATCACAGCAAGACCCAAATGATGGTGGTGGTGCGAATGTAAACCTCGTGGGCAGGACCTCAGAATGATGAGGAGATGTCCACTCTACCGACCGAGCAGAAACGCGGCCCATGTTTTTTTCCCAAGGGGGGGGTCAGCATCTCTCCTGAACGTGTCAAGGTTCATGGGGTAGCTAAAGGCAGTTTGGATATGTACGGTATGAAGCCTCTTTGGAAAGGGGCAGTTTCAGGTACTGCTGGGTGTTGTGATATCAGTACAAGCCGAGCTGCAAGAAGCGAGGCACCTGACTTAAGAGTCATGTTTCACACTGTGGGAAATCCAACAATCATTCCACACATGTGATGTCATTGTAATTTACATATGTACTTTACTTTCTGTTTTGCATCAGGAGGTGCAGACGCTTTTACAGACAGCTCTGAATTATGAGCTGCTACGCAGATATAAATATTCTGCACTTATCTACAATAAAGTAGGTTTTAGCCTTACTGGCTTGTGCGTGTTGTTTTTCAAGCTGGGAAACAATCGCATATTACCCTTGTGCCCCTGGACTCCTGAAGCCAGAGGGCACGGAAGCTTCGTCCGCCTTGGGGGTCAGTCTCTCAACTTGCCCCCGCGGGAAGTTTTCATAACATTGGTAGCAGATTGGCTGGTTTCCGAACATCGGACCTCTGATGACTTCTGCCTGATGTTTGCCGGCAAAGAAAGCAGCCTTAAACAGCGTTCTGGAATTCCGGGGGAGTGCCGTTTCCCGCTGTGAGAAGACGCGTTAATTAGCTGTGAGTACCGGACTGATTTACGAGACAATAAACCTCAGAAGGTTAGGTTTGTTTGCTTAAATTGCTTTCTGAAGACAGAGAGTGAAAAGCCTGCTTTTTCGCCACAATGGCAAAGGATCAGAAGCAGAACAGCTCCCTGTGTCCATTGCTCACTGATGAAAATTATCAGACATGGCGTATTAAAATGGAAGCTGTGCTTACCAGGCAGAATTTGCTTGATCTTGTCACTAATGCCCCTCCACTGCTCCCTGGTGGTCGATGGCTGAACAGAGATAATCAGGCGAAGGCGACCATTGTTTTGCATCTTGACCAATCCCAGTTAATTCACATAAGGGATTTGGATCACGCTAATGACTATTGGATTGTTTTGCAAAATGAACATTTGAGGATTGCGGCAGGGAGTTCCATGCTCCATTTCCAACGTCTCACCAACCTAAGGCTAAAGGAGGGAGACAATTTGCGTTCACATCTTAACCACTTGAAAGAATTAAGAAGTGAACTCGCACAATGCAACGTTCAATTGAACGAAGATGTGTTTTGTTTCATGGTTTTGAATAGCCTCCATGCCGGTTATAGTGCTATTGCATCACAGCTAGGTGCCCTGGATGCTCAAAACTTAACCGTTGCCAGAGTCTTCTCAACTTTGCTAAATGAGCAAGATCGTTGTGCTGCTCAAAATGAGGCTAATGGAAGGGGGAGTGAAGCGTCCTCTACCCCACCTAGTGGTCCAACTGAGCATGTGCAAGCTCTTAAAGTCATACGCTGCACAGGACTTCCGGCGGCGACGCAACTGCGGGCGGTCGTGGGTCGCCTCGGCTGCGAGGCGACCCAGTCCGTCCCGGGGGTTGGAGCCCCGCTACCGCAAAGCGGGGCTCCGGTGGGGTGCGAGAAGAGCGTCTCGCACCCCGGGCTCCCCGGCGGGCCCGCTAAGCTCCGTCCCCTTCCCTTGCTCCCCCTGTAAAGGGGGAGTGGGGGTGAGAGGGGATCGCGGAGCTGGGCCATTAGGGGAAATGCCCCAACCGGGACGCGAAGCGGCGCAGCTGCCCGTGGTCCGCGACATCGTTCTCCCTGTAAAAGAGGAAGGAAAAGAAGCCCGGTGGCCGTGAGTACTTGATTGGATTAAATCGTGGAGATTAACGGTCCGGGAGGCTTTAGAGAAAGGAAGCCTGCCTTTCTCCCTTCGGGGGCAAGAAAATAACGGTTTATGACAGACTGTTGCTACTAAGATGGTTACAATGTTTGGATTTTTTCACAAGTGAGACTATTCTGATCTCCCTTTGGGGAGGAAGAGGATGGAGAATATCTCTTTTTAAAGGTACTGTCTTTGCTCCCTGGTTTCAGGGAAAATGGCTGCGAAAAGTTGGATTCGGAGTGGAAAATTACTGGCATAAGATGGAAGACACTGAAATAGAAACTGAAATTTGATACCTATGCCCGCTTTCACCATGTTGGGTTTTGTTTTTGAACTTGTTTTGAACTCTGGACTAACTGACGAACAAAGAATTACTATTCTGAAACTGGAACTGCTTAATCGGAAATTGAAGGTTTTGAGTGAGGATATGAAGAAAAATTTGCTTCCCACAGAGGAGACCTTTCAGATTTTCGATACTATGGAAGAGAGCCTTGGCAAAGAGCTGAAGGGGATGTTTGAAGAACTGAGAGAGACGGCTTGGCGACTCCGGGAAAAAGAAACGTCCTTCGGGGGTGGCAGCCCCGGGACGGTGAAGATTGTTATATCCAGCCTCCGAGGTGAGAGCTCGGGAGTGAGGGACAAAGAATTAAGATATCTACAAATAGAAGAAGAATGCAACGTTGAATCGGAGAAGCTGAAAGAAGATGAACAGTGTACCCTGATGCTTGATGCAAGGACTGTTGGGGATTATGTCGGGATCTGTGGACGCACAAGAAAAGAGGACAATTTGAGGAGTGGTTCTGGTGTAAGGTGGAGAAGGACAATGGCTAGAAGGGGGATAGGGTGAATTGTATTAAGGGTTAAACATGAATGGTCGATTATGGTACCCTGAAGCCGGTGTGTTAAGATTTTAAGTTTTTTCTGAATTAGAAAAGGGATATTCTGATTTTTATGTTATCAGCAGCAGTTTAAGAGAAAGAAGATATTTGTTATGATTTGTTTTAAGAATAATAGGTTAAGATACGGAATTTTGTTATTAATTATTATGAAGTTACAATATGATGTGATTTTATTCAAGATAAGAAGTGAGATATTATTGTAAATTTAAAATAAGAATTTAAGAAGAATGTTTAGTTTAGAATTTTTAAATGAATTTAATTTTTTGAGAGATGAAGTTATTAAAGTAGAATTGGGAATTGAAACCGAAGGAGAGAAGGCAGGGGAAGTCACTGTTAAAGATTTGGAACAAGAATTTTTTTTTTTTTTTTTGGTATTGGAATAAGAAAAAGAATCTTTGGTTTGTTTGTATTTGTTTTGATATAATTGTGGGTGGATGTGTGTCTGGGTTAATGTTGGTGTTGGTGTTGGATTATTCTTTGTTATGAAAAAAACCCAATAAATTCTTTATAAAAAAAAAAGTCATACGCTGCACAAACTGTGGTCTGAGAGGACACAGTTTCCAGACTTGCAGAAGGCCCAAGAAAGGATCTAACCAACAAGCAGGTGGATCTACAGGCAAGGCGCAAGCCAAAGTCTCCAAAGGGCGCACAGTTGCATTGCTTACACAAGGCGTGCAGGAGCAGCATACGGACTTAGCCTGGGTTATTGACTCAGCTGCCAGCCACCACATGACCGCAAACAAGCGTTTGTTTAAGACTTTTAAGAAGCTGGACTCCACCGTGTCGCAGGTGAGTGGAACACACCTGAAATCGACTGGAGTTGGAACTGTTTATCTTCAGAGTCTCCAGCTATCTATAAGCAATGTCTTATATGTGCCAGAAATTGCCTACAACCTTCTCAGTGTACCGCAGCTTACCGAGAAGGATGCGAGCTCAGACTACGCAAAGGACTCTGCACAATTTTTAAGGATGGAGGAGTTATCCTTACAGCTCAGAAGAACAAAGATGGACTATTCTTACTGTCTTTTGATTCTACTGACTGTTGTTTTGATGTTGTTGATTCTTATTCTTTTGCAGGTGCTGCTAAGTCCAAGGAGACTACCAAACAGCCACGCAGAGAAAAGGTCACAAGATGTTTCCAGCAGGTTTCTGCTGATGTAATAGGACTTTTGCCACAATCTAGAGGCGGAGCTACCTGTTATTTATTGCTGTCTGATCATTTCTCTAAATTCTCTTGGATTTACACTATGAAAAGTCCGCAGCAAGTCTTGGCCAAGTTCACTGAATTTTGTGCTAAGATAGATTTCATGCATGATGGCAAAATTGAATGTTTGTATACTAATCAATTACCAGTGTTTGATTCACAGGAGTTCAAGGAGTTCCTAAGTCAACATTGCATTCGGCACAAAGTTGCTGTCAGCCAATCATCGTGGAACAAAGATTTGTGTGTTAAAATTAACACAGAATTACGTGAGGGTATGCAGGCGCAATTGCTAAGTGCAAAGCTGTCTGAACAGAATTGGGCTGAAAGCCTATCTGCCTTCACATATGCTTGGGTCAGGAGTATTCCAAAAGGAATGGAATGCTCACCTTATGAGATACTGTTTAACAGAAAGCCTTCTGTTAAGCATCTTAAGGTTTTTGGTTCTCAGATGTGGGTGGAATCACTTGAAGGGACAACCATCCAAGGCATCTTTATGGGCTATGAGAAAGGTCAATACAGAGTTCTATTGCCTTCCTCTAACACAGTAATTCTTACTCAGGAGGTAGAACCTACTGTAAAGCCGGAGACACAGATTCTCCAAAGCTTTCCCATTGATGTCAATACATATGAGGATACTGACACCAGCAGTAGCAGTGCAAGCTCAACCACGGCTAGTTCCGACACAGGTGAAACTGTCATTGAGAGAACTCATGATAGTACCAGGCCATCTACAGATGATGATGTGCTAGGATCTTTAGAGCCACTGTTTACAATTGGTAAAGTTTCTCCAAAAAGTCCTGTTCAGGAGAAACTCAGCAAAGAAGATCTACATCTTATGCGTAGATCTGAGAGAGTAACAAAGGGTCAGGCGCCCAAACGCTACTCCAAAGAGTTTGCAATCTCAGCAGTTGCAAATGTAGCTGTAGTTTGCACTCAAGACAGAGACACTCAGGCTCACTTCACAGATGTGAAAAAGCCACAGCAACAGGTTGCAAAGTTCAACACTGTTCCTGCCAACACACACAGAGCAAGTGCTCTGGTCCCCTGGAGAGTTGGTTATCAAAGGCTCCAACTGGTAGAACCAGTCTCAGAGAGTTCCAAGGATGGAACAAAGACAACAGATTCATACTGTGTATATGATAACTGTTTGTTTACTTCTCTTAATGATGCCTTACTTTTCGCCGCTCTTCACATTGTCTAATATCGGGGGAGGATGTTGTGATATCAGTACAAGCCGAGCTGCAAGAAGCGAGGCACCTGACTTAAGAGTCATGTTTCACACTGTGGGAAATCCAACAATCATTCCACACATGTGATGTCATTGTAATTTACATATGTACTTTACTTTCTGTTTTGCATCAGGAGGTGCAGACGCTTTTACAGACAGCTCTGAATTATGAGCTGCTACGCAGATATATATATTCTGCACTTTATCTACAATAAAGTAGGTTTTAGCCTTACTGGCTTGTGCGTGTTGTTTTTCAAGCTGGGAAACAATCGCATATTACCCTTGTGCCCCTGGACTCCTGAAGCCAGAGGGCACGGAAGCTTCGTCCGCCTTGGGGGTCAGTCTCTCAACTTGCCCCCGCGGGAAGTTTTCATAACATCTCAGCATCTCTCCTGCACGTGTCAAGGTTCATGGGGTAGCTAAAGGCAGTTTGGATATGTACGGTATGAAGCCTCTTTGGAAAGGGGCAGTTTCAGGTACTGCTGGGGACAGAGGGAAAGCGGGGCATCTGGCCAGCTCTGTTGGAAACGGGGGATGGGGTGCCATCAGGGCAGGACTTTGGGGGCAGAAGTCCATGAACCCATTCATAGGAACAAGCAGGACCCACACTATACACAGCAGGGCTATCAAAGCATTTTTCCTCCTAAATTTTTTTCCAGAAGCATCTTTTTTCCGGCTCAGCACCATTTCCCCCCCCCTCACTGCATCCTCCCTCCCTCCTCCCGGTGAAGCCATTGGCTAATATCGCTGAGGCACAGGCCATCAAAAATCCTCTTTCATAGCCATCCAAGTTGGTTCCCATCACTGCCTCCTGTGGGAATTCCATAGTTTAATTAGGTACTATGTGAAGAATTTATTCACTATGTGAAGTAATTATTTTATCTGTGATGAATTTTCCAGCATTGTTCTAGTGTCATGAAAGAGGGATGAAAACTTTTCTCTACCCACTTTCTCCATGTCATGCATAATTTTATAAAACTGCAACCCAGATGAGGATTCTGCAATCCTCCAGATGTTGTTGGATCCCAGCTTCCATCAGCCCCAGCCAGTGTGGCCAGTGATTAGGGATAATGGGAGCTGGAGTCCAACAACATATGGGGGGTGCAGCTCTGCATGGCTGAGAGCAGGAAGAGAGCTGGTCAGAGCTGGCTCAGTGCCATTTGCAACAGCCGTCCTTGCCCGAGCCTGCTGCCAGCTGTTTCAGGTAATCTGTGCGTTTTTCCTTTATTTTTTTAATAATGGATGTGGATGGGGTCTGGATTGAAACGAAAGTTTTGAACAAGTTTTCTTCAAACCCAAGAAAAATGATATTAGTATAAGACATGTAACTAGAATAAAAATTAATTTTTTCAAGCAAATCATTGTAATAACTACCGTAATAAAGCACTGCTATAATTATATATAATTTTCTTAAAATTTTGGTTTCATTCACCTTTTCCATGCTCAAATGTCACAACTTGCCCCCCCCCCCTAGTTTTGATCCTGGGTACACCCCTGCAACAGAGTCTAATTAGTTACTTAACTCAGTTGACAGCCACTGTCCATAGGAGCCAACTCCTAGGGGTAGAGGTCCCTTGGCTCCCACCCAATATAATATTTGAGAGGGCTGTCAAATATTTGATGGGCATTGCCATTCAAATGATGTGTGTGCACTGTCTTGTGATCGATTATGCAGGGGGGAGCTTACCTGCTCCACTCCCAATATTTTATTCAGGTTGGCACCCCTGCCACCATGAATGCCAGGAAAGCAGCACCAGTGCTGTCAAGTATCCCGTTTTCCCCGGGAATCTCCCTTATTTCAAGCAGTTTCCCACTGCTATCCCTTATTTTTTATATCCCTTTAATTTCCCGTTTTTTCAAAGGAAGCAGCTCCTCTCCCTCCCCCTGCTGGCCAGGGACTGGGAAGACCTCACCTCCTTGCAGCCTCAAAGCAAGCGGGAGCCATTTCCCGCGCTTACAGGCGTCGTAGCCCACGGGCAGCGTTTCCAAAATACAGTAAGCCTACTGCGCGCATTCACACCAGTGTCGGCCACTTTTGCTTCTGGCTCCGCCCACCACTGCCATGTGATTGTCCCCGGGATAGGTGAGGCTGCTGATCCCTTATTTTCAAATCCGAAACTTGGCAGCTATGAGCAGCACATGCTGCCAGTGCTGTGCCCACACTGGGGTGGACCCCATTCTTGCCCCCAGCCAAGTTCTGAAGAAATAATGGAGAGCAGTTCAATGTGTTTGTTGCCCAATGTTAGCTCTATATGAGAGCAAGGGCGCTAGAATTCCCAGTGATGAAGCCAAAGTTGTATTTGTGATTAGTCTGCTAGAAGGAGACACCAGGCGCTGGGTGGCCCCCATTCTCATTGCCTGGCATGCATGGTTGTCCTTATGTGCCTTGTAAGGCAGCGGCCATGGAGATCAGAATGGGCAATGGGGCATCAGACACACAGAGTAAGGAAACAAATATTGGTATGCATTGCAAATAAACACATTTAACAGAAAACAGGCTGTGTTTGGACGCTTCCATTCTTTATTTTCGTGGCCATCTATGTTTAAGCTTGCAGAATAAGATTTTTCAAGGTGTTTTTGAGGGCTGATGCCATAGAGTCCCATAATCTAGATGGCAGAGTGTGGACTGTGCATTAAAACAGCAGGGTGGGGTGATCTCTTGGTTTTGCTTTTATGTAGAGATCATGGGATCAAGTTTCGTTCATCTTAAAATGTCCTCTTAGAGCCAAGGATCTCTTGGCACCTTCTTGCATATATACCGTTTAGCTTTCTCACAGATCTCTGCTCCCCAGCAATAAGAACCCCAGCCTGAAGGGAGCATGTAAACACAGTCGTACCTCCCAAAATTCTTTGGCTCACCTTTTTTCCAGAAACTGAAAAGAAAAGAAAGAGCAGCACTTTTTTGGGATGTCTACTTCTTCACCCGCTCCCCGTGCCTTCTACCATTAAAAAGATGTTCAGCTCTTTCTCTCTTAACATCCACTCACAATTGTGATGGATTTTTCTCCCCATATTTTAGAATTCTAACAATTGTGGGTCAAGACTGTCTATTTTCTTTTCACATGAAGTGATTTGTCATAGGAAACTGCAAAAAAAGTGAGGGTGTCACTTTGGAAGGCTCAGTGGTACACACAAAAATTTTCAGTCAATTTAGTTTGGGCAGTATCCAGTGGAGTTCTTCTGCTATTGCCAGGATTTCCATTTCTGCAACAGAACTGCCCCTCTCTCCTCCCCATATGCACCCACATCCTCCTCAGATCTGCTCTGTACCATTGTGGGTGTTGGAGAGAGAGTTTTGGAAGAGAGATCCTTACTCTCTCGAGGCAAAGTTAGCACAGTAGTGATTTTTCTGAGCAAATTAAATCCTTCAAAGATTTGCATCCACCTTCATCCACTTCATCTCACATCCATCACCCACCCCATGCAGGAGGATAGCAATGACACTATACAGCAAACAAAAATAGCTAAGTCTGCAACTAAAATACAAAATGTAATCTATAACCACAAAACCATTATAGGGTTGATTGAAATGGTTGGTGGTTCTAATCCCCACGGCGGGGTGAGCTCCCGTTGCTCAGTGCCTGCTCCTGCCAACCTAGCATTTCGAAAGCACGTCAAAGTGCAAGTAGATAAATAGGTACCACTCTGGTGGGAAGGTAAATGGCATTTCCGTGCACTGCTCTGGTTCGCCAGAAGCGGCTTAGTCATGCTGGCCACATGACCCAGAAGCTGTACGCCGGCTCCCTCGGCCAGTAAAGCGAGATGAGCGCCGCAACCCCAGAGTCGTCCGCGACTGGACCTAATAGTCAGGGGTCCCTTTACCTTTACCTTTTACAACCGAAATATAAAATATAATCTATAACCAAAAAACTATTATAGAGTTGATTGAAATGATATGATATATCTCACATATATATCTTATCTAAATTTTACATGATCATTCTAAGCATAGCTGTCAACATTTCCCCTTTTTTAAAGGGAAATTCCCTTATTTCGAATAGGATTCCTCGCAAGAAAAGGGAAAAGTTGACAGCTGTGGTTCTAAGTATAGTGTAATCAGTTATCAATAGTTGATAAAGATATCTGGCCCTCGCTTATCGTCACTTTTGATGAGGCCTTGCATTTTCCAGTGTCCATTATTTATTGAATCAAGTCCCACTACACAGCCTTAAAATTCTGTGATAAATGTATTCTATAACTCCCCCATTTTTAACTCTCCATGAATCTATTAAATTGATATTAGTTATAATGGTGTAAAGGTAAAGGTAAAGGGATTAGATGACTCTTGGGGGTCTCATCCAACTCTAAATTTCTATGTTTCAAATTTCTATCCAAGAGAGTGAGATTCATCTACCCTTTCTAACACACTTACTTCACCTGTGTCTATTATTTTAGGTTTGAAATTGCTGGTTATTCAGATTGTTTAACAGATAACTGTAGAAATATTTTCCTAAAGAGGGTGTTTCTCAGCTTTAGGTTCCTGCAAGTCCTTTTGAAGCTGGGCTAAGCAGCAAAAACCATTTA
This sequence comes from Lacerta viridis, assembly GCA_900245905.1. Classification (NCBI taxonomy): domain Eukaryota; kingdom Metazoa; phylum Chordata; class Lepidosauria; order Squamata; family Lacertidae; genus Lacerta; species Lacerta viridis. The sequence goes on from OFHU01001572.1 coordinate 205,655, forward strand.
AAAGCATGCCTTCAGCTACTTCCTAATCACCACATTCACTAGTGAGAAGCAGCAGTCACTCACCTGGACAAAGATATAGAGGAGTATATATGTAGATCTTTGGTAGTAGAGAAAAGTGCATGGCAAAATATATTTGGAGAGGGAAAGGATCAATTATGTAAACAGAATCTGCAACTATTTGGAATGCATGACATTAGCAAATGTTGCTTCAAAAACTTACCTGGTTGTCCTCCCTGGTTTCGTCCCCGACAGCCATTTCCACGAAATACCGTCTCTAATGAGTCCAAGCCAATACTCTTTATTACTGGCTTTTACCTTCTGCACCACAAAGTCCTAGGGTAGGTGTGGGGAGAAAGAAAAAACAGAAAATCTTCAGTAGGAATGAGGAGCAAGGCACTTCTCTCAAAGCCTTTCTAGACAATGTCCCTTTCTCTGAGCTACGATAGCCCTTTACAAACATTCAACAGGCATAAAACAAACACATTTCAAAAGCCGCCAGTGTCACCTTTGAAGGCCAAATCCATATTTTGGGGGAAAGCAGTGATCAAAACTATACATAGTATTACAAATGTGGTTGCATCAAGCACCCAGAATAATATTGTAATGATGATGCCAACTTATGATGATGCTCATGATGGAATCAAAGAGGAAATGTTGTAGTGAAGGGTAAATTCACCTGCACTCACTGAGACTGGCTACATATGTGTTCCAGTCATGACACGAAGTTAAAATTTCCAGATACTGTAAATGACTGTGCCATAAAACAGTTCATCTTGGAACCATCCAGCGGGACAGTGACCCTGTGTGGCAAATACTCCAATTTCTGTATCCATTTTTGTTTGTTGGTTCCAGAGCTACTGGAATCAGTCTGGTTATGGCATGTTTGCTGGGTTGATGAGGGGGTCTCAACCCATGTCTGTGCCCTGCAGCACCCCAGTAGTCCCTCTACCTGGGATAAGGGGCTGGGAGTGGGATATACCTTGCAAGCTCCTCTAGAATCATCTGCATGATACCCTCATGCCAGAGGGTTAGGGTGCTGAGGGAAGCCTTTTTTCTAAGCACTCAGTACATCTCAAAGAGCAGTGGAAGAATTTACAGACAATCCAAGAGATAGATACCTCTTGAAGTAGCTACTCCTCCTCCTTCAAGACCTCCTTCCTGACTACCAGCTTCATTCCATTAAAGCTCAGCAGCTCCAAGAAACCTTAGTTAGTCCCAGATGGTAGCAGCTGCTCCCTGCTCCACCCACCCCTCGGCTTGATTGTTGGAGTTGCTGTATTGCCTGCATACAGGTGGATAGGACTTTCTTAAATGGATAGTGATGATAGGAGCCCTTTGACTCAAGGGGATCCCCTACCTTTTCTATACTTGGCTTTGATGCTCACCTGTTCAGGAATGGTTTCTATAGAAATGAGCATGGCACCTTTCTTCTCACATATTCTTCTGGAATTAAACCATGATGCCGTCTCATCAGAAAACCAATAGAGCGCCATTCCAAAATGAATCCAACCACCATCCAAGTTTTTAGAAATGATGTCTTTGAGTCAGCCAGGTATGGAGGAAGAAGAGAACAAGAAAACAAGATAGGGGAACCACCTTGTATGTCTGTGAAGATTTAAATTATTTCTAAAACAAAATAAAACATTCCTACTAGTAGCACCTTAGAGACCAACTAAGTTTGTTCTTGGTAAGAACAAACTTAGTTGGTCGCTAAGGTGCTACTCCCCTTCATGGATCACTGCCTTGTCGTGGTGAAGGGGCTTGAATTACTCAGGGAAGCTATGGACAGGTCAAGATGGACAGGTCATAGTGGAGAGTTTGGACCAAACGTGATCCACCTGGAGGAGGAACTGGCAAGCCACTCCAGTATCCCTGCCAAGAAAACTCCATGGACAAAGACAACAGGCATATAAAAGATATGACGCTGGAAGATGAGCCCCTCAGGTCGGAAGGCGTCCAACATGCTACTGGGGAAGAGCGGAGGACAAGTACAAGTAGATTCAGAGCTGATGAAGCGGCTGGGCCAAAGCCGAAAGGACGCTCAGTTGCGGATATGCCTGGAAGCGAAAGGAAAGTCCAATGCTGGATGTGGTCAAAAATGAGATGGCAAGAATAAACATTGACATCCTAGGCATCAGTGAACTAAAATGGACGGGAATGGGCGAATTCAGTTCGGATGACTATCATATCTACTACTGTGGGCAGGAATCCCGTAAAAGAAATGGAGTGGCCCTCATAGTCAACAAAAGAGTGGCGAAAGCTGTACTGGGATGCAATTTCAAAAATGATAGAATGATCTCGATACGAATCCAAGGCAGACCTTTTAACATCACAGTAATCCAAGTTTATGCACCAACTACCAGTGCTGAAGAAACTGAAATTGACCAATTCTATGAAGACTTACAACACCTTATAGAAATGACACCAAAGAAGGATGTTCTTCTCATTATAGGGGATTGGAATGCTAAAGTAGGGAGTCAAGAGATAAAAGGAACAACTGGCAAGTTTGGCCTTGGAGTTCAAAACGAAGCAGGGCAAAGGCTAATAGAGTTCTGTCAAGAGAACAAGCTGGTCATCACAAACACTCTTTTCCAACAACACAAGAGACGACTCTACACATGGACATCACCAGATGGGCAACATCGAAATCAGATTGATTATATTCTCTGCAGCCAAAGATGGAGAAGCTCTATACACTCAGCAAAAACAAGACCTGGAGCTGACTGTGGCTCAGATCATCAGCTTCTTATAGCAAAATTCCAGCTTAAACTGAAGAAAGTAGGAAAAACCACTGGGCCAGTAAGATACAATCTAAATCAAATTCCTTATGAATACACAGTTGAAGTGAAGAACAGGTTTAAGGATTTAGATTTGGTGGATAGAGTGCCTGAAGAACTGTGGATGGAGGCTCGTAACATTATACAGGAGGCAGCAACGAAAACCATCCCAATGAAAAAGAAATGCAAGAAAGCAAAGTGGCTGTCCAATGAGGCCTTACAAATAGCGGGGGAGAGAAGGCAAGCAAAATGCGAGGGAGATAGTGAAAGATACAGGAAATTGAATGCAGATTTCCAAAGAATAGCAAGGAGAGACAAGAGGGCCTTTCTAAACGAGCAATGCAAAGAAATAGAGGAAAATAACAGAATGGGAAAAACCAGAGATCTGTTCAAGAAAATTGGAGATATGAAAGGAACATTTCGTACAAAGATTACCACAATTAAGGACAAAAGTGGAAAGGACCTAACAGAAGCAGAAGACATCAAGAAGAGGTGGCAAGAATACACAGAGGAATTATACCAGAAAGATATGGAGGTCTCATACACCCCAGGTAGTGTGGTTGCTGACCTTGAGCCAGACATCCTGGAGAGTGAAGTCAAATGGGCCTTAGAAAGCCTTGCTAACAACAAGGCCAGTGGAAGTGATGATATTCCAGCTGAACTATTTAAAATTTTAAAAGATGATGCTGTTAAGGTGCTACACTCAATATGCCAGCAAGTTTGGAAAACTCAGCAGTGGCCAGAGGATTGGAGAAGATCAGTCTACATCCCAATCCCAAAGAAGGGCAGTGCCAAAGAATGCTCCAACTACCGCACAATTGCACTCATTTCACACGCTAGCAAGGTTATGCTTAAAATTCTACAAGGCAGGCTTAAGCAGTATGTGGACCGAGAACTCCCAGAAGTGCAAGCTGGATTTCGAAGGGGCAGAGGAACCAGAGACCAAATTGCAAACATGCGCTGGATTATGGAGAAAGCTAGAGAGTTCCAGAAAAACATCTACTTCTGCTTCATTGACTACGCAAAAGCATTTGACTGTGTCGACCACAGCAAACTATGGCAAGTTCTTAAAGAAATGGGAGTGCCGGATCACCTCATTTGTCTCCTGAGAAATCTCTATGTGGGACAAGAAGCTACAGTTAGAACTGGATATGGAACAACTGATTGGTTCAAAATTGGGAAAGGAGTATGACAAGGCTGTATATTGTCTCCCTGCTTATTTAACTTATATGCAGAATTCATCATGCGAAAGGCTGGACTGGATGAATCCCAAACCGGAATTAAGATTGCCGGAAAAAATATCAACAACCTCAGATATGCTGATGATACAACCTTGATGGCAGAAAGTGAGGAGGAATTAAAGAACCTTTTAATGAGGGTGAAAGAGGAGAGCGCAAAATATGGTCTGAAGCTCAACATCAAAAAAACTAAGATCATGGCCACTGGTCCCATCACCTCCTGGCAAATAGAAGGGGAAGAAATGGAGGCAGTGAGAGATTTCACTTTCTTGGGTTCCATGATCACTGCAGATGGTGACAGCAGTCACGAAATTAGAAGACGCCTGCTTCTTGGGAGAAAAGCAATGACAAACCTAGACAGCATCTTAAAAAGCAAAGACATCACCTTGCCGACAAAGGTCCGTATAGTTAAAGCTATGGTTTTCCCAGTAGTAATGTATGGAAGTGAGAGCTGGACCATAAAGAAGGCTGATCGCCAAAGAATTGATGCTTTTGAATTATGGTGCTGGAGGAGACTCTTGAGAGTCCCATGGACTGCAAGAAGATCAAACCTATCCATTCTAAAGAAATCAGCCCTGAGTGCTCACTGGAAGGACAGATCCTGAAGTTGAGGCTCCAGTACTTTGGCCACCTCATGAGAAGAGAAGACTCCCTGGAAAAGACCCTGATGTTGGGAAAGATGGAGGGCACAAGGAGAAGGGGACGACAGAGGATGAGATGGTTGGACAGTGTTCTCGAAGCTACTAACATGAGTTTGGCCAAACTGCGAGAGGCAGTGAAGGATAGGCGTGCCTGGCGTGCTCTGGTCCATGGGGTCACGAAGAGTCGGACACGACTGAATGACTGAACAACAACAAGGTGCTACTGGAAGGAATTTTTTATTTTGTTTTGACTATGGCAGACCAACACGGCTATCTACCTGTAACTCAATTATTTTTGTTATGTTCATTTCTCTGGGCACATAATTGTTATGAAAACTTCCCGCAGGGGCAGGCTGAGAGACTGACCCCAAAGGCGGACGAAGCTTCCGTGCCCTCTGGCTTCTGGAGTCCAGGGGCACAATGTAATATGCGATTGTTTCCCAGCTTGAAAAACAACACGCATCAAGCCAGTGAGGCTAAAACCTACTTTATTGTAGATAAAGAGCAGAATGTCTCTGCGTAGCCAGCTCATTATTCAGAGCTGTCTATTAAAGCGTCCAGCATCTCCGATGCAAAACAGAAAGTAAGGAATACAACAGTAAATTACAATGACATCACATGTGTGAGAAGATTAGTGGGACCGGTGGTTCTCCCACAGAGTGAAACATGACCCTTAAGTCTTGTGACCTTGCTGCTACAGCGTTCGCAGCTCGGCATGTTATAATATCACAACAATAATAACATATATTCATCTAGGAAACACTTAAAGATTAAAACAAGAACATTAACTTCAACCCATGCTGATGCTGCAGTAAATACCTGGGTCAACATAGCTGGAACAGGGAGTGCAGTCAAGAACCTCACCTACTTGCTTCCACCTGGATACTCAGGGCAGCATAAGGGCAGACTTGAAGGATGGAGAGGGGGAGTAGCTGTGGTTTATCAAAATTCTCTCTCTCTCCAGGCTCTCTGTCCAGTTGCGGAGGGGGAGGGAGGGGAATCTAGAGTGTGTGTTCCTGGCATTGGACAATTGGGACAGATGAGGGATTCTGCTAGTTTACTACCCACTTTGCTGCCCAGCAGTCTCCCTGCCTGAGTTGACAGGATGGATCCAGTGGGGCTCCATATGCCTCTGGAGGATTTTCCAGCTGATCTGAAAGTGGGTGGTGCTCCTGCCAAGCTTTGGCCAAGCTGTGGAACAACTGAATGATGATGATGATGATGATGATGATGACGGTGGCGACAATACTTGATAATATGCTGCCCATCTAACTGGGTTTGCCTCAGCCTCTCTTGGCGAATTCCAGCAAAATAAAACACAATTGGAGTCCAACCATTAAAAACTTCCCTGAACAGATGTCTTCTGAAAGTCAGATAGTTGCTTTTTTCCTTGACACCTTGGCTTGGGCCATTGACACAATTGGCCCTGAGCACCCTCTCCCTGTTTGGCCCCCGATGAACTGCAGAGGTTTGGGTGGAAAAAAAGAAGCTGGGAGATAGCTTGAATGCGAGAAGAGCAAAAATCCAGTTGAATGCAATGGACTACTGGAGAGGGCTCATCCTCGAGCCTACCAAGTGAATGTAAAGCTACAGTGTGGTGTAGGGGTTAAGAGCGGGAGAGTCATAATCTGGTGGACCGGGTTCGCCTCTCCGCTCCTCCACATACAGCTGCTGGGTGACCTTGGGCTAGTAACACTTCTTTTATCTGACCTGCAAAGGAGGGCAGCTCTCTGCTCTGGCTCTAAGAGTTTTCAGCTAGAGGAGGGGCTTTCAGCTGGTGCAGACTCAGGGCAGGTTCACACTGCACTATAATTCTTCAGTATCGTAGGGTATCTTACCAATTTCCTTTTGTAGTTGATCATTTTGGTTGGCAAGATACCGCATTTCCTCTGATTTGTTATAAGCAACATCGAGTATTTGGAAGTCTGAAAGATTTGAAACAGTTTAAGGCAGGAATATCTGAAATAACAATCTGCAAATATTAAGAAACCATTTTCAAACATTTTGGAACACTCAAGCCTAAAACAGGAAGCAGAGCTCCAGGGTGGGGTTCTTATGAATATGAGGGCAGACTTGATTCTCTGTGGCTGAGATCACCAATGGAAAGCCTCGGAAGACCCCTGGAGCTGGATCAGACCAAAGACCCATGCAACCCACTATCCTATTCTCATATTAAAAGTGACACATGAAGTATCTCTTATGTTCCCCTCCTATGTCCTCCTTTTCTGCTGGGAATCACAGGGTCACAAACCAATTCCTTCCTCGAGTCCCACAGTAAAGCCAAATATACAAAGTTTTCAATTATGCTTTGTGAGATCTAAGAAAATAGAGGCACCGAAACTCTTTTTCTGATGAATAATGGGTTGCATTCCACATAATTCTAAGGACATTATGTCAATGCAGGAATTTCTCCTTGTGCAATGCAATCTTCAGTCCCATTCACTTCAATCTGTTCTGAAGTTTCCCCCCACCCCGGAGAGCAGTTTTGGTGATGGCATGCAGGGAGAAGTGGGGGCAAAGTTCCTTTGTGCTAGTGCTATAATCTTGCACTAGCACAAACATTGTGAATTACAGTGTGATGAGGGAGGACAGCATTTCTAGTGAGGAGATGTGAGAATCACAACAATCTGCCTTTCTTCCTGCTGAGCAATGAAAAAGTGATAAACTCTATTGGGTGATGACTTTCATTGAATGTATGTATTGCTCACACAATATGAATCCCAAATTGAACTACCATAATTGAAGTCTGTTTAAATTAAACATGTTCTAGCAAAAGTGAGGATTTGTATATAAAATGCTTACCATCCATGTCGTCATATTTTGGATCAATCCCAAGAACAACGCTTCGAATCATTCTCAATCCCACTTCAAAATCAGCTCTTCTTTTCATTTCCTTCTGATCTAAAAAGGAGGTAGGTAGAAAAGAAATGAACAAATTGTGTTCTAGCAGACTAGTGTGGTGAGCTGAGGGAGGGGATACTTGGTTTCAAACTGATTTTAAAATTTAATTTATATTCCTGACTTGTAATGTGCCCTGGGAGATTACGGAGAAGGGCAGATAAAAAAATCAAATCAACAAAAACATGAATATGACTTCTATTAATATTTTCTGCTCTCAGGCCTTATATTGAGGTTCCCTATGCCTTGATTGTGGCTGCCCTGGTGGTCTGAAGTCCTGTTTCCATTTGGCCTGTTGCTTCTGTCATCAGATGGTTGGCCTTCCTTAGAGAGCTTTAGATTTTTGTTTGTCTAGATACACCTGTCCTCTTTGTCCTACACACGTGCATTTGCCAAGCTGCCTCATGCCCTGCCATAGGCTTATAAATTATTGGATCATTTGGTTCCCTCCCCCTGAGCTTTGCTTACTTTTGAGTGCCCTTTAAAAACGAATTAGCTGGGCAAAAAGGTCGTTAGTACATCTATCCAGAGCTAATTTTCTAGAAAAAGAGGCAATGGAACTCACTATAAATGCCTCCCTTGTTCTCTTAGAATGGCAATGGCACCCACCCGAGAAGGGCTGGAACAGAGTCCTGATGAATTCTGGCTGAAAAAAGCCCTGCATATATCTCCATCTTTACATAGGCTCTGGACCCACCCACTTTGGCTATGGCCTTATCCTTTGCAGCCTGTCCTCCCCAAGCACTTTCCTTCAAGGGACTGGAGCCCTAGCAGAGGGCAGGGTTGCGAGGACCAGGAATGGGGGCTCCGGTGACACAATGGCACAATCTCTCTCTCTGGCACCACTGGACCAGCCCTCAGTTTCCCTTCCCTCAGGTGAATTCCCCCAATGGAGAATGAATCATGAGCAACAGTGGGTTTTTCTTTTGGGAAAACAGGTTACAAACAAACTTTATTATAACAGATGTAAACAAGGAGTTTTGGTTCTTCTTCCACAGAAATGTAACAAACAGTGAGGTTATTCACTGCACAATGCTGTTAATTTTCATTAAAATGTATACTCATTCAAGTTATAGGCTGTATGTTGTGCTGGCTTAAGGTTACTTCCTTTTACACATCTTTCATAGACCAGAATTCTCCACACACTTTTCAGAAACTTGGGATTCTAACTGGACTGTTTCCTTAAAGGTAAAAGATAAAGGGACCCCTGGGGTTGCGGTGCTCATCTCACTTTACTGGCTGAGGGAGCCGGTGTACAGCTTCCAGGTCATGTGGCCAACATGACTAAGCTGCTTCTGGAGAACCAGAGCAGCGGAAGTAAATGCTGTTTACCTTCCCGTCAGAGCTGTACCTATTTATCTAATTGCACTGTGTTCTTTCCAACTACTAGGTTGTCAGGACCAGAGACTGAGAAACGGGAGCACACCCCTTCACAGGGATTCGAACCGCCGACCTTCTGATCGGCAAGCCCTAGACTGTTTTACACCACAGTGCCACCCTGTTTCCTTACAAGCCCTAGACTGTGGTTTTACACCACAGTGTCACCCGGTTTCCTTACAGACCCTCACATCCTCCTTAGCCTTGGAATCAATACTGCCCTTTCCTGTCAGAGTATCCCCTCCGAGGACCCCTTTTTCCTGTAAACAGCTTGTGTAACTGTGTCTTGTCTATTTTAACAGAGTTCTGCGATTCAGAACCTTAGAGCATATCCTTAGAGTTCTCGGCTCTCCTCAGCTCTACGACCTGTCAGAACAAACTCTCCTGACAGACTGCAACTCACAGACTGAATTCCCCTCTCCTACTCCCTTACTCCACTTGGAATGCTGGCCAATCAGGAGCTGTTGTTAGTTACCGGTAAGTGTTTGCTGGCGAGGGGGGGGGCACTCCATGACTCAACCTGCTCAGAAAAGAAACTTTTACTTTTTTTTTTTTTAATAAGAATTTATTGGCATTTTCATAACAAAACATAAACCCACACCCACACCTACATATATAAATCAAATACAAACACAAATACAATTCTTCTTGTTTACACACTTAAGAAAATATTCTAGTTCCAAATCTTGACAATTGACTTCCCCCACCCTCTCTCCTTCAGTTTTATATCCATATTCTACTTTAATAACATCATTTCTCTAAAAATTTTATTCACTTAATAAAATTCAAACCTTAAACAACAATCTTAATAACAATTCTTTGGATCTTAACAAATTATTCTTATATTAAATCTAAACTATTCTTCTTCCCTTAAACTGCTGCTAATATCAAAAAATTTCAAAATATCCCTTTTCTTATTAAAAATTAAAATAAAGCTTAATGTCTTAACCCTCCGATTTCAGATTACCATAACAGAGCATTTATATTTTATACTTGATAGAGTTCACCCTATCCCCCCTCTGTCCAATGTCCTTCTCCATCTTTCACCGGAACCGCTCCTCAAATTGTCCTCTTTTCTTGTACGTCCACAGAACCAGACACAGAACCAGACACCGTCCCTAACAGTCCTTGCATCGAGCATCAGGATACACTGTTCATCTTCTCTCGGCTTCTCCCATTCAATGCTGCATTCTTCTATTTGTAAATAACTTAATTTCTTGACCATCGCTCCCGAGCTCACACCTCGGGGGCTGGATATAACATTCCTCGCCGTCCTCGCGCTGCCACCACCGAGGGACGCTTCTTTTTCCATCAGCTCTTTGCCCAGACTTTTATCAGTGTTTGTTTTAAAGGTTCTGATCTCCTTTTTTTCCTTCGCCTGTTCCTCGAACCCGCACCGGCACAAAGGAGTCTTTGAGCAGAGTATCTTTGCAGAGTACTGCTTTTATTCTTAAAAGAGTCTTTGTCTGCAAACACGACTAACAGCTATTACACACACCAGCACTACCAGCTCTAACCAACCAACCAACAAATACTAACATTTCAACCACTTTATATACACAGGTACAATTTGGTGAGAAATAGCATGAGTCATCGCAGGCTGCTGACTCATGCTGACTTTCTTCTTTTTAGTATTAAAGAAACAGCGGCCAATTTTCTAATAGCCGTGACACCCCTTCTGTTTCTTTAAATACAAAAACTCCAACAGAAAACAAAACATACACATACTATATACCGGTACATAAACCCAGTTTTGTCATCAATTCCTTATGACTTGTTGCTGGCAAAGGCTTGGTAAACAAATCAGCAATATTATCACATGACTGACAATACTCCAGTTTGATAATTCCATTCTGTACACAATCTCTAACATTTGCATGACGAATAGCGATGTGTTTTGATGCAGATTTCATTATTTCTGAGCCCGCTAGTGCAATACACGATTGACTATCCTCATACACTTTGATGGGCAAATCCACTTTACAATCCAGATCTTTCAGTATCTGAATAAACCACATGATTTCATTACATGCTAGTGATAGACTTCCATATTCTGCTTCACAGGATGAAGTTGCAACAAATCCCTGTTTCTTTGATCTCCATCCCATTAGGGAATTGGCAAACATTATAACCATTCCACTTGTGGATTTTCTGGTAGCTACACAGCTTCCCCAGTCTGCATCAACAAATGCTTCTAGTCTCTCATCTTGTGTACTAGATATCTTCAAACATATATTTAATGTCCCCCTTAGATATCTAATAATCCTTTTCACAGCACACCAATCCACCGTACTGGGTTTAGATACACGTTGGCTCAGAATATTTGTAGCACATGCAATGTCTGGCCTTGACCACTGACTTAAATACAACAATGATCCGATTTTTGAGTGATACAATTCAGGCTGATCAAATTCATCATTACACATTATCTTTTGGAAATCTGGTATCATGGGAGTCTGAACTGGCTTGCAGTCTTCCATGCCAAACTGCTCTATTAAATGAAGAATTTTCTCTTTCTGACTTAATAGGAAGCTTCCATCAGCTTCCCTCCTTACTTCTACTCCCAAGTAGTTGCTTACAGGCCCTAGGGCTTTAAGTTTAAACCTCTTTTCCAGTTGACTTGCAAGTTTCTGGATCTCATCTGTGGAACTCCCTGCTACAAGCAAATCATCAACGAAGACTAGGAGTATTAGATATTTGTCACCAGTTCCCTTAGTGTACAGGCATGGATCAGCTACACTCTTTTTAAAACCAAGCTTTATAAGGGCTTCATTTAAAAACTGGTTCCAGCATCTTCCACTTTGTTTGAGACCATAGACAGCCTTTTTTAAACGCCAAACTGCACCATTTCCCTCTTCAAAACCAGGAGGTTGTTTCATTAACACTTCATGGTCTAAATTTGCATTCAGATATGCAGTATCAACATCAAAATGGTGCACTACTAATTGTCTTACAGCAGCAACAGACAGCATTAAACGGAAAGTTTCACTTTTTACAGTAGGAGAAAACACTTCATCATAACTTTCCCCTTTAATCTGAGTGAAACCTCTAGCTACAAGTCTGGCTTTAAAACGTGGCTCTCCAGATGCAAGGGTTTTTCTTTTGTAGACCCACTTGCATGATACCACCCTGCCACTAGGTGGCGCCATTACAGTCTCAAACACTTTATTACGTTTGAAAGAGTCCATTTCTTCTTTCATAGCTTGTTGCCACAAAGCACGTTCCCCAGGGGGTAAGCCTAAGACTTCATCATAGCTTTGTGGCTCTACACAAGTCACATTACATACTCTCACTCCTCCTATGGTGAAACGTTGAGGAGGTACACCCTTATTTGTACGCTGAGAGCGTCTAGGCAAAACTACTTGTTCCTGCTCTCTTACATCAGGCTCCTCTTCCTCTGGGGAAGAGGTATTATCTATTGTCTCATCTTTTGGGGAAATCTGTGCCTCCTCCTCACCATGATCTTGTGTTTCCAATGGCTGCAAAGAAACCTCTTCTCTTGCTTGCAGGGGTAGTAGGCAATCTGGGTTAGCATGGATCATGGTCCACCTGTCTTGGTCAGCGAAGTCTGCACTTCGTGACAGAACCACGCGTCCTGGGCATAAATTAAAACGCCACCCTTTGCCATAGGACTGATAGCCCACAAATCGCAGTTTCTGTGCTCTAGCACCCCCTTTTTGGCGCTGACCTTTGGGGATATTTACATGTGCCCAAGAACCCCAATTATGGAGCATTGACCAATCTGGTTCTTTTCCAAACAACACACGATAAGGTATATCTTTTATAGAGCTTGTCCAGGTTCTGTTAATCAAAAAATTTGCTGTGAGGAAAGCCTCACCCCACAGCCTATGGTTGTGACCTAATCCTGCATCCACTAGCAGGCAGTCCTTTACTGACTGTATTACAGCCCCACGTCTCTCACACAGACCATTTTCTGCAGGGCTATAAGGGTTGGTCAAACGACGAGTAATACCCTTATGTCGCAACCACGCCCCAAACTGTTTGTTCAAAAATTCCCCACCCCTATCTGTTTGTAACTGTACAACAGGGCGATTGAAGAGCTTTTCAACTTGGACAACCCATTCTCTGAATGTGGGGAAACACTCTGATTTCTGCTTTAACAAAAACAGCCAACTAAAACGTGATTTGTCATCTATTACCAGAAAAGCATATCTGGCGCCCCCTTCAGTCTGTTGTGGAAAAGGGCCTATCACGTCACAATGGACAAGTTCTAAAACCTCTTTAGATACCCTATCACTTTTAGAAGCCACAGGCTTTCTCTTAGATTTTGCCATTTTACATACATTACAGTCTAGGAAACAATTGCAACTGTTTACTTTCAGGTTCTTACACACCTTTTGCATCTCTGAAAGTACACGAAAATTAGCATGACCCAATTTTCTATGTAGTTCATGTACACACCCCTTATGAACTGGCAAATTCTCCTGAACCACTTGGGCTACCTTAACAGGTTTGTTTTGCATTACATATAACCCATTTTCCAACTTTGCATGGCCACATACCTCAGCTCCATTCTTTATCAGACAACCATCCTGTGTGAACTGAATACTATACCCTGCTTTGATCAAACAGCTTACAGACAGTAAACAGTAGTCCAAACTGCTGACAAACAGAGTATCTGGTAGAGTAGTGTTCAAACACTCCAAAAAACATGTCCCCTGGCCATCAATCTTGCTTTTATAACCATCAGCAAGATAGATTGAGTCTTTTCGGTTGACTGGCTTCCTCAGGGTCCTAAAGTCCTTCCGGCTATTGCAGATGATTTTGCTGCTGCCAGAGTCCAGCAACCACGTTCCTCGAGGTATATTCCTCTCCTCTCGAGAAAGTGCAGACACAAACTGAGCAGAACGCGTGTTCCTCTTCCCTGAAGAGAACCCCTTCTGCTTGCGTTTCTGCGTCGATTGCTGTCTCTGCTCTACATCATCTCCTGGCAGCCTCGCCCTGCATTGACGTTGAAGATGCCCGGGTTGGTTGCATCGATAGCATCTCCTCACCGCCATGGCCAATTCAATTTCTTGGCGTTGCTGTATCTGCAGATTCTGCTGCTGGCCCCCTCGGTTGTTACTCCTCTGCTCCTGGAGTTCAGCCTGCCTATCTGACCTTCTTTCTGCCTCCTCGGTCAACCTTCCAACCACATACTCAAGGGTCAGATCTCGGGGACGCATACTCTCCATGCTGTTAATCACAGGCAACCAGCTTTCAGGTAAACTTGAAAGGATAATGTAGGTCTGGTCAGTCTCATCATAACGCTTCCCTCTTTGTTGTAATTGGAGGAAAAGAGATTTTAGCGTTTGCAGATGAGTTGCCAAACTCTCACCTTCCTTCATCACTGTCCTGAACAGCCTTCTAGTCAGAGAAATTATAGTTCCAGCAGTTTCTCTGACATGCATTGCCTTTAATAGACTCCAGCACTCAAACGCTGTACTGGCATTTGCAACATGCAATAACTGAGAGTTGCTTAAATACAGCATTATTTGGGTACGAGCCCTTTCATCTAGCCGTTTTTTCTCAACAGAGTCAGTTATGAAAACCTCATTTTCTACACAGTCCCACAGTCCATCTCGCCTCAGCAACTGCTGCATTCGTATTGACCATGTTAGCCAGTTGCTCTCGGTGAGTATTTCAAAGGGAATGCCTCCCCCAATATTAACAATCTGGGGAGACTGAAAATCTGCCATCCCAGCTGGTACCTGCTGAGCCTCTTCTATGGGGCCTTCAGCAATTTCCTCTGACTCACGTTTTAGAGTCTGCTCAGACGGTCCAGGCTGGCGCCCACCGGCTTCTGGTTGCTGCCTCTGTCGACCCTCAGGTCCCACCTGGCTTTGTAACCAATGCAGCCGCTCAGTGAGGCGCCTGTTACGGTCCTGGATCGATTCAAGCTGTTCCAGCAGCCGACACCGGATACTTTCCTGCTTCTCCAGCGTTGACTTAGACAGCCTGCTCCCTTCTGAGATGCTGTTAGTCGTCCCACACTCTGCTTATGCTCAGGAACACTGGGCCCATAACCTATCAGTGTTTGTTTTAAAGGTTCTGATCTCCTTTTTCTCCTTCGCCTGTTCCTCGAACCCGCACCGGCACAAAGGAGTCTTTGAGCAGAGTATCTTTGCAGAGTACTGCTTTTATTCTTAAAAGAGTCTTTGTCTGCAAACACGACTAACAGCTATTACACACACCAGCACTACCAGCTCTAACCAACCAACCAACCAATACTAACATTTCAACCACTTTATATACACAGGTACAATTTGGTGAGAAATAGCATGAGTCATCGCAGGCTGCTGACTCATGCTGACTTTCTTCTTTTTAGTATTAAAGAAACAGCGGCCAATTTTCTAATAGCCGTGACAACTTTCTTCCATAGTATCGAGTATCTGGAAGGTCTCCTCTGTGGGAAATAGATTTTTCTTCAAATCCCCACTCAAAACCTTCAATTTCCGATTAATCAGTTCCAGTTTCAGTATAATAATCCTTTCTTCATCAGTTAGTCCAGAGTCCAAAACAGTTTCAAAAACAAAGCCCAACATGGTGAGGACGGGCATAGGTATCAAATTTCAGTTTCTATTTCAGTGTTGTTCATCATATAGCAGTAACTTTCCACTTCGGTTCAGAGTCTTCGCAGCCATTTTCTCTGAAACCGGGGCGCAAAGACCAAAACTTTCAAATGGAATATTTTCCATCCTCTTCCTCCCCCAAGGGAGATCTATAATGTCTCACTCCTAAAAAAGTCTTAACAATATATCCATCCAATAGCAACAGTATCACAATCTGTTATTTTTCTTGCCTCCGAAGGGAGACAGGCAGACTTCCTTTATCTATAGCCTCCAGGGTCGTTAAGTCTTTAAGCTCAGCAGTTAATCCAATCAAGTACTTACGACCTCCAGCTTCTTTTCCTTTCATCTCTCAGGGAGAACGTCTCGCTCACCACGGCCAGTTCTCGCCGCTTTTCCGCCCGGTTGGGGCATTTCCCCTAATGGCCCGGCTCCGCATTCCCTTCACCCCCACTCCCCCTTTACAGGGGGAAGCGAGGGAAGGGTGCGTAGCCTAGCGGGCCCGCCGGGGAGCCCGAGGCACGGGACGCTCTTCCCGGCCTCACCGGAGCCCCGCGTAGCGGTGGCAGGGCTCCAACCCCCGGGCTGGACTGGGTGGCCTCGCAGTCGAGGCAACCCAGCGACCGCCCGCGATGGCGACCTCGCCGGAAGTCCAGAAAAGAAACTTTTACAAGCAAATGAGGGTTACAGTCATACCTCGGGTTACGTTCATTTTGGGTTGCGGACTTTTCGGGTTGTGTACGGCACCCTGGAATGGATCAGGTCCGTAACCCGAGGTACCACTGTAGTTTGGAAAGGAGCAGAGAATTGCAACTGGGAAAAGGAATTGTCCCGGGTGTCCCAGGGACTCATGTTAGCCTATGCTTCTGTTCCAAGTGCTGGAACTCACTTATACAGGGAGAACAAAACAGTGCCATTGCTCTCAATGGGTGACAGCTGCAACTCTTCCCTGGAAACCAAAGAGAGATGAAAGGGGTAAATGGAAGGTGGATCCTGCCATCTCTTTTTGGAAATGCTATTGGCACTGAAGCAAAGCCCGTGACATTAGTTGCAAAGTATGCTAATTATGTACTTACATAGAAGGAAAAGCAGCAGTGTCATGGCAGTAAAGATGAAAATCTCAAGTACGATAAATCTTTCACCCGTTGGAGATTTTAAGAAGGTAACTGCGCCCTGAAAAGCAGATGCTTGAAGAAAGAAAATTCTGATTTAGCCATCAGTAGCCAACAGTGTTTTTGAAGCTACCAACATGAGCTTGACCAAACTGCGGGAGGCAGTTGAAGACATTAGTGCCTGGTGTCCTCTGGTCCATGGGGTCATGAAGAGTCAGACACGACTAAACAGCAACTAGCCAACATACCATTGCCACTCCAGGAAAAAGGGTTTCCATATGCTGTGGCAGCCATCAGCCAGAGACAGTCAACTGTTCAAGGGGGGGGTAATCTGGGTGGGTAAGCAGGTGGAGGAAGCTTTTCAGACCAATGTCTGGATCAGAAGATGGTAGCCTTTGATACTAGAGGACTTTCTGCCCACTAGGCGAATGACAAGATGCTCTCTCCGAACACATAATTCCACATACAGAAGCTGAACTGGGCTGGCCATGGGCTCTGTTTTCAATGCTGCTGATGGGGCAGCAGACCAACTGAGAAGGTGCAGTGCAGCTTGTGTGGTCTACACATCTCTTCCCACCCCAGCACCTGTTACCTGAGGCAACTGTCTCATTCTGCCTAATGGTGGAGGCACTCCTGGCTGCACACAGTAAAGGAACACCACAGCCAGCAGCAAAGAGTGGGCTGGATCCTGTGGTCCCTATGGGGCTTTGTGGATCTCTGGCACCCAAAGAGCTGTTTGGGCTTTTCTCCACACTCCTCCCTGGCACAACATGACTGGTTCCACTCCCTGCCTGTCTCTCCATCCCCTTTCCCATGCATTCCTCTACTTTATGAGAAACCTCATCCCATATGACTGTGCAGTATACAGACCACAAATTTGTTTTGCTCTTGCTGAACGCTCTTTGAATGCTGCACGAATCCTCTCAGTTGGATCTGTGAAACAACAAGCTATTTTAACGACTATGAACAAATATTAATAATAATAATAATTTATTTGTACCCCGCCCATCTGGCTGGGTTTCTCCAGCCACTCTGGGCGGCTTTCAACAGAATATTAAAAACAATATAGCATCAAGCATTCAAAACTTCCCTAAACAGTTGTCTTTTAAAAGTAAAATAGTTGCTTATTGCCTTTACATCTGCTGGGAGGGAGGTCCACAGGGCAGGCGCCACTACTGAGAAGTCCCTCTGCCTAGTTCCCTGTAACCTCACTTCTCGCAGCGAGGAAACTGCCAGAAGGCCCTTGGTGCTGGACCTCAGTGTCCGGGCTGGACGATGGGGGTGGAGATGCTCCTTCAGGTATACAGGACTGAGGCTGTTTAGGGCTTTAAAGGTCAGCACCAACACTTTGAATTGTGCTCGGAAACGTACTGGGAGTCAATGAAGATCTTTCAGGACCAGGGTGATATGGTCTCGGCAGCCACTCCCAGTCACCAGTCTAGCTGCCACATTCTGGATTAACATTGGTAGGATGGTGTGTGTTTTCCCTTCCAAGCTCAGAGTATTAGTCTCTTGTCAAGCATGAAAGCTCACAAAATTGGCTTTTGTTGTTCTGCACTTAATCTCCCTATTACAGGATCATAATTTTTAAAATAGATGCACATCTACAAATGTCAAGGATTTCATCAGTACAAAGTTGAAATGGACAACACCTTCTGGCCAAAAATATGTCTCAATGAGGCATTTCCAACATTAAACTTTGGCGTCTATCAGTATTAGACAAGCATTTCCCGTAAAGACATTGTTGAGTCCAATATAACTGAAATGAATATCTATTTCTTTTGCTGGATCAATCTCCATCTTAAACCAAAAAGATGTTCCATATGTATTCAAAGGTATTTAAAAATGTTTTATATTGGCTTCCGGCGGCTGGCGCCATCGCGGATGGTCCTGGGCTGCTTCGGTGGCGAGGCACCCAGTTCATCCCGGGGGTTAGGAGCTCCTGCAGCCGCATGCAGGGCTCTGGTTGGGGCGCGGGAAGAGCGTCCCGCGCCCTGGGCTCCCCGGCTATGCCCGTTGTGCTCCGAACCCTTCCCCCGCGCCCCCTGTAAGGGGGGGGTGGGGGTGAAGGGACCACGGAGCCGGGCTCTAGGGGACATGCCCCAACCGGGATGTTTACATGCGGCGGCTAAGTCCGTGAGGAGCGTCTCTGTTCTACCTGTCATTAAGGAGTTGCTAAGAAACCAGAAGCTGTGAGTAACTGACTGACTCTTTGTTCTCCGGGAAAAGCTCTGGGATCAAAAGAAAAGGCAGCCCGCCTCTCTCCCTTCGGCGGTGGAAGGAATTAACTCTTTAAGTGACTGCTGCTACACTAATCAATTGAAAGTACTTGGAATTTGAAAACTGAGTCTGTAGAGATTCCCTTTTAGGGGTTAACTGAGGAGAAATATCTCCATTCGAAGTTTTGATCTTTATATTCTGGCGTCGGAAGAAATGGCGGCGATTTGGAATTGCGCAGGAAAAAATTGAGACAAAGGAGGAGAAAGACAGGAAATGTAATTTGATACCCACCTCCCTTCTCCGAAGATGTTGGACTTCGTTCTTATGCTGGCACAGAAGGACTGGGAGATAGAGGAAAAGCTCACTGTTTTTCAATTGGAGCTGACTAATCGAAAATTAAGAGCCTTGTGTGGGATTATAAATGGAAAAAATCTGCATTCCACAGGGGAGGCTTTCCAAAAAATCTATTCAATGGAAACAGACTTTTGCAAAGAGTTGCAAGATGTGCTGGAAGGATGGTCTGAGATGGCAGAGCAAATCCGATTGGAACAGGGACCGTTTTCAGGGGGTGGCAGAAACCCTGATACGGAAAGAATTTTAATATCCAGATTCCGAGGTGGCAGCTCGGGGTCGAGGGACAGAGAATCAAGATTTCTACAACAAGAAGAATTTTGGTACAAAGCTACGGAGAAGCTCAGAATGCAGAGGATGAACATCTTGGAGCTCGATGCAGGATTTGTTGTGGTTGTAACCTGGATCTGTGGACATTTAGAAGCATACAATAGGGGATTCGGCTCTGGTGAAAGACAGGAGAAGACAATGGACAAAAGGGGAGTGGGTTGAATTAATCATTGTTTAACATAGATGGTCTGCCATGGTATCCGAAACCGGAGTGTGAAGTTTGTTAAATAAGTTTATTTTAAATAAGTAAGGAGATATTGAATTTAAGTTAAAAGCAGCATGTTAAATGATAGAAGAAATAAGTTTAGCTATAAGAATATTTGGTTAAATCTTAGGCTATAATGCAAAAGATAAGACAAAGGTGTTTTTTCTTTCTATATCAAGTTAAGCTAAACTTCTATAGAGAAAAGATGTTAAGGAGAAAGTGTATTGTTTTAAAACCGAAGGTGTATAGGCGGGGGAAGTCAAGTGTCAAGATTCGGAACTAGAATTTTTTTTTTTTCTATTGCAAGATTTACAGATAAGAAGAAGAATCCTGACATTATGTGTATGTGTATTTGTATTTGTCTTTGATATTTGTAGGTGTGGGGGTTGGGTTTATGTTATTTTGTGAAAATGTCAATAAATTCTGTTAAAAAAAAAAAATAAAAATGTTTTATATTATCTAGCATTCTCATTTTTGCTTTCTATTTCTCTCTAAGCTCCTGGATATCTAGTTTATAGGACTTCAGTAAGCATTTGCAAACATCAGTTATGGGTTTGATCCATATGTTCTCTCTCTATATATTTTATGGGGTAAACCAAATTTGGGGCAATCCACTTTGTGGAAGAAATGGGTTGGTTGTAATATCTGTAATTAGATCAGCTGATAAGATCAGATGGAGAATTTACTTGATATATTGCAGCTGAAATCTCAGTTACTTGGTGTGTGCTGAAAAGAAATATCTTGCTTCATAACATTTATTGATGTTTATTTATAGACTATCTGTTTTGAGTGCTTTGGCATCTACTGAATAGCTGGAGGAAATAATAGGATTTTCCCGTAGACATCTGGTTGGCCATGGAGTGGTCAGGATACAGTAGTGGATGGACTTTTCACATGATCTAGCACTCAGACTCTTTTTATGATTCCAAAAATCAATTGAAAGCCGGGGATTTCCAGGTCTCTCCATTTGCCCCACCTGTCTGTCAATCAATGTCATATGATGTCACTATTACATACTGTGCCAAATTACCATGCCTAAAGCTCCAAATGCCTTTCCATTTTGTGTTTGTCCCTTTTCTAGCAGCAACCAGAGCTGTTTTCATTAAGATACCAGCCCTCAGGCTTAAAGTGGCTTCCTCACAATACATTACCAGATGTTCACCATTTAATAGATCTAAGGAGGGGAGACTACCTGTAACTTTCTTTAAAATGGTGAAATTTAACTTGATTGATATATGAAGATTTAAACACCCACTGGATAGAGAAATGACTTTTTTACAGCACCAAAGCAATCTGCTAGACAAACCAACTTGATATGGATATCTAATGAACTATCATTGAGGACAAAAAAAAGTAGAGATACAACCAAGGACACGTTCGGATCACAATCCAGTATTACAGGAATTGAAAGGTGAAGAAAAAAAAACACCACACATTTAGGTGAAGTTTAAATGATGGACTTCTTGATAGCCAAACAATTTTACACAAAGTTGAAAAATCTTTGAAAGACTATTTTAAACTTAAATCAAGGAGTGGATCTGAAGGTTGTCTGGGATTCAAGTAAAGTGGTAATGTGGGTTTTTTTTTGATCCAACAAAATGCTTTCCCAAAAAAGATGAGAGAACAAAAACAAACAAATGAGAACTGCTGGAAGAATTGATTAAAAATGAAAAAGAATTGATTAAAAAACCTGGAAAAGAATCAGTAAAACAAACCATAAAAATGTTATAAACACAATATTTGATGTTGGTAAATCAAGAAATTGAATGGAAGATTAAAATGCTATGGCAGAAACTTTTTGATTTTGCCAGCCAGGCAACCTGCTGGTATGGCAGCTAAAGAAAAAACAAGACATGAACTTAATAAATAAATGAAATATAGAAGGGAAAGTTTTAAATAATCCGAAAGACATAAGAAAGCAATTTGTAAGGTATAATTCAGAACTGTATTGAGCCAGCAAAGAGAACATAAACAATATTGAAGACTTTTAAAGCAGAATAACTTACCAAAAATACCAAAAGTGAAACCCAATTCATTTCACGTAATTTGTCTTCAAGAAACACATATAGCGAGTAAACATAAAAGAGTTCTAATTTTAAAAAAAGTAATGGATTTTATAAAAGCAGATAAATCCAAAAGATACGAAGTGGGTTTTTTATATTAAACCAAAATTTGAGCCCAAACAAGTTTTTAAAGATGAACAAGGAAGAGTAATAGTGGTACAAGTTGCAGGTCAAGGTGAAAAAATTATATTAATAGGAATCTATGCCCCTAATGAGAAAAAAACAGAGTTCTATTAGAAATTAGAAACAGACTTATTGGAATTTGCAGATCAGGAAATGATATTGATGGGTGATTTGAATGGGGTTTTTCCACTGGAAATGGATAGAACAATTAGGAAAACAGATACCAAAGAAGGCAGACTCCCAAAAACGTTTTGTGAAATGGTAGACAATTTGAATTTGATAGAAATTTGGAGAAATAAAAATCTATCAGATAGGGAATTTACTTTCCATTTACATGTGCATGAAAGCAGTGCAAGGATAAATGCAATTCGGATGTCAAAAGAATTAGAATTAAAGGTGAGGAAAACAGAAATAAGAACAATATCAGATCATAATCCTCTATTTCTAGAATTACAAAATGAAAAACAATCCACTTTCAGATGGAGATTAAATGAAGATTTATTAGACAATCAGAGCTTTTTACAAAAAGTATTAAGGGGTTATTTTGAGCTAAATCTCAATAAGGGGACAAATGCACAGATAGTATGGGATGCCAGTAGAGTAGTTATCAGGGGTTTATACATGCAGCAAAAAACATATAGAACTGAGAGAAAAGAAGAAAAGGGAAATTTTAGAAGCCCTAATGAAGAAAGAAAGAGAAATGTAGAGAAAGTGAAATGTAGCAAAAGGAGACTTTATACAGCACACAGCAACACTTAGTGGACTGACAGGATATTACACCCTCAAATTTTATAAAGACTGAGATAATATATAATACGCTACAGTACTGAATATCCCACACTGACTTAGTACGACGGTTATCCTTTTTTGAGATTGCTTTTATTTATTCATTTATTTATTTATTTATTTTTGCTGAGCTATACAGGAGACTGATTTGATGCATTTTTAAAATAAAAGAAAGAAGGGGACTCCCATAAGAAGACAACCAGGGCTTTGTTTAGTGAACTGGAATTGGAAATTCAAAACAAATATTGTGAAATGGCAACTAAAAGGACACAAGCGACTTCAGCAAGCACTGCAGGAAATCAACTAAGAAGGCAATCGATAGCTACTGAAAATGATGCTTTGTCAGACATTAAAGAACTAATAATTGAAATGAATAAAACTTTGAATGAAAAACTAGATTCGGTGGAGACAAAAATAGAACATAATTCAAAAATGATCTCAGAAATGACAGGTCAAATAAAGGATTTAACTGCAAAAAATAAAGAAATGGACAAAACAGTCAAGGATTTGAATGCTAAAGTAAATAAACAAGAGGAATCAATAAAAAAAATAATTCAGGATAACAGAGAGACAAAGAAATTACAAGGAAAGGAGGAAGAAGAAAGACAGGATATCAAGAAGAGACAAGAAGAGCTTGCAGATCAGATTGCGATGTTGGAGATGAAACATAAATCTTTGATTCTACATCTAAGAGGTGTCCCAGAAATTGAAATTGAAGGTTCTGACAATAGGTATGTTTGGCATGCATATCTGTGGTATGAGAAGGTTAAAGTACCCTGAAAGCCAATCAGGGTGGAGAAATGGGAAAATTTATGGAAAAGAGATAGCAAATTGACACCAAATTACGACATCAAAGAGAATCTTCTAAAAATGCAATACAGATGGCACTTGACACCTGTCAAGTTAGCTAAAATGTATAAAAACGAAACTAATCAATGCTGGAGATGTAAGAACGAGGTAGGGACCTACCTACATATGTGGTGGTTCTGCAGAGAGATCAAAGTATTCTGGGAGAGAGTGTACATAGAGATGAAAAAAATAATCAGATATCCCTTCAAGAAGAACATGGAGACCTTTTTACTAGGAATGGTGGGTAATGAATTCCAGCCAAAAGATAGAAAGATAGTCATGTACGCCACGGTCTCAGCGAGACTTTTAATAGCAAAGAATTGGAAAACACAAATTATACCAAAAAAGGAGGATTGGCAATTAAAAATGTTAACATATTATAATTTGGCACTAAAATATGAAGAGTTAAAAGGAACAAGTGATTCAGAAAGAGAGGAAAATTGGAAATCATTAAAGGATTACTTTAACTCACAGACAGGAAAAGCCATCCTACTGGCAGATTAGTAAAGACCCAAATAATTGAGACTACTAGACTATGAATAAAGGGAAGATCACGCGGATAGAGGAAAGAAGGACAACTAGGCAGTGATGGGTAAGCTGAGAAGTCAAGATGGGGGGGGGAGGGAGGGAGGGAACGCAGAGTCAGGAGGGAAGGGGAGAGGAGCCAAGCGGGAAGAAGATGATACTTTGTAAAACGCAATATGTTTTGATAAGCACTTTGTAACCTGATTGGATATGTAAAGTGGCTATTTTTTTTTCTTTCTTTTCTCTTTTTCTCAGCAATGTGCTCCCCTTTTTTAAAAGTTCTAATCTGTAATATGTTGAATCTAAATAAAGATTTTAAAACTTAAAAAAAAAAAAAAAAAAAAGAGAAGGTTAAAGTACATAGAGCTAGGATGGTATACAAAAGATGAGATTAAATCAGCAATGATACACTGGGTGAAAGATTTTGGGTATAATATACACTGGGTGAAAGATTTTGGGTATAATATACAACTTGCAGCATGGGAGAAATTAGGGAATTGGAATTTAAAATTCAATACATGTTGTACGTTGAAATTAAATTATATGAAAATGATCTATCATTGGTATTTAACTCCCAGTCAATTAGCAAAAATGTATAAAACAGGGTCAAATATATGTTGGAAATGTAAGGAAAAAGAAGGTGCCTTTTTATCAAATGTGGTGGACATGTAAGGTAGTAAAAGAATTTTGGGAAATAATATTTAATGAATTGGGAAAAAAAGTTTAAATTCCCCCCCAAAAAAACCCAAAGCCTTTCTTTTAGGAATTCCAGGTGCTGAAATCCCAAAGGAGCAGAAAAGACTATGTACGTGACCACGGCCGCATGAATGTTGTTGGCCCAGAGATTGAAAGAAGATAAAGTCCCTACCAGAGAAGAATGGCAGATAAAGTTGGTGGATTATGCCAAAATGGCAAAAATGAACGGAAGAATCAGAAATCGGTGTATGCCACAACAGCTGCTAGAATTTTACTTGCAAGAAACTGGAAAGGTGAAGAGATCCCGACAGTGGAAGAATGGCAGATGAAGCTAATGGACTTTATGGAACTCGCTGAACTGACCGCGAGACTCCGAGACCAGAGGGAGGAGAAGGTGCAACAGGATTGGAAGAAATTTAAGGACTATTTAAAAAATCGTGAAAAGCTAGATATTTGAAGCAGAACTGGCTTGTTTAATTGGCTTTAGCTAGTTGATGTTAGATGAAAATAGTATACAAGAAGTAATGTTATGAATGGTTTAAAATATTTAGAAATGCTTAAGGATATGTTGTTTAAGTAATGAATTATATATGATTAGTTAGTATCTTAAAGATTATTAAGAATAGTGGTGAATGTTAAGAAAATAGTTATAAAGTTACCAAAGTATATTAATATTGAACGCAGTTGAGGGAACGGGGGAAGTCCCCTAAAGAAGATAGAAACTAGAGTTAAACAATGATTTTTTAATGTTCCAGTCTAGGTATGTATAAGTTTTCTTTTGATGTTTTTTATGTTGTTGTAATGTGTTTGATGTTTTTTTTTATTATTTGTTAATTGTTTTATCTGTTTGATATGTTTGTTGTTTAATGTAGAAAATAAAAACTTTATAAAAAAAAGGAAGAATCAGAAATCGGGAAAATGTTAAGGAATGGGGAAAGTTTATAATCTATCTTTTAAACCATATGATTGTGCTGTATACAGACCATCAGTTGTAGTTGCAGGTGGTTCTGCTACCGATATTGTTTCAGGGTTTGCGGGTGCTGGCTGCTCCATCATCTCAGTTTTGCTTGTGAAACAACAAGCTAGAACAAGACAACAACAAATGGAGAATAAGATTATGAGCACATTACTGTAGGTAGAAAGTGGCATAGCGAGTTCTCCCTCATAGAGAACACGTGTTGCGGTTGGGGCCTAGCAAGACACCCCTCTGTATTTGGGGCAGGACTCGGTTAGATTGCCAGGGCAGCCAATAGGGGCTTTTGGGTCATTGGGGAGATTTGTATGTTGCAAATGTTGATAGACATTTATATATTCTTGGTGCTCGCAGAGTCAGCCCCTCTTTGCTGCGTGCACCGGATCACCCCCCCCGCCCCCCGTTAATTAGGCTTGTGCGTTGACCTTGCTATGCCTGTCATGGGGTCGTCTGCTTTGAGGCAGGGGCCTGGTAGGAATTTTTCCATCTGGCTGATTGGCTGTGCCATTTGGTTTTCACCTACTGCGTAGCAATTAGTCACAACTTGTAAGGTTAGGCATTGGTTCTTACGTTGGTTGGTGGAGCGGAAGTGGTTGGCTGTGCCTGCCCCTCCAATGGTGCTGCTGCAGCGTGGGCAATTCCCTTAAAGGAATCCAGGGGCTCTCCATGCTTTTGTCTGTTCGCCTGGTCAGGCGCTAGGGCCACGCAAGAGCCCCTGGGAACATTAGGGGAGAGGTGAGGGTCCTGGCCCCCCGACCCCAATTCTCTCCCCAATGTGTTTTCCCTTTGCTGACTTCCACTAAGTGGGCGGAAGTCAGCCTGTCCCCAGGAGGGGACAGATAGTCGAACCAATGCCTAAGCAACCACTCACATGTTGTAATTTAATAAAAAAGTTGTGGCCAAAATTATGCCAATAACCTTAAACAAATTTCCTGTGTGCTGTGTGAGTTATTTAGGGGGTGGTCTTGGGGACCTCTACACGCAACTATCAGTATTAGACCATCCTTTCCTGTAAAGATGTTGTTGAGTCCAATAAAACTGAAACGTCTTTCCTTTTCTTTTGCTGGATCAATCTGTTTTAAACCAAAAGAGATGTTCTGTATGGATTCCAAGGCACTTAAAAATGTGTTAGGTAATATAGCACATTCTCATTTTGCAACCTACAGGTATTCCTATCTGAACTCCTGGACATCTAGTTTACAAGACTCCAGTAAGATGTTCAACATTTAATAGACAGTGTGGGACCTATGAGGTCTTCAGATTTTCCTGGGTGCCAACTTCCTCCATCACAGGCATCCTGGTCAATGGTTGGAGTTCATGGGAATTGCAGACAAATAACATCTTGAGGGCCATTTGTTCCCCACCCTTGATGGAAGGTACATACATTTAATTATATCTCTATCTCCTGATCATCATTGAAGAAGAAGAAGAAGAAGAAGAAGAAGAAGAAGAAGAAGAAGAAGAGAGAGAAGAAGAAGGGGGGAGGAGGAGGAGGAGGAGGAGGAGGAGGAGGAGGAGGAGTTTGGACTTGATATCCCACTTTTCACTCCCCTTAAGGAGTCTCAAAGTGGCTAACAATCTCCTTTCCCTTCCTCCCTCATAACAAACACTGTTCAGGTGAGTGAGGCTGGGAGACTCCAGAGAAGTGTGACTAGCCCAACGTTACCCAGCAGCTGCATGTGGAGGAGCGGGGAAGTGAACCCGGTTCACCAGATTACGAGTCCACTGCCCTTAACCATTACACCACTGCTGGCTCTGCCTAGTACACAATTTTTAATTCATTTAAAGATTGAGTACTAGATCTGGTCTCTATTGGATGCATATAAATCCAGTTGAATCCAGCAAGACTTTGGAGACCATGAGTTGGACCTGGAAAAGAAGTAGAGGGGAAGCTGTTACACAGGCTATACAAGTGTGCCATTTTGTTTTCTTTTTGCAAAGACCCAGCCTGACATCTGATGCTATGGCTGGAAGGAAGGAAGGAAGGAAGGAAGGAAGGAAGGAAGGAAGGAAGAAGGAGGGCTGTTGTCTAATTATGTTTCGAAGCCATCTGAGATAGCAGCCCTTGATATGCTAGTAAATTATTTTAATGACTTGTATTTTCTGGATCATGGTCTAGATCATGATCTAGACCTGGATTTACAAACTGGGCCAATGAGTCAGAGCAGCACACCTGTATTGCCAGGGAGTAAAACAGAA
This sequence comes from Lacerta viridis, assembly GCA_900245905.1. Lineage (NCBI taxonomy): Eukaryota > Metazoa > Chordata > Lepidosauria > Squamata > Lacertidae > Lacerta > Lacerta viridis. The sequence goes on from OFHU01001572.1 coordinate 233,587, forward strand.
TGTGGTGCACCTGGTTTGCAATGTAGCTGGAGCTGTAATATAAGGGTACATGGCTGTTTGAGAAGAAGTGAAAGCAACTTCATGGCTTGGCCTGCTATCAAATACCTGACTGCATTGGGGAAGGAAGGAGGAACCAGTTGTCTGGGAACTTTGACTGAACCACAGAGATAAAGAATGCAAATGAAGGCTCATGCCCACATCACATGTGGTGACTCCCAGGCAGATCAAAGGATGGAAACAGAATTACATCATGAATTACATCTGTTGCCAGCTTGGCATGAGACCTACGCTACAGACTACCATATTTTATCATCTATAAGATACCCCCATATATAAGACACCCCTATTTGGGTGGACTCCAAATTACGAAAACACCCCTCAGCACAACCCGTATTTAAAACGAGCCTTAAATTTAAACGTAATTTTTTGGTAAAAAAAACCCCTAGTCTTATACATTGAAAAATACGGCATACAGGTTATGTCTCTTCAGGTTGCACTCCGCGCCAAACCCGGATGTACCAGAATGGGTACTTGTGCATGCACAGAAGTTCTAAATCATGGTTTGCGCATGCACAGAAGTGCCGAATTGTGTCACGTGCGTGCCTAGACGCGGTGCTGCGGAATACAAACACTGCAGGTTGCGGACATGCCTCCGTCACAGATTACGTCCGTAACCCGAACATCCACTTTATAAGGGCCACCAGCTGAAGGAGACCGGGAGATCTTGACACATTGTTCTATGCTCCATTCCAGAATTTGAAGAGAACGACCGTCTGCCAGTCTGAAGTGTCCCAGATAATCCTTACAGACCTCCATCATCTGGAGAGACATGAAGAACTAAACCTATCGTATCTGTGATGTTGATGTTGATGTTGTTGCCTGGTGGTTGCTATTGGCCAAACAGCCAGTAGGGGATGCTGGCAAGACAGCACCTGTACACAGCCCTAGATTGCACCACCACTCAGTTTCATTGGATGACCCTGAGTTCTAGTATTTATAATAGTCATAATCATAATAAATTTTTATTTATACCCCGCCCTTCCCCGCCAAACCGGGCTCAGGGCGGCTAACACCAATAAAATCACAACAAAAACATAAAACAATTCATTAAAATACAGATTAAAATACAATTTAAAATTAAATCTAAACTGCAGCCTCATTTTTAAGTAGCCCACCAATCACACCAAAAGAACGAAACATCAGGGTTAAACTGAAACCAACCCAAAGGCTAGGTGGAACAGCTCCGTCTTGCAGGCCCTGCGGAAAGATGCCAAATCCCGCAGGGCCCTGGTCTCTTGTGCCAGACTGTTCCACCAAGTCGGGGCCAGTACTGAGAAGGCCCTGGCCCTAGTTGAAGCCAACCTAGCATCCTTGTGGCTCGGGACCTCCAACAAATTATTATTTGAGGACCTTAAGGTCCTACCCGGGACATACCAGGAGAGGCGGTCCCTTAGGTATAAGAGAAAAACCATCTGTAGTTTATAAAAGCTCCCTATCATTTTCCCTCTTGGTGATCTTTTGGCCCTGGAATGAGACCCTGCAAAGCTTGTAGGGAAAGTGTTCCACCCATCAGACCTCTTTCTGTTTGGATACCTTGGTGTTGTCATGGAACAATCTTATCTCTAATTTCTTCTGAAGGTTGTTTCATCCTCCCACTGGCTACAAACTACCTCCCTTGTGATGTCAGACATTCCAGAACTCCTCCCATTTAAGCTGTACCATTTCCTGATTGGCTGCTCATCATATCCAATCAGCATTGCACATAAAGCTTAAACCCAGGAAAAAGTTTATTTCAGATCCTTACTCCTTACGCTATGCTGTAATATTGGAAAGCTTCCAATCCAACACTTGTACCAGGAAATATGGCAAAGTGCATTAGTGTAAATCTTCATTTGCAAAATTAAAGCACAAAGAAAAGGAAAAGAAGCAGTCAAATTTCAACATGTTAGGTCTACATTTATTGAACGTATCATCATCAAAACATACATGCCACCACTGCTATTTCTCCAGAAAAAAGGGTACCGGAACCACTGGCGGAGGAACGGGAGTGCGGAGGGAGCGGCCCGCCCCCCCTATTCCGGTAGGGTGCCATCGCAGCGCCCCCACCACGTGACACGCAACCCTGTGTGCGCCGGGTGCCACACACCCATAGGCAGCGCATCATGCCCCCAGAACACATGCCGCGCCCCCGCGGGCAGCATACCACACCAATAAAAATATTGTTCAAAAATGATTTCTGTCATTTAAATCCTGTCCTTCTGTATAAAGATGCAAGAATCATATAATACTGGTCATAAAGGTTCTCCAGGGGCTCCCAGTACATTTCTGAGCACAATTCAAAGTGTTGGTGCTCACCTTTAATCCTCTAAATGGCCTCAGCCCTGTATACCTGAAGGAGCGTGTTACATACTCAGCTGGAACAAGAGGCAGAGGCTGTGTATGTTCCAAAAGTCCTTTATTATTGAAAACAGAACTAGACTTCAAGAACAGCCATGTTGCCTGTGAGCCTGCCCGAGCCAGACTGACTAGCTGCTGCTAAACTCTGTTAGTTAACTTGTTTCCGATAGGAGTGTTCACCCACCAAGCTCGTCTGTAATTGGCTAGGTCGCGCCAGGAGGCGGACCCTGTAAGGTGGTTGAACAGCTCCTATTGGTTCCCATACACAACACCCCTCCCCCCAAATTCCAAACATTATGAACAAACAAAATCTTTAAGGTGTGTTGGACGTTTACGTTCTCTTTGGGACCGTCGCAGTTCCGGGGTCTGCACCTGCGACTGAGGAACATCTCCAAGTCCCTGTTTGCTGATTGGTGCCATCAACCGAGGCGGCTCTGCAGGTGTTGCCGGTTGCGGGGCTGCTGTGGGCACCGGCCCAGGATCGCACTGTTGAGGTGTCTCGGTTGGCGGCACACCCTCCGTTTCCCCACTTGTCCCAGTTGCCAAGTCACCAGCTGCGTCTGTTGCACTACCCTGTGGTTCCGCTGGCCGTACTGGGTCGGGAGATGACCGGGGTCTGATCTGGTCGAGGTGTCTTTTCCAAACCAGTCCACCCTCCAGCCTCACCTCATAGGAAACCGGCCCTGTACAACGCTCAATGGTGCCTGGTACCCAACCTGGTCCAACCCCATAGTTCCGAACATATACAGGATCCCCTGGGGCAAATCCCTTAGGTGCTTTCCGCTCCACGGTGTGTGGTCGCTGCTCTAAGGCCCTGTCGGGATGTATGCGATCCAGGAGAGTAGTGAGCCTCCTTCCCATAAGCAACTCAGCTGGGCTATGGCCAGTGGTTGCACTTGGGGTGACGTGTTGAGCCAACAAAAACTCTGATAAACGGAGGGTCCAGTCTCCCTGTATTATACGCCTGAGCGCATCTTTAGTTGTGCGAACCATGCGTTCTGCTTGGCCATTGGTGGCTGGATGAAAGGGAGCTGACCTGATGTGGCGGATTCCATTCTTAGACACAAACTCTTGGAATTCCGCTGAAGTGAAAGCTGTTCCATTGTCACTCACCAGGGTGTCAGGCAAGCCGTGTGTGGCAAATAACTTCCTGAGTGAGTTTATAGTCGCCCTACTGGACATGGTGGAGGTCGGTGTCACCTCGAGCCACTTGGAATGGGAATCCACCACGATGAGGAACAGTTGGCCCTGGAAGGGCCCTGCATAATCTATGTGCACCCTGGACCATGGGGACCGTGTGGATTCCCAGGGCTGAACTGGTGCCTTGGGGGGATCCGGCCGCGACACTTGGCAGGGTTCACAATGTTTAACCCACCCTTCAATCTCGGCATCTATGCCCGGCCACCAGACGTAACTCCGGGCCAGTGCCTTCATCCGGACTATTCCCGGATGGGACACGTGCAAACCTTCTAAGACCTTTCTCCTAAGTGAGGGGGGAACTATGACTCGGCTACCCCACAGTATACACCCCCTGTGTGACGACAACTCGTCTTTGCGAGCTGTGAAGCTTGAGAATTCCGGTCCTGGCTTTTCAGGCCAACCCCTCCCCACCCACTCTGCAACACGAGCCAACAACCTGTCTTTCGCTGTTGCAGCAGCCACGTCTTTCACATGTAGGGGTTGGTCAGGTAAGTCCTCCAGTTGCATTATCTGGTGAGCCGGAGCAGGATCTGGACCATTCTCGGGCAGCGGTAAGCGGCTGAGAGCATCAGCGTGCCCCATGGCTTTTCCGGGTCGGTGCTCTAAGGAATATTGATAGCCGGCCAAGAAAATGGACCAACGCAGAACCCGAGGGGAGAGCGTCTGAGGCGTCTGGCGATCGGGGGCAAGGAGTCCCAAGAGAGGCTTATGGTCCGTCACGATAGTGAAGGGCCGGCCATAAAGGAAGTCATGAAATTTCTTTACTCCTTTAACCACTGCCAGACCCTCCTTATCAATCTGGGAGTAATTGCGTTCTGCTGGTGTGAGGGTTTGGGAGAAGTACGCCACTGGGACTTCTCTTCCGTCCGATAGTTGGTGGCCCAGAACCGCGCCCACCCCGTACGGGGAAGCGTCGCACGCCAACACAACTGGGAGATTTTCATCAAAATGCATCAACACCGAATTAGAGATAAGCAATTCTTTGACCCCTTGGAAAGATTTTGCCTGTCGTGGGCCCCACACCCAACATGCTTTTTTGTCCAAAAGCCTGTGCAAGGGCTCGGCCACTGCCGCCTTGTGTGGCAGGAACGCATGGTAGAAATTGAGGAGTCCCAAAAAAGCTTGCAATTCTGCCTTGTTCTTAGGGGCGGGGGCATCACAAATGGCACGCACCTTGTCCTCGGTTGGATGGAGGCCGTCTGCATCCACTCGGAACCCCAAGAAGTCCACGCTGTTCACTCCCAATAGGCACTTTTTCTGTTTGACCTTAAGTCCTGCCGCCTGGAAGCGTTGTAGCACTGCCCTTAAGCTAGCGGCGAAGTCCTCCCTCGACGGCGCAGCTATCAACACATCGTCGAAGAACGGCGTGACTCCAGGGATGCCTTTAAGAAGATGGTCCATTAGACTCTGGAATACTCCTGGAGCCACGCTGATTCCAAACTGCAGACGCTTAACTCTGAAGGCGCCCTTATGGGTAACTATTGTTTGGGCGTCAGCTGTGGCCTCATCCACGGGTAGCTGCTGGTACGCTTGTGCCAAGTCCAGCTTTCCGAAGACCTTGGCCCCAGCCAGGTTGGCCAATACATGGCTCACTATTGGAACCGGGTAGGCATGGTCCTGCAGGGCCCGGTTCAGGGTGCACTTGTAGTCGCCACAAATGCGGACTGAGCCATCAGGTTTAACCGGGGTGACAATTGGGGTTTCCCATGAGCCCGATGTAACCGGCTCTAAAACTCCCTGTGCCACTAAACGGTCCAGTTCCTCCTCAATTTTGGGTTTGAGTGCAAACGGAACTCTACGAGCCTTGACCCTAATGGGTTGCACCATGGGATTGATCTGTAGGGAGATCGGGGGTCCCTTGTAAAGGCCTAAGGTTCCGTCAAAAACTGATGGAAACTCCTGGCAGATTGACTCAAATCCTGTCCCAGGTGAAATTTGATTTAGTCCTGACACGCTTAAGCCTAACGGGCCAAACCACGCCAAACCCAAAAGGCTGGTAAAGGGCCCCTTAGTTATGATGAGGTCCAAGTTCTTAATGTGATTCTTAAACTGAACCTTGAAAGTGCCCATACCCCTTAGCTGAATTATATTTCTCTGGAAGTCTCGTAACACCACAGTGGCTGGTCGGAGAGGTGGGGGCCGCTTGGGAAAAAGCTCTCTAAATGTCTTGTCCGATATTATGGAATACGATGAGCCGGTATCCAGCTCCATATTGCACGGCTTTCCCTCGATTCTAACTTGCACCATAAGCTTATTAGATCCCCGGGATGGAAACTGATATACCCTGTCTGAAGAGATTGACTGCAACTCCACCTCTTCGAGGGCCTCGTGCACGCGTTGTCTGGGTCGTATTCCTGCGTTCTTGGAACGGCAGACACGCATGATGTGCCCGGCTTTGCCACAGCCTCGACACGTGACGTCACGGAACCTGCATGTCTTACGATCATGGTTCTCTCCACAACTGGCACAGGTGCTGTGTGGGTTGGACTGATGCTGGTTCGACTTGCGCGCAGCTTGGGAGCGGCGGTTGCGGTCGGGTTGTCCTAGGGTTCGGTGGACATCCTCGGGGGAATCGCCAGAAGATGAACGGTCTCGCTGAACACGATGGGTCCCCCCTTCTGCTCGGGAAATTGGGGCCCTCCGTGGGCATTATCCTTCTCGGAAGCCATGGCCATGTTCATGGCTGTGGCCATCGTGATGTCATCTTTCGCCAGCAGCTTGCGGCGGAGGTGGCTGTCTCGCACGCCAACTATGAACCTTTCCAACAGACGCTCCTCCAGGTTAGTGAATTGACAATACATCGCAATTTCCCTGAGAGCAGCAATATACTCATTTACTGACTCATGCGCTTGTTGCTCTCTGTGGGCAAAATCGTAACGGCGGTGGTTCTTTGACGGCTGGGGTGCAAGGTGCCCTGTCATTGCCTTTGTTAGCTCATCGAAAGAGCAGTCCTCAATGTTCTTAGGTGCCATCAAACCCTCCAGTAAGGTGATGGCAGAACTTCCCAGCACGGTGAGAAGCACATCTACTTTATCAATTTCCCTAGTAAACCCTTGAAGCCGAACATAGCTCTTTATTCGGCGGAGCCATTGAGGCCATTGCTCGGGATGGCTCAAGTCAAAGTCAGGTGGTGGCCTAGTCAGCCCAGCGGCCATTTTCGTACCTTGAGCTGTCGTTTGTGTGGTGGTGGTCGATTCCGAAGGAGCTGCTGACCCTTCTTCGCCACCGGAGTTCTCCGCAGAGTCCAGCGTGACTGGATGTCGCACTCACTTTGAGCGGCAGGGCGGTGCTGCAGAGACACTCAGGCCTCAAGTCCAGGCCTCCAACTCAGGCTCACTGTGTGTGGCAGGCCGGTGCTGCAGTATCAACTTAGGCCTCAAATCCAGGCCTACAACTCAGGCCTACAACTCAGGCCTTAAAACTGGCTGGGCAAGAATCCCACCTTCGTCGCCAGTGTTACATACTCAGCTGGAACAAGAGGCAGAGGCTGTGTAGGTTCCAAAAGTCCTTTATTATTGAAAACAGAACTAGACTTCAAGAACAGCCATGTTGCCTGTGAGCCTGCCCGAGCCAGACTGACTAGCTGCTGCTAAACTCTGTTAGTTAACTTGTTTCCGATAGGAGTGTTCACCCACCAAGCTCGTCTGTAATTGGCTAGGTCGCGCCAGGAGGCGGACCCTGTAAGGTGGTTGAACAGCTCCTATTGGTTCCCATACACAACAGAGCGTCTCTACCCCCATAGTCCAGCCCAGATGCTGAGGTCCAGCTCTGAGGGACTTCTGGCGGCTCCGTCACTGTAAGGTTGCAGTGAACCAGGCAGAAGGCCTTCTTGACAGTAGCACCTTCCATGGGGAACGTCCTTCCGTCAGATGTCAAGGAGATTATGAACTACATAACTGTATCGGGAAATTTTTAACACTTGACTTTTATTATGTTTTTATAATACGCTGGAAGCCGCCCAGAGTGACTGGGGAAAACTAGCCTGATTGGGTGGGGGGTTAATAATAATAATAATAATAATAATAATAATAATAATAATACCATTAAACACTTAACTAGCAGTAAATGTGTTTGTTCTATCCGTTAATTTTAGGCATTGGTTTACACATTCAGAGTTCAAACATATCACTTTATATAACCTCTTCACTGAGAAAATTGAGGGGCTGGTATAACAAGGTCCATCTTTACCATATGCGCCACCGGGTGTGCAAAGATCGACCTAGTGACCCCAAATTTAGTTTACCCCCCAAATTAAACATTATTACCCACCAGTTGCCCAGCTCGATGGGAGGACACCAAAGGGCGCACGCACACACACAGGGAGGAGATTGTGAGGGGGTTCTCTCTCACCTGCCGCACCCCACAGGTTCTCCCCATGGGACGGCCTTGGCTTCTGATCCTGCAGGGGCGGCTGGCGGTGCCCCTCTGCGCCACAGGCAGCCACCCCCTCAGCCACGAAAATGACTCACCCACCTGAGCGCCGCTTCCAGTCATGCGCGCCGCCATTGCCGCCTATCGTCTGCCCAATCGGCAGAAGCATCAGCCTGTCACTCACGTTTGATGCAGCATCAGCCAATACACAGCGGACGATAGTCGCTGACACTACCCTGCTTGCGGTAACACCTGTCCCAATGAGGCACATCCCATGTATAAGACGACAACCCCCCCCCAATTTAGACTTAATTTTGGGGTAAAAAAAGGTTGTCTAAATAATACATGGAAAAATACGGTATTTATTATTTCCTAACAGGTAGATAGTTAAGAGCTGAGGTGCCTGGGTGCCCCACACCCCTTGCACGCCCCAGTAAAGACAGCCCTGGCTATAACAAGGTCTTGATTTTGGACATTAAAGTAGTTAAAGAAAGTGGTCTATATTTCTTTAATATATTCTTTGTCTCTTTGTGTTAAGCCTTTAATTGCCTTCCTGTTTTTCATGAGACTCTCAGGCACTGCTGTATCCAGATTCTGTGACCATTCAGCAATGAATGGTAAAGAATGGGACTTCAAAGAGTGGCAAAAAGATATAACTAGATTTATCTGGCATTGGAAGAAGCCAAGAATAAAATTGCTAATGACCTGAATTCCAAAAAAGTGGGTAGATCACCGCGAGTTTTTAATTCTGTGAGTAGATCACAGTCTCTTGGGAGTTGGCCACCGCTGCCATATAGCATATTTCCAGTTACAGGTCGGTAGCCGTGTTGGTCTGCCATAGTCAAAACAAAATAAAATAAAAAAATTCCTTCCAGTAGCACCTTAGAGACCAACTAAGTTTGTTCTTGGTATGAGCTTTTGTGTGCATGCACACTTCTTCAGATATTTCAGTGTATCTGAAGAAATAGTACCACAGGTTAAGAACTTTGCTTCAGGATGAGAACAGAAATTGCTAAAGCGGTACCTTTCTGGGTACTATTTCTGGGTTAGCAGATTCTGTAACCTGAAGCGTCTGTAACCCGAGGTGCCACTGTACAGGCATTGATCCTGCAACCTTGGTGTGATCTGCACCTCGCTCTAAGCAACTTAGCTGCCCAGCGATCATTTGCAAGGGGACCCGTTTTAATTCCGCTGGATCAGACCTTCCCCCCAGAAACCATAGGAAAGGATTCTTACTCTGTGTGTGCTCTGTGCCCACAGACATTGCCAATGTACCTTATCTTGGGGGGAGTGACCAAGGGAGGGCAACGGGAGCAACTTGGGAGGGGGTGCCCCGTGGCAAACACTCCGCTTTCCAAACGTCCCCCCCAAAGAGTTGGCGACCCACTTTCTTTAGGCGCTAAAAGCTCTGGTGGGCGATCTGGCTATGCTGCCAATGACCTGTGGCGTGAAGGGTAATCATTACTATCGTGATCTGAAGAAGTGTGCATGCACACGAAAGCTCAAACCAAGAAAAAAACTCAGTTGGTCTCTAAGGTGCTACTGGAAGGAATTTTTTTATTTATTTTTATTTTTTTATTACTATCATTATTATTAAATTTCTTTGTCTCCCCTCCAACAGCAGGCCCCAGGGCAGATTGCAACTATTTAAAATCCAGTATCAAAAACAGCCGGCATGCCCCCGTTCAGGGCCCGCCCGGCGGGGTGGGGTGGGGGGGCGGCCAAAGTGTCACCCCCCTGGAACCGGGGCGGACGACCCCGCCCCCCCTTGCTACGCCCCTGGCTAAAACAAACTACAGGAAAGAGGACTGGCCCTGGAAACACTTATCTCACAGCATCTTCAAGAGTTTTAAGGATGAGTGGTATGGAAATATTCTTAATACATAAATATATGAATAAGGAAACTGCTCTTTTATTTCGCTGGAGATCCTTGCAAACCCAAAAACAAGGCACTAATGCCATCAGCTTTGAGGCTATTTTTGGAGCTGAATATTTTTACATGACCCATTTCCCCAATTAAACTTTTAGGTATTGTAAGTGAAAATGAATGGTTGGGGTTGCTGCTGTTGTTTTAAAGTGTTAAATGCTGTAGTGGTATTTACACTTTTTGTTACCGGTATGTATTTCGAATATTTGTTGTGAGCCTGGATGTATTTGTGGAATATTCAGTCTGCATTGGCTATGAATACCAGGTTGGAAAAGCGAAGGCACTTTATGGAACTCGCTGAACTGACCGCGAGACTCCGAGACCAGAGGGAGGAGAAGGTGCAACAGGATTGGAAGAAATTTAAGGACTATTTAAAAAATCGTGAAAAGTTAGATATTTGAAGCAGAATCTGTTTGTTTATATGGCTTTAGCTAGTTGATGTTAGAGGAAAATAATACATAAGAAGTAACGTTATGAATGCTGTAAAATGTTTAGAGTTATCTAAGGATATATTGTTTAAGTGATGACTTATAAATGGTAAGTGAGTATCTTTATGATTATTAAGAATTGTGGTAAATGTTAAGAAATTAGTTACAAAGTTACCAAAGTATATTGATATAGAATGCAGCTGAGAGCACGGGGGAAGTCCCCCCTTAAAGAAGAGAGGAACTAGAAAATAACAATGAATTATATGTTTTGGTTTGGGTATGTATGGGTTTTTTCTTCGTTATTTTTATATTGTTTAATGTGTTTATGTTTCTTTATTCTTTTTGTTTTATTTGATGTTAGTTATTTTTGTTTGAGTGTTTAACTGTTGGATTTATGTGTTGTTTTATGCAGAAAATAATAAAATCTGTTTAATTCACACACACACACAAAAAAAAGGAAAAGCGAAGGCAGCTTTCTGAAGAAAAGGAATGCAGCAATTCTGATAGAAATTACTGCACCGCCCTTTAGGCATTTTAAAACCACCTTATTTTTGTATCCCTTGTGAACTCCTCTTACTATGATGTACATAGTGTAAAGGTGAAAGTAATTCTCACCTCTTTAGCTCCAGAATGCTAATTTTAAAACACAAAGGAAACGGATTAAAATTTTATTTATGCACTCATTTAAATTTTATTTAGGAATTTGTGGCTGAACTGCCCATAGCTCCTTTGGTCTGTGATGTTGATTGGATTTCATTGATTGGATTTCATTCTCCAGCCCCAGGGTGCATCATAATGGGTTGTGGGGTTTGCCTAGGGCTGCAGTTTTGAATCTCAAAGGACTTTTGTTCAAGGCAAGAAAAAAGCACCTTGCCACAAGGTCACCATGGATGCTTGAGCTGAGATTCCTGCATTGCAGGACCATGATGAGGGATCCCTTCTATATTCAGGTAGGCAGCCGTGTTGGTCTGAAGCAGTCAAAATAAATAAAAAATAAATAAATTGTCCAGTAGCACCTTAGGTAAAGGTAAAGGGACCCCTGACCATTAGGTCCAGTCGCGGACGACTCTGGGGTTGTGGCGATCATCTCGCTTTACTGGCCTAGGGAGCCAGTGTACAGCTTCCGGGTCATAGAATAGAATCATAGAATCATAGAGTTGGAAGAGACCACAAGGGCCATCCAGTCCAACCCCCTGCCAAGCAGGAAACACCATCAAAGCATTCCTGACAGATGGCTGTCAAGCCTCTGCTTAAAGACCTCCAAAGAAGGAGACTCCACCACACTCCTTGGTAGCAAATTCCACTGCCGAACAGCTCTCACTGTCAGGAAGTTCTTCCTAATGTTTAGGTGGAATCTTCTTTCTTGTAGTTTGAATCCATTGCTCCGTGTCCGCTTCTCTGGAGCAGCAGAAAACAACCTTTCACCCTCCTCTATATGACATCCTTTGATATATTTGAACATGGCTATCATATCACCCCTTAACCTTCTCTTCTCCAGGCTAAACATACCCAGCTCCCTAAGCCGTTCCTCATAAGGCATCGTTTCCAGGCCTTTGACCATTTTGGTTGCCCTCCTCTGGACACGTTCCAGCTTGTCAGTATCCTTCTTGAACTGTGGTGCCCAGAACTGGACACAGTATTCCAGGTGAGGTCTGACCAGAGCAGAATACAGTGGTACTATTACTTCCCTTGATCTAGATGCTATACTCCTATTGATGCAGCCCAGAATTGCATTGGCTTTTTTAGCTGCTGCATCACACTGTGTCTCCTCCTGCACCATAATTCAAAAGCACCAATTCTTCGGAGTTCAGTCTTCTTTATGGTCCAGCTCTCACTTCCATACATTACTACTGGCAGTTTCCCTGCCAAGAAAACTCCATGGACAAAGACAACAGTTTCTGATGTAGGCAAAAGAAAAAGAAAGCTTAAAAGCCTGTAGGGGCGCAGAGAATGCGGGTGATAAAAATTTAAATTAAAAAACCTAGACTTCCGGCGAAGACGCCTTTGCGGGCGGTCGTGGGTCATTTCGGCAGCGAAACTACCCAGGCCGGCCCGGGGGTAGGAGCCCCGCTACCGCACAGCGGGGCTCCGCTAAACCGCGGGTCGAGCGTCCCGCGGCATGGGCTCTCCAGCGAGCCCGCTATGGCGCTGAACCCTTCTCCCGTTCCCCCTGTAAAGGGGGAGTGGGAGTGAAGGGACAACGGCGCCGGGCTGTGGAGGCATGCCCCAACCGGGCCGGTGAAGCGGCGGCCGCCGCCTGCAATGGGCGAGTTCGTTCTACCTGATTTTGAAGGAAAAAAGAAGAAACCCGCAGGCCGTGAGTACCGGAACAATCGGATCTAAATTTTCTGACATTTGGCGCTCCGGGAGGTATGTTAAAAAGGAAGCCCGTTCCTCCCTTTGTTTAAAGAAGAAATAACTGTTTCTGACTGTGACTGCTGCTGCAGTAGTGGATACAAAGTTTCGATGGAGTTTTTTTTTGATAAGTGAGACTGGCTGAATCCCTTTTAGGGGAATTAAGTTGTTGGAAATATTTCTTCTTGAAGTTGTTGGAATGCAATCTTTTCACCCTGACTCCGGGGAAAATGGCGGCTGAAACTTATGGTTAAAGATGGAAAAATACTGAAATTTGATACCCTATGCCTATTTCTACCATGCTTGGTTTCGTTTTTAAACTGGCTCTTGACTCAGGACTGACCTATGAACAAAGGATTATTCTTCTGAAGTTGGAACTGTTAAATCAGAAATTAAATTTGTTGAACCAGGATGTCGAGGAAAAGTTATATCCCACAGGAAAGACTCTTGAGAACTTTGTTAAACTGGAAGAAAACCTTGGTAGGGAACTTGAGGAAATTTTTGAGAAGCAAAGTACAGTGTCTATGCAACTCCGAGAAGATGGAAAATCCTGTTGGTGTGAGAGACCCAGGGTTAGAAGACAATTTATATCCAATTTCTGGGGTGAGAGCCCAGAAATGAAGGGAAGAAGATTTGTGAATCTACAATTAGAAGATGACTGGAACTTTGAAATGGAGATGCTGGAAGGTGATGATTTGTGTACCCTGAAGTTCCCTGCAAGGACATTTATGGACTGCGTCTGGACCTGTGGATTTATAGAAGAAGAGAAAGAGGACATTCTGGACAATGGTGTTGGAGGCAGATGGAGAAATGTCTGGGGGGAGACCCCCAGATGGCGAAGGAAAATGGTCAGAAAAGGGATAGGGTGAGAATGTTTAAAATATAACTAGGATGGTTTATTATGGTACCCTGAAGTTAGTGTGTTAAGAATATAAGATTTTGAATTAATGAAGAGATATGTTAACTTTTTATTAGCAGCAGTTTGATTGAAATAAGATGTATGATTTGAGTTAAGAAGTTTGATTGAAATAAGATGTATGATTTGAGTTAAGAAGTAATAGGTTATTTTGAAGTAAGAATAAATATTAGGAATTTTTGTTTAGATTTCTTTTTTGGATGATTTAAGTTTTAGAGAGGAGAAGTTATTAAAGTAAATTAGAATTGGAATCAAAGGAGAGAAAGCGGGGGAAGTCACACAGTACAGATTCAAACAAGAATTTATTTATTTTTTGTTCTAAACAAGAAAAAGAATTATTGGTGTTTTAGTGGTGGGTTGTATTTGTTTTTCATTATGTTTTGATTGTTGTGTTTCTGTTGTTGTATGTGTTTTGTTGTTCTTTGTTTTGAAAAAAAACAACCAATAAAATTCTTATAAAAATAAATAAATAAATAAATTAAAAAACCTAACCAGGATCCACCAGGGCAGCAGATTCCGATGGAGATCTTCCTTCACCACTGCTTCCAGGGGGTGGGGGTGGGGTGGAGGCCCCATGTGTGGGTTACTACAGTGTGTATTTTCGTGTTTTTGTATTATTAAACCGATGCCCTGTGATCCTTGGATGAAGGGCTGTGTACTCATTCATTCATTCATTCATTCATTCATTAGAAATGTCTTAGATCAGCCCTAGCTGTAGGTGGGAAGAATCTCGATTAACGTAAGAAATAAAATATCGCCACATTGGAGGAGGAGATTCTGGGCACCACAGTTCAAGAAGGATACTGACAAGCTGGAACGTGTCCAGAGGAGGGCAACCAAAATGGTCAAAGGCCTGGAAACAATGCCTTATGAGGAACGGCTTAGGGAGCTGGGTATGTTTAGCCTGGAGAAGAGAAGGTTAAGGGGTGATATGATAGCCATGTTCAAATATATAAAAGGATGTCATATAGAGGAGGGAGAAAGGTTGTTTTCTGCTGCTCCAGAGAAGCGGACACGGAGCAATGGATTCAAACTACAAGAAAGAAGATTCCACCTAAACATTAGGAAGAACTTCCTGACAGTAAGAGCTGTTCGACAGTGGAATTTGCTGCCAAGGAGTGTGGTGGAGTCTCCTTCTTTGGAGGTCTTTAAGCAGAGGCTTGACAGCCATCTGTCAGGAATGCTTTGATGGTGTTTCCTGCTTGGCAGGGGGTTGGACTGGATGGCCCTTGTGGTCTCTTCCAACTCGATGATTCTATGATTCCAATTTGGGCCTATCTGTTGGGTTTCCAACAAAGCTCTCCCTTCTGAATGATGGTCAGCAGTTTAACAAGTGACAATAATAATATGCCGCATGTTGGAGTGTTCCCCACCGTCCCAAGTTATATCTCAAATTGCTGTGAAGTTATGCTATTCAAGGGGCTGGCCCCCACCGTGCTCACCTGGGCCCCAGGTCATGACACCCAGGTATCAAACTAATGGCTGGAGGAGGTTACAAGTTTGAACTCCCAACTTCACTTTTCAAAAATTTCTTTCAGTGAAAAGGATCACAGGGCTGTGACTTTCTTCATGCGAAGCCTTTCTCCAAAAGAAAGAAAAAAACTGTTTTTGCATGAGATGGGAATTTAGCTTCTATACCACTAATTGTTGTTGTTGTTTAGTCGTGTCCGACTCTTCGTGACCCCATGGACCAGAGCATGCCAGGCACCCCTATCCTCCACTGCCTCCCGCAGTTTGGCCAAACTCATGCCAGTCGCTTCGAGAACACTGTCCAACCATCTCATCCTCTGTCGTCCCCTTCTCCTTGTGCCCTCCATCTTTCCCAACATCAGGGTCTTTTCCAGGGAGTCTTCTCTTCTCATGAGGTGGCCAAAGTACTGGAGCCTCAGCTTCAGGATCTGTCCTTCCAGTGAGCACTCAGGGCTGATTTCTTTAAGGATGGATAGGTTTGATCTTCTTGCAGTCCATGGGACTCTCAAGAGTCTCCTCCAGCACCATAATTCAAAAGCATCAATTCTTCGGCGATCAGCCTTCTTTATGGTCCACTAAATACCACTAATTACCAAGTGGTTAATTGCTGAACTGGATAAACTGAGAGATAAAGCTCAGAGAGAGAGAGAGAGAGAGAGTGGCCATAGGGTGGGTTGCTGGTGCCCGGGACAGGGAAAGCGTTGCACCTCCCTGGTGGACTAGGCAGCTGGGTTGGGGGCACACACCAAGAAGGCACGGAGTCCACATGGAGGGTGAATGGATCCTGCCAAAAGGAAAGACTTTTCCAATGACTTTGGGGAGTAAGCGGGTTCCTGCTTCCAATACTGGGACTCTTATTATAAGCATGTAATATTTGAAAAAGGAGTTTTAATGGAATGCAGTTCCTATTATTATTATTATTATTATTATTATTATTATTACCCACCCATCTCCCATTTCCCCGCAAGAAAGAAGATTCTGCCTAAACATTAGGAAGAAATTCCTGACAGTAAGAGCTGTTGGGCGGTGGGATTTGCTGCCAATGAGTGTGGTGGAGTCTCCTTCTTTGGAGGTCTTTAAGCGGAGGCTTGACAGCCATCTGTCAGGAATGCTTTGATGGTGTTTCCTGCTTGGCAGGGGGTTGGACTGGATGGCCCTTGTGGTCTCTTCCAACTCTAGGATTCTAGGATTCTATGATCTGGCTGTGTTTTCCTAGCCGCTCTATGCATTGTTGCTATTTTAATGCTTTCAGCAATACAGAGAATTGAACGGCTATGGGGTGGTTGCGGTGGAGGGAATATGGCATTGTGAATTTAGGAAGAGCCCCCTGGATCAGGCCCATCGTAGTCCTGCATACCGTTCTCACAGGTTGAAATTTTAATCTGCTTTGACGCACAGAGGAACTGCATACTGAATAGTTACTGAACTGCCAGATCCAACAGCATGCACCATTTTAGCTTTAAACAAACAACTGAATGAGCTATGGATTCTGCCTAAGAACTATCCAAACTAAAGACAGCAATATTGTTAATTCCTGAATTCCCTATGGCTCAGAAGAGTTCACCAGGCATTTGTGAAATCCTAGATTTCATGGAAATAGGTGGCAAAATCTTGCTTGCTTCGGAGGGCAAGTGTCTCTGCCCATGGCATAGGGCAGCCTTTGTTTGTGGTGCGAACCGAGTTTTGCTCTGGTCAAACACTGATGAGAAGTTTGGGCTCTGTTCAATCACTGGAACGTTTGTTGTATAGGACAAAGATGTCTTTTCAATTGTCCTCCCCAAAATTCAGAAAAAGAGTGTCTGTGTGTGTTTGCATCCACCTGTACTTCACCTTTCGGCTTCTTTACTCTATAGAATCACAGAATTGTAAAGTTGGAAGGGAACCCCGAGGGTCATCTAGTCCAACCCCCTGCAACGCAGGGATCTCAGCTAAAGAATTCCTTGCAGATGGCCATCCAACCTCTGCTTAAAAACCTCCAAGGAAGGAGAGGCCGCCATCTTCCGAGGGAGCCCATTCCATCGTCAAAAAGCTCTTTCTCCATCGGAAGCTTCTTCCAGAATCATAAAAGCTCTGTGCCACAACTGAACATGTTTTTTTTAGTTTCCAATTCTGGTGATAAGAACATGCAAAAAGCTCTGCTGGGATCAGGCCAAGGGCCCACTTAGTCCAGCATCCTGTTATCTCAGTGGCAAACCCAGATGATTCCAGGGAAACCCGCAAACAGGATCCGAGCACGAGAGCAACATTCTCTCCTGCAATTGTTCCCAGCAAAGGGTCTTCAGAAGCATTGCAACCTTTGACTATGGAAGCAGGGCAGATCCGTCCTGGCTAGTAGCCATCATCAATAGTCTCCTCCTCCTCCATGAATTTGGCCAATCCTCTTTTGAATGCCTCCAGGCTGGTGGCCATCGCATGGCGGCCCCCACCCAATTTTGGTCACAACTCCCTGGCACCTCTGCCTCCCGCAGAATCTCCTTGGAGAAAAAGATGGGGTGTAGATTCAATAAACCAGCAGATAAAATGGAAATCCTTGTAAAATGGAAACCGTGTAAAAAAAACCACTGGGTGGCATCCAGCTAAGTCATACATACTGGGTAGGCCTCTTGATATCAATGGAGCATGTCTCATATTGGCAACCAGCCTTTAATGGCTTAAAGTCTTGTGACCGCTGCTATTTTGAAACCAGCTGTGACCACGAGAGTCAGGCCAGCGAAGCTAAAAGGTCAGATGTTTATAAGTGCCTTGCGAGTGACTCCATCTTTCCAGTGTGTTGACCTTGGGGGGGGGGGGAACCAGGTGGCAAACGGGTGCCTCTCCAACTTGAATTCGGAGATTTAATTATCTGTTGGTCACCAGGTCTCAAGGTTGCTTGCTCTCTCTTTTTTAAAAAAGCTGAGTATGAGAAACCACACACCCTATGGATGGGGTGGGGAGGCTTCTGAAACCCCATTATCACCAGATATCCTAAAGTAATGGCTCCAGTGGAATCAGTGGGCAGCTGGAGTTGGCAACCAGCAAGTGATCTAATCATGGATTTTGTTACGCAGATGCGGTTCTGGGAACGCATCAGTCAGAGCTCTGGGGAATCAGCAGGTAAATGGAAAATGACATTAGTTTGGGCGCAGCTAGAATCCTTGATCTGCTCCTCCTTGCCAGATTGCAGAAGCCACATTCAGAGAAGGGCCTTTGCTCTCCCAAAGAGCTAAGCTGAAGCTGAAGGAGCCAGGAAAAGGAATGCCAAGAATATTTTTGCAGGGTGGGTGGGTGGGTGGGGAGAGGTGTTACACTCATTGCATTCAATTGTCTTACATTCTGGATTTGGTGCTCTTGAAAAAGAATATAATGTTGTTATATATAATATAACATAACATAACATTATAATATCATATCATATCATATTGTATCATATATAATGTTGTTATTATATATATTATATATGATATAATGTTATTATCACATGTATATGCCCATTCAACCGCTTTGATCTGCAGAAATGGCCCTGTAAAGTATGTCAATAGGTGTTGTTTCCATAACAGTGTCAATAGGCAGGGAGTTCCGGAGTTTAGGTGCTGCCACACTAAAGGGATTCCTTTCCTAAAATGAGGAATGGGTATTACGTGGCACCTATGACAGTGCCACGTAATGGCCAATGATTGCTGGCCGCGCATCACCAGTGAGCTTTACGGCTGAGCAGGGATGCGATCCCGGGTCTCCCTGCTCCTACGCTACATTTCTCACACCGAACTCTGCCATATGGGTCCTGTGGGACCTTTTCCTCTGGCACTGAGCTGGCTTGGTGATATACGGAATGTCCCAGCTGCTCAGGAAATAGAAACCTGCAGCCCAGCTTCTGAGACTGAAGGGGAAGTTGTCAGTCTGGCTGGGGTTAAAAATGGACACGGAGTCGGAGCAGGCTGAGGAGCAAAGAATGAGAACAGGGTTTAAGGAATCTGAAGGATAAGGAGGCCAGACAAAAGGAGACTGAAGATAGCACTTGGAATCGGGGATGGACTGATAAAGAGGAACCCAAGCCAAGGGGTCAGTTGAGGCTTGAGGAGCCAGGGCAGTGAGGCGTGGCAGAGCGCTGCAAAGTAGCTGGTGTTTGAGCAAGCAAGGGAAACGATTGGGCAAGAGGAGAGGCAGAGGCTATGGTGGGAAGTTTGAACATCGTCTCCAAAGGACTGTAAGGAAAAGCGACTCCTGCACAGCAGTACGGGGGTACCGTCCAACTCAACAATTCTATGGTCCTATGAATACCTGTTTTATGGAACTGACCTTCCAGGCTTGTCTAAAAGGGGCTAGATGAGGGATTTGGCATGGACCGTCAATACGACTCTTCCTATCCTTTTTTTTTAATTCAAAAATTTATTGATTTTAGTGTAACACAAACAAAACACAACAAAACATTACATACAATAAAAAAAACAATATAACAAAATGCAAAACAAAAACATTTAAACCTATCAATCCTTTGTAACATTGTAAATTGACTTCCTCATGTCCTCTCCGTCTACTTTCCTTGTAAATCATCTTTAGTAATTTCTTTACCTTTTTCTATTCTCATATTGACACTCTAATCATCTTATCTTATTAATAAATCTTAACATTACTTCCTCTAATCTACATCTTATCTATCTTCGTAAACTGAAACCTGACTATTTCTTCCTGTTTGTTTTATATGCTAATTTTAACATACTTCTTACTTTAAATTTTTCCCAATCTTTCTCCACCACGTCGTCTCTCTGGTCTCGGAGTTTCCCAGTCAGTTCAGCAAGCTCCATATAGTCCATTACTTTCATCTGCCATTCTTCGATCGTTGTTATCTCCTCTGTCTTCCAGTTTTTTGCTAGTAAAATTCTTGCTGCTGTTCTGGCATACATAAAAACTGTTGTTCTGTCCTCTCTTGGGATTTCATGATTTAAAATACCCAATAGAAAGGCTTCTGGGTTTTTCTTAGTAAACGTATTTTTCAACATCTTTTTCAACTCATTATATATCTTTTCCCAGAAGCCTTCAACTTTCAGGAACTTCCACCACATGTGAAATACGACTCTTCCTATCTTTTGGAGGCTGAGTTCTCAGGGAACCCCAAACTCTTGCCAGACCCCACAGAACTTTCAGCTTGCAACAGATTGGGACTCGGTGAGCTCATTTATTTCACTGCTTTCCACTGCCCATGGCAAATGTGTCATAGAATCATAGAATCCTAGAGTTGGAAGAGACCCCAAGGGCCATCCAGTCCAACCCCCTGCCAAGCAGGAAACACCATCAAAGCATTCCTGACAGATGGCTGTCAAGCCTCTGCTTAAAGACCTCCAAAGAAGGAGACTCCACCACACTCCTTGGTAGCAAATTCCACTGCCGAACAGCTCTCACTGTCAGGAAGTTCTTCCTAATGTTTAGGTGGAATCTTCTTTCTTGTAGTTTGAATCCATTGCTCCATGTCCGCTTCTCTGGAGCAGCAGAAAACACAGCCTTTCTCCCTCCTCTATGTGACATCCTTTGATATATTTGAACATGGCTATCATATCACCCCTTAACCTTCTCTTCTCCAGGCTAAACATACCCAGCTCCCTAAGCCGTTCCTCATAAGGCATCGTTTCCAGGCCTTTGACCATTTTGGTTGCCCTCTTCTGGACACGTTCCAGCTTGTCAGTATCCTTCTTGAACTGTGGTGCCCAGAACTGGACACAGTATTCCAGGTGAGGTCTGACCAGAGCGGAATACAGTGGTACTATTACTTCCCTTGATCTAGACGCTATACTCCTATTGATGCAGCCCAGAATTGCATTGGCTTTTTTAGCTGCTGCATCACACTGTTGACTCATGTCTACCAAGACTCCTAGATCCTTTTCACATGTCCTTGGCCCTTCCTAGCTTCACCTCCCAAGCCACGAGAGAGCGGCTTCTCTTTCATTGGCGAGGCACTGAGTCCCTTCTTTCCTGGGGAGAAGGAGGTGGGATTCGGCAGAAGCGTTCAGGAGGAAAGTGACCAGCGCTTTCTCCTCTGCTGGAAGAAAAGCTCAAAACGTTGCTTTTCTTTAAGGGCCAGATTCAGGAACCATTTGTGTCTCCACCTGGAAAGCAAGGAAGGAAGTTTACAATCTCTCAAAAGCCAGCCAGACTTCAACGGGGGGGGGGGGGGGAGAGAAGAAGAATTCCTGTCATCATTCATTATTGATGGATAATCCTAATACAGGTGAAACTCGAAAAATTAGAATATTGTTAAAAGGTTCCTTTCTTTCAGTAATTCAACTTGAAAGGTGAAACTAATATATGAGATAGACTCGTGACATGCAAAGCAAGATATGTCAAGCCTTTATTTGTTATAATTGTGATGATTATGGCGTACAGCTGATGAGAACCCCAAATTAACAATTTCAACTTTGGGGTTTTCATCAGCTGTACGCCATAATCATCACAATTATAACAAGCAAAGGCTTGACGTATCTCGCTTTGCATGTCATGAGTCTATCTCATATATTAAACTCCAGTATCTAATGAAAACAATTGCTTACATAAATGGACTTTTCCATGATATTCTAATTTTTCGAGTTTCACCTGTATTTCTTGCAAAGCGCTTGCAGGTTTCATTACAAACAAGCTGTATATACATCGTTTAAACAAACAGACAAACCGTTGGGAGAACCACAGCTTGCCATAGACATTGGTAGCCGGGGGTGGGGGTGGGGGGAAAAGCCACTTTGCAGATGTCCCCCCCCCACACACACACACACCCCAGCTTGGAGGCACCAGAGCGCTCTCCGGGGCTTTCGGGCTGCTTGTTGTGCAGCTGCCTTGAATACTTTTGAAAATGAAATACATGCACAAGCAGAAACCTCTTCTCTTCTTCCCACTCCCCCCCCCCCCGGCCTGCTGATGAAAAGGAACTGGGCCTCCCAGCCAAACTGAAAAAGGCAGATCTGGCAGGAACAGGAATCTGCGAGAATTTGCAGCAGAACCAAGACCCAACCAAAGGAGGCACAAAGACCCAACCATATTAGGCAATGCAGTCAAAATGTGTGTGTGTGTGTGTGTGTGTGTGTGTGTGTGTGTATGTGTGTGTTGCATTCAACAATCCTTTAAAAAGCTCTTGGGGAAATGTGGGTTATTGTATCTGTCATTGGAAGGGATTAAATGACTTGCATTCTCCCTCTTGGTATTTATTCCCCATACGCCTAGATTTTTGCAGGCGATAAACCCAGCAGTCCTGAAGGAACAGAAGAAGTTCCCAAACGGAGCACAGCTCTGCCCATTCCAGCAGCTCATTTCCAACAACTTCCAGAAGGACACAGAAGTTATAACATACCCCCCACGCCCCCACTGTTTTATCTCCAGCATCCAATATTCAGAGGTACACTGCTCCCGGACATGGAAGATCCATGGACGATCCACTTTAGCAACACTGGGAACAAGGCATAAATCGCTCTTTTTAGTGTGGCTGTGCCTGCGCTTTGGAACTCTCTGCCTATTGACACCAGGCAGGCGCCTTCGCTGTGCTCCTTTCAGGGTCTGCTAAAAAGATTCTTGTTTAGAGAAGCCCGCCCAGATGTTGTGAAGGTAGACGCGAGTTTTAATCTGTTTTTAGCCTGCTGCTATTTTAACTTTTCAAAAGTCATTAATTGTTGTTGCAGTTACAGGTAGGTAGCCGTGTTGGTCTGCCCTAGTCAAAACAAAATAAAAAATACAGAATTCCTTCCAGTAGCACCTTAGAGACCAACTAAGTTTGTTCTTGGTATAGATTCATTGGGCAAAAGACTTTGGACAGAACATCATGCTAGAGGACTGGGAAAAACTTTGGAAGGAAGGAAGGAAATTTACGGCATGCACTTCAATAAAAGAAAATATGTTAAAAATGATGTATAGATGGCATATTACCCCAGTTAAACTAGCAAAGATGTATACATCTGATAATAAGTGTTGGAAATGTAAGGAAAATGCCAGTACCTTTTATCATATGTGGTGGGAGTATAAGAAGGTGAGAGTATATTGGGATATGATATATCATGAGTTAAGAAAAATGTTGAAATATAACTTTGTTAAGAAGCCTGAAGCTTTCTTACTAGGTATTGTAGGTACAGACATTGAAAAAAAGGACATTAAATTTTTCCAATACGCAGTGACTGCAGCTAGGATTTTGCTAGCACAAAGGTGGAAACAAGAAGAATTACCGACGAAAGAAGAATGGACAGTGAAACTGATGGAATATGCAGAATTGGACAAAATGACGGGAAGAATCCGGGAACAGCGGGACCAGAAATGCATGAAAGACTGGTTAAAGTTTACAAATTATTTAAAAGACAATTTACAATTGAATACGCTAATAGGACTTCAAGACGTTTTGTAGTTAATGTGTAGAAATATTATTGTAAGTATGGTAGTTAGAGTAAGTAGGAATTTTATGATAATGTAAGCAATGGTTGATTAAAGAAGTATAATATTAAGATATAATTTTGAAAGCCATGTGGAAGGACTGAGGGAAGTCATGGCTATGTTAGCCAAAATTGAAAAATGTATGAGAATGTATGTTGGATTTGTTTTGTAGTAGTATAGTATAAAAAATAATAATTACTTTTTTAAAAAAAGTTTGTCCTTGGTATGAGCTTTCGTGTGCATGCACACTTCTTCAGATACACTGAAACAGAAGTCACCAGACCCTTATATATAGTGAGAGAGTGGGAGGGGTATTACTCAGAAGGGTGGTGGGAATGGGGTGATTGGCTGATAGGTGTGGAAAACCTGTTGACGACTGCAATTGGTCTTACAGGAAAAAGCAAGGGGTGAGATGGCTAAAGATAGCTTTGTCATGTATAATGAGATAAGAATCCAATGTCTTTGTTCAGACCAGGTCTTTCCTAGCTAGCTTCCAAGCGAAAAGGGCTGAGAGAGATTTAATTCCCCACTGCATGCAACTGGGGTGGGATCTCCCAGAACGGAAATAGCCTGCCCCACCTGTTTTGATAGACCATGTGATTCCAACCACAAAAGCCACACCAGGAACGACAATCTAATCAGTGCGAGGCAGGAAACAAGAATTTAGGCTTTATGCTCCCCCCTTACCCAGATTTTAACCAAATCATGCCTCCTTTGACCACCGGCAAGTGCAAACAGGGACAGCCCTTTATCCCACTGAATGGGCACAGTCTTTACCCACTTACCTGGGAGTAAGTTCCATTGAAAACAGTGGGACTTATTTCTGTGCAGACAGATAAACGTTGCTCCATTTGCAATAAAGGAATTCCTAAGACATGGCTGGATGCGGATGCATTGCAAGGGAAGGATTTAAAGTGGATTAGTGACCTGTCCCTTCAAAATTATGGGATGGGCTTTGCATGCCAGCTTCACCATCTCCTTCATTTTATTTTCAGGATAAAACAGGGCTCAGTTTTTTTGCACCTACCCTCCCCGCCCCCCAACACTTTTAATTGTTCTCCGAGACAAGTAGGGGAGACAAAAGGAAAATTGGGACATTCTGGGATCAAATCAGAAACTGGAAAGTCGGGACACTTGGAAGGTATGTTTTTTGTTTCTAAATACATTTTATTAGATTTTTCTTCCAACCATACAAAAGTGAAAATCACCGTAACAGAAACAATAACACACACACACAACTATATACCAAAACAATTTCAAATCCAAAAATAGGGACTCTCCGAATCCCGTGACTTCCCTCCCCCCCCCTCCCCTGGTTCCTTAATTTTTCTTTTCAACTGCATATGATATCTCTAAAATTACAAGTGTTCTTAAAACCCTGCCAATGTGTTAACTTGGTTACGATGCTTTTGCATATATATACAACAAACATTTCCCATTCTTTTCTGAATTTCTGGCGATGTTGGTTTCTGAGCTTTCCAGTTAATTTAGCCATTTCGGCGTATTCCATTAACTTGATTTGCCAGAGGGGTAGCAAGGGGGGGCGTAGGGGGCGGGCCACCCCATGTTCCGTAATGGAGGGGGTGACAAATTATCAAGGAACAATTACTGCCCTACTAGGGCGGTTCATAAAAAACTTTTTTTAAATGCCTGCTCCGAAGGTCTTATCTTACTATACTAGGGATTATATAGCTATATATGAAATTTCATGCATATCGGTTAATATCTTGACCCTCCTCCACCAAAATAGCTGTTCACTTGGCTGTTTTCCTATGTCGTGAAGGCTGAAATTTCAGTTCAGAGAACACTTACTGTTCCCAACCCTAACCCTGTGGAAAGCCATCTAATTAGACTTTAATTTGATTTTGAGATGTTTTTAGGAGGTAATTTAATTATTGTTTGATTTTATACCAATGTTATGTATCTGATGTTAGCCACCCTGAGCCCGACTTCGGCCAGGGAGGGCGGGATATAAATAAAAGTTTTTTATTATTATTACTTGTTATTATTCCTTTGTAAGAAAATATGAAATAACGTAAAACCATTTTTTGGGGGGGGGGAATCAATGGGGGGGTTGACAAGAAATTTTTCGCACCGGGTACCACCTGACCTTCCTACGCCTCTGGGGGGGGGTGACAAAAAATTTTGTTGCCCCCGGGTACCAATTTACCTTGCTATGCCCCTGGCCAGTCTTCTTTAGTCTGGGACAGATTCTTCTTCCCATCTTTGGGCTAACAATACCCAGGCGGTGGTCGTGGCATACAGAAACCATTTCTTTGGAAGGCATTTTAAGGCAACATATCAGGGTAGCAGAGTCTCTACATTACAAATATCAAAACCATCTTAACTGCCATGGCTTCTTCCTGCCCCTCAGTTCTGAGAACTGCCACCTTAAAAATTAGTGCCGGCCTGTCCAGATCGAACGTAAGAAAATAAGTTACAGGTAGGTAGCCGTGTTTGTCTGCCATAGTCAAAACAAAATAATAATAATAATAATTTCCCCCCCTTCCAGGAAGGACTGAGGGAATAAATAAATAAATAAAATAAAATAAAAACCTTTTATTTCCCTCTGTATTTTTGTTTGAAACCACACAGAGCAACTTGGGACAACCCAGTCAGATGGGTGGGATATGATTATTATTATTATTATTATTATTATTATTATTATTATTATTATTGCTAGAAGCTAGAAGGTGGTGGGCTGCAGGCTGGGCAGCTAAACAACAGAGCCATGCCTGATTTCTGCTGGGATCCAAGGCTGTGGCTGTGGAAGGAGCAATACTTTCTTGGAGTGGAATGCTGTCAGCCCCTCCATCCTAGACTCAGATTGCATATATGTGTAAATAAACCATATATCCTAATGACACCACAGTCTCCGCTGACCCTCATTCCAAGGAAACCGAACCCTGGGGGAAGCCCCTGGAACCCCAGAGCTTGGAGATTGGTGTGACATGCAGAAACGTATAAAGCAATCGCACCGATAGAAAACAAGTTCGAATCCCACACAGATACCAATTGGTGTTTTTTTAAGAAAAAAAAATCAAGGTTTGCTGAAAAAGAGAAGCTCTCCAGTGCTAAGGCGTTCCACATAGCAACCGTTATGCAGGTGCAGAGTGCCTCTGAATTTGGAGCTTTCAATTAAGTATTGTGGGACTCATAGCTGACAGCGCAGTGTAGTGGTTAGAGTAGCTCTGGGGACACCTGGGTTCACACCCTACTTGGCCAGAATCCTCTCACTGCGGCTGACCTTGTGGCCACTGTCTCCCAGCCTTTCCTACCTCGCAAAATTGTTGAACCAATAAAATGAGACGGAAAACAAACAGGTCTGCTGTTACTCAGAGGAACTATAGAAATATATATTATGCCAACAAATTGACTGACTGGTGAACGTTTGAGTTGCTTTTGAGCTTTTTAGCCATGGTTAAATTTCGTTATTCTGTATTTCTGTCGATGAAGTCCGTTCCTTTGAAGAAACTGTACCAGTGAAACGGGGAGACCTCAAGCTAGCCACCCGTCGGAGGACAGATGAGGACGTCTGAGGGACTTTGCTGTATACACCATATCTATGAGCGTTCATTGCACAATCACTCTACAGCACATCGTGTTGCATATGGAACTTTGCACTTTAAGAATTGATTATATTTGGAAAGTATGCTATAGGCTATGCCTTTGAGGAGATACTTATAGATATGTGTTAAGTTACGCTGTTTTCAGTCAATTTGTTGGCATAATATATATTTTTTATAGTTCATATTGCTGAGTTTTTCACGGTTTTGTGTATTTCATATTGGCTTATTATTTCCGTGAGTGTCTGTTGGATTTTTGTGCATTGTTACATGGAGGAAATCAGGGAGTAATAACGAATGAAATGAATAGAGAACTGGCCTCTGCTCCTCCACTTTCTAGCCCCCTTTAAAACCATCTCAAAAACTAACCAACGCTGCATTTTGTAAATGCCACAAAATAAACTCTTACACATTTTTTTTTCCTGTCCTGAATCCCCCCCCCAAAAAAAGCCCTGTTTCACTGGTCCTGAGACTGTGTTAAACTGTTTTTAAAACTTCGTTTTTAAATTGCTGTCCCCCAGCCTGGCACCTTATGGCAAAAGACGGGCAATAAATCAAAATAACCACTGCAACGTAAATGTCTTTCTGCTTCCCACTTATAAGGGTGTGCCTGGGCTTCCTCTGAAATCAGAATATCCAACAGATACGCTCAGCTTTCTCTAGGCAGGAAGACTCTAATAAGTGGGGGAAACTGCACCTGTTGAATTTCTGCATGCAGAGCAGCTGCTAAAGGCATACAAACCCTGCCCTGGGGGTGGGGGAAAGAGAAAAATATGCCAATCTGAGTTATTGGTGTTAGCCGCCCTGAGTAAAAAAATATTATTATTATTATTATTATTATTATTATTACTATTATTATTGGCATTTAGCATTGTAGTAGAGCTTCACCAACCTGCCGCATGTTTTTGACTCCCGTCAGTTATATAAATTGTAGTCTGAAGCATCTGGAGGCAACCAGTCGGCAAAGACAAACCTGTCCTAAACCGGCAACAAAACCAAGCTCTCACAAATCTAGCTGAGATTCCAGCATTGCAGGGGGTTGGTCTAGATGACCCTCGTGGTCCCTTCCAAGTCTACAATTCAATGACCCTATGATTACATGGACACTGGTACCAGAGCCTGCAATAAACCCAGATGCCAACTCTGCTGCCACATAAACCCGGACAACACCATTACTGGCCCCAACAACATCAAACATACCATCTCAGGACTATTTAATTGCTCATCTTCTAACATTGTGTATGCCATCAAATGCCAACAGTGCCCTTCAGCTCTCTATATTGGACAAACAGGCCAAACCCTACGCCAAAGGATAAATGGACATAAATCTGATATCAGGAATCACAAGACAGAGAAACCAGTAGGAGAACACTTCAATCTCCCAGGACATTCTATACAAGATCTCAAAGTAGCTGTCTTAATACAAAGGAATTTCAGAAATAGACTGGAAAGAGAAGTTGCTGAATTGCAACTATTGTTGTTGTTCAGTCGTTCAGTCGTGTCCGACTCTTCGTGACCCCATGGACCAGAGCACGCCAGGCACCCCTATCCTCCACTGCCTCCCACAGTTTGGCCAAACTCATGCCAGTCGCTTCGAGAACACTGTCCAACCATCTCATCCTCTGTCGTCCCCTTCTCCTTGTGCCCTCCATCTTTCCCAGCATTAGGGTCTTTTCCAGGGAGTCTTTTCTTCTCATGAGGTGGAGCCTCAACTAATTACTCAGCTGATTACTGGAGCCTCAACTCATTACCAAACTTAAAACCATGGAGAGACTGGTCTGAATAGAGGCATTGGATTCTTATCTCATTATACACGACAAAGCTGTCTTTAGCCATCTCACCCCTTGCTTTTTCCTGTAAGACCAATTGCAGTCGTCAACAGGTTTTCCACACCTATCAGCCAATCACCCATTCCCACCACCCTTCTGAGTAATACCCCTCCCCACTCTCTCACTATATACAGGGGAAACACGAAAAATTAGAATATCGCGAAAAGGTTCATTTCTTTCAGTAATTCACTTAAAAGGTGAAACTAATATATGAGATAGACTCATGACATGCAAAGCAAGATATGTCAAGCCTTTGTTTGTTATAATTGTGATGATTATGGCGTACAGCTGATGAGAACCCCAAAGTTGAAATTGTTAATTTGGGGTTTTCATCAGCTGTATGCCATAATCATCACAATTATAACAAATAAAGGCTTGACATATCTCGCTTTGCATGTCATGAGTCTATCTCATATATTAAACTCCAGTAGCTAATGAAAACAATTGCTTACATAAATGGACTTTTCCACGATATTCTAATTTTTTGAGTTTCACCTGTATAAGGGTCTGGTGACTTCTGTTTCAGTGTATCTGAAGAAGTGTGCATGCACACGAAAGCTCATACCAAGAACAAACTTAGTTGGTCTCTAAGGTGCTACTGGAAGGAATTTTTAAATTTTCAAATTTTGTTTTGACTAGGGCAGACCAACACGGCTACCTGCCTGTAACTGGACCTATGATAACAGAGTAGTCTCTGCTGCCACCTGGTGGTGTTCTGGCTAAAGGACGTTGAGAGCCGACTTCCACATAACTCTATGCAACAAAGCATTTTCTCTGGTATTTTGCATGCACAAGAATGCGTGGCCCTTTCCCCATTTCACACAGTCCCTAAGGCTGCACTCAGGGCTTTTATTTTTTCCTGGAGGGACGCATTTTGTGAATCTTTGTACTTTTGTCCATTTGCTGTATTTATTTTTCGCGATTTGAACTAGAAGATGGTGATTTTCTTGAGTCAAAATGAGAGCGCCCCTAAACATTTTTTTTTAAGGGAAAAAAAAGCACTGGGTGCACTTAAAACTTCAATACCGTACTGTGTAAACTGGGAGCAGTGGGGAATGAATGAGGATCTGCAATGGTTACAGCTGCTGCCTGGCAACTGTTTGCCTGATGAAACTGGTGACACCTCCAGGCAAGCCTTTGGAGAGAGCAACACAGGCCTGGCTCCAGAAGGTGGTGATGCCAGCAAAGTATTTTGGGGGACAGGCCGTAGCTCAAGTGGTAGAGCTTTGCACGCCATAAAAATACAAGAAGACCCCTGCCCATCTAGTCCTGCATCCTGTTCTCACGGTGATCAACCAGATGCCCCTGTGGGAAACCCCGAGATCAGGATTTGAACACAAGAGAAACGCTCTCCCCTCCTGTGGTTTCCAGCAACTGGTGGTCAGAGGTTTTGCTGCCTCCAGCTATGGCGAGAGAACACGAGTTTGTCTGATCCTCTTTAATGCCACCCAGGTTGGTGGTCGTCACTGCCTCCTGTGGCAGGGGGTTCCACAGTTTAACTGTGTGCCGCATGCAGAACAATTTATTTATTTTTGCCTGTCCTGAATCTTCCACCATTCAGCTTCATCCGATGTCCACAACTTTGAGTGCCACGAGAGAGGGAGAAAAAGGTTTCTCTCTGTGCCATGCATGATTTCATATCTTCTGCCAATGTGCCTCTTCCTTGCCTGTTTACTTACCCTCCGATAATGCACTGGAGCCTGGTACCTGTCTGATCAATTCGAACGGGCCAGCCAAAGGAAGGACTGTACGTGGTTAAGCTATGGAACTCACTGCCACAGGATGTAGTGATGCAGTTATCAAACCGAAAGGCTTCAAATGCCAGGGGACAGGGGTGGACAAATTCACAGAGGGCAAGGACTTTCTTTGATTTGAAGAGCAGACCGCCACACTTCTTCTTTCCCAAGCACTGCAGGGGGTTGGGCTAGATGACCCTTTGGATCCCTTCCAACTCCAAGCCAAGAAAAAAAAAAACTACCAGCTGCTGATTCCTGTCGCTGAAGCTGCGGTTAAAGTCACAGGAGCAAGCCAGGGAAGATGTTCGAAATCCCTCAGCGACCTTAGCTGCCCTTGCACTTGTGAATACATTCCTCTCTCCTGGCCTCTGCCCCCTATTCTCTCGCGCTTGTTGGGCCCCCAGACACACAACCAGCCACTTTCCGGCTCTTTCCCCCCAAGTCGCCTCATAGCTGGGCAGCTCCCATCCCGTTGCTAGGCACCTGCTAAGATGCTTCAGTTGCCTAGCAACCCTGCTGTTGCGGTTGCTGTTGCCGGGCATCGGAAGAACTACCGCTCCCAGGGTGCTTTGGGGTCTGCCACACCTGAGATGTGGGGGGGGGTGCGTGCTGATGTTGCCATGGTGACGAAGGCAAACAATATGGCTGCGCCCAGCCCTGCAGGGCAGAAAGGAGCTGGTGGAGAAGCTGTGAGCCCGGTCCAGGGGGGCACCTAGGGGCTGCCAAGGATACAGGGGAGACGGGCATCAGCATGGCCAACGGGGAGGTGGACGAGGAGAGCCTGAACGACCTGTACAGTTGGGTGGATGCCATCCCGCTTTCACGCCCCAAGAGGAACATCGCCCGCGACTTCAGCGATGGAGGTTTTTTTGGGGGGGGGCAATTGTTTGTGTGTGTCCTGGCACTTGTATATGTGTGTTTCACAATAGATTGTAGAATCTGATGCCAGCAGTTGGTGCAAAAGTCTCTAATAATAATAATAATAATAATAATAATAATAAT
This sequence comes from Lacerta viridis, assembly GCA_900245905.1. Classification (NCBI taxonomy): domain Eukaryota; kingdom Metazoa; phylum Chordata; class Lepidosauria; order Squamata; family Lacertidae; genus Lacerta; species Lacerta viridis. The sequence goes on from OFHU01001572.1 coordinate 265,157, forward strand.
AATAATAATAAATTATTTCTACCCCCCGTCCATCCGGTTAGGTTTCCCCAGCCCCTCTGGGCGGCTTTCAAACAGAGCACTGAAAACAGAATAAAACTTCAAACAATAAAAACTCCCCTAAACAGGGCTGCCTTCAGATGTCTTCTAAAAGTGTCCCTATTTTCCTTTTTTTCTTTTTTTTTGCAGATATATATTTATTCTCCAAAAATAAACAAAACTTAACACACATTTGTCAGGTACAATTTTTACAACAGTACAAGAACTCCGCCGAGTTTTCTGACTTCCTTCCTTCTCTACTTTAGTTTTCTTAAGTTACATCATTCGTCCGCTTTCCCTTAAATCCCAAATTTTATTTTCCATATTACAATACCTTCATCTTGAGTCATACTTTCTACTAGGTTGCAAGTATTTTATCACACCTGTTAGTGATTTCCATAATTATAGACTTCTAAATATTTCAGAAATTTACTCTAGTCAGCTTGAACCTATTGATCTCCCTGGTCTCTTATCCTTGCAGTCAGTCTCGCTAGTTCCGAATATTCCATTAATTTCATTCTCCAATCCTCTACCGTTGGTATACTTTTCAATTTCCAATTCCGAGCCAATAAACAGAATAAAACTTCAAACATTAAAAACTCCCCTAAACAGGGCTGCCTTCAGACGTCTTCTAAAAGTGTCCCTGTTTTCCCGGGACAGTGCCGGATTTACAGAAGCCGTCCCGCCAGCTTCCGATTTGATCCCGGAATGTCCCGCTTCTCCTTAGGACGCCCCTATTTTCATTGCAGAAATGTCAGAGGGTGTGGTAGCACATCTCTATTTTCATCAGGAAAACGTTGGAGGGTTTGGGGTTATGCGACCCACGAGCCAAGGAGACAAGTAACTATAACCACCTTTAGAAGGCATCTGAAGGCAGCCCTGCATAGGGAAGTTTTTTTAAAATGTGCAATGTTTTATTATGTTTTTATACATATTGGAAGCTGAGTGACTGGGGCAACCCAGTCAGATGGGCGGGACATCATCATCCTCATCATCATCATTGAATAGAATGTCCCTATTTTTGTTGGAGAAATGTTGGAAGTTATGAGTCATAATAATAATTTATCTATAATAATAATAATAATAATAAATAATAATATAATATAATAATATATTATTACCCCCGTCCATCCGGCTAAGTTTCCCCAGCCACTCTGGGCAGCTCTCAACATAATATTAAACATGATAAACATCAAACATAATGGGAGGCTGCTGAGATGTGGGGCTCTTAAAGTCACATCAATGCCCAGCCATGCACCTACTGAGGCAGCAAAAGAGGATTTGTTCTCATCCCGCCCCCTGTCCCCTGGGTTACTGTGCCTCAAAAAAAAAAAAAAATCAATATATTAAGCAGTTGCTCCACCCCTTCTTAGCCGCTGTAGGAAAAGCTTCACCTTTTGGTTTATGAGCATCATTCTCTGCTGCATGGCACCGTCAGTGGGTGTGTGGTTCTTGAAAGAGAAGCTGCAAGAGGTCCCTGCCCTGAGGAGCCTCCAATCTAAACTCTTCCACTGAGGAATAATAATAATAATAATAATAATAATAATAATAATTATTTATTATACCCCGCCCATCTGGCTGGGTTTCCCCAGCCACTTTGGGCGGCTTCCAACAAAATATTAAAAATACAAAAAAAAAATTCAAAGGGAGGAATAGAAAGAGGGGAGTGAGAAGGAATCAGAGGCAAAGCAAAGGTGGCGTCCTCGGTTCAGTTTCAGGCCCCTCGGCTACATTTCAGGAGGGAGGGAGGGAAGCTCCAGGGGGCGCTCCAGGGATTCCTACCTGCTGTGCACCTGTAAGGGTCCCTGCATGAAAAAGACACCCACAAACCTTTCTTGGAAGTTTTAAAGCAGAGGTCAGGTGGCCGTCTGCCAGGGGTCCTTCCGCTGCGATTCTTGCATTGCAGGGGGGTTGGGCTGGATGACCCTTGGGGGTCCCTCCCAGCTCTACAATTCTATGATGTGGTGGTAGCAAATTCTGAAGTTTATCTATGCGCTGTGTGTGAAGGCCTTCCTTTTGCTTGTCCGGGACCTTCCAAGGTTCAGCTTCGTTTTATTGTGTTCTAGCATGATGAGAAAGGGAGAAAAACAGATGTCTCTAACCACTTTCTCCATTTGCCACCTGTTTGGAAAAGCCCCTGAGCTCTGGGCCTTGGGATCTGGGTTCCGTTTGGTGGGTTCTGCTCTGGTTGGAGACATGTCGGGCCACCATAGACGAAGTCCAGGGGTGGGGTGGGCTTTGGGGGTTGTGGGACACCAGCTGCTTCTGCTGCTACTTCTCCCTTTGATTTCCCATGCAGTTTTGGTGGCCGAAGTGGTGAAGTTTTACTTTCCAAAAATAGTGGAAATGCACAACTACGCTCCTGCTAATTCTACGCAGCAGAAGCTCTCCAACTGGGGACACCTGAACAGGTCAGTGACATCCCTGAGCTATGTCCTGAATTTAAAACCCGCTGGGAACATGGAATGTTAAACGTTGCTCGTTTTTGCTTGGTGATGTTCTCGTCTTCTTTGCGGATTTCACTGCATTTTGCTGCAAAACGGAGCACAGCTGGCCGCTGAACTTTGAAACGCCTTTGGGAATCCATCACAGCCTTCCAGAGCTGCCCATTTTATTCCCAGGAGTCCAAAACCTGTGTGCCTTAAGCCCTTGGCACTCCCATCCTGATGTTTCCAAGGCATTGCACCCTGTGTTCCAGTGGGCACTTTGGATACGCTGACTTGATCCCGGTTCCCTTCTTCTTCTGCAGGAAAGTTCTGAGCAAGCTTAACTTCTCCATCCCAGAAGACATGGTCCGGAAGATTGCCCAGTGCACCCCTGGGATGGTAGAACTGGTGCTGATTCCCCTGCGACAGAAAATCGAGGAAAAACAGAAGCAGGCCAAGATGTCGAGCTCCTATCAGGTTAGCAGAGCCCGGAAGGAAGGAGGGGTGGAAGGCAATAAGCCCTGGCTTGATGTGTCTTGCATTTCCGTTACAGCATTTCCGTTCACCTGCAACTCTGCAAGTGGTCCGTGCAACAGGAAACTATTGTGCCCATTTTACAGATTACAGAACCGAGGCTGAGAGGCAGCAGTTTGCCCCAGAGCGCCAACAGCTCCTTGCTAATGGCCCAGCCAAGTCTGAACCGCTGCCTCCCAGATCCACCTGGAGCCATCAAGCCTGAGGGCTGCAAATGTGGTTACTTGTTGCACCGTAATCACTACTGCTCATCCTCTGTGCTCTTGCATAGAGCCCATTCATTTCAATGGGACTTCCACAGGAGAACTTCCCAGTGGATCATGCCCAGCATTTGTAGCTGCGCAGTGAAAATACTAAGCCACCTGAAATTCGCCAGTTTTTTGCATGCAACCGTCCCTTGTCTGTTGGCATTTTTTGGTCATTGCACCACAGTTTATTTTGCATGTGCGAACTGCAGGAGACAAAGCCATCAGGTTTATGCCACAGAGGGACAGTCCCAATCAGCAAAGCAATTACCGGATAAACGGGCCAGGCTGCTTGCTATTTTTCTGGAGAGCAGCAGAGGGCGCTCGCCTCAGCTCGCCAAACTGCTTTTTTCCCAGTACTGGGGATGTGGTGTCAAGATTAAGGCTGCAACCACCAAGATGCTTTCTTAGCATGTTCTTCTGAAATGTTTCTTGCTGTGCTGCAATGCCCAAATCTCTGGAAAGTGAGATAAATCAATGGGGGGTGAAGTTAGATCTGGCCAAACCAGCAGCTGCCTGCTCTTCTGTTTACTGCTGAATCAGGGAAAAAAAAATTGGTTTGCCTGCGGATTGGAGTTTGTTCTGATTCAGCAATCAGCAGAGGGTTTTCCTGGGAAATCAGCAGGGCAAATGGAAAACCTCTTGGACGTTTGTTTTCTAGGCAAGCCCCTTTTCACGCCTTCCTCCCTTCTGCTTCCTTCCAGGGCCATCCTCCAGCCGCTGTGGGCTCCTGCAGTCTTTGCTCCTTTCCGTCTCCACTGCCCCAGGTCTCAGCCTTTTCCCTCTTCAGCATACGCCCCTGCTGGAAGGTCCCTTCTCTCGCTCCCCCTCTTTCCCCCTCTGCTTGTCTCGTTCACAGGCTCCAGGCTGGGGGGCTCTTAGGATTGCCAGCTGAGTTGCCCATTGCTCGAAGGGCTGTCCCTCCTCTTACGAAAGGGTTGCCCGTTATTGCAAAATGCCACATCCTTACACCGATTCATAGAATCATCGAACTGCAGAGTTGGAAGGGACCCCGAGTGTCATGTAGTCTGACCCCCCCTGCAATGCAGGAATCTCAGCAGCTAAAGCATCCCTGGAAGGTAATGCTTGAAATTCTCCACTCAAGGAGAGTGCACCACCTCCTGAGGGAGACCGTTCCACCTTCAAGCATTTCGCCAATGAAAATAGAGATGTCCTATGGCTTGCCGATCAGGTCGGCGGTTCGAATCCCCGCGATGACGGGGTGAGCTCCCGTTGCTCGGTCCCAGCTCCTGCCCACCTAGCAGTTCGAAAGCACGTCAAAGTGCAAGTAGATAAATAGGTACCGCTCCGGCGGGAAGGTAAACGGCGTTTCCGTGCGCTGCTCTGGTTCGCCAGAAGCGGCTTAGTCATGCTGGCCACATGACCCGGAAGCTGTACACGGCTCCCTTGGCCAGTAAAGCGAGATGAGCGCCGCAACCCCAGAGTCATCCGCGACTGGACCCAATGGTCAGGGGTCCCTTTACCTTTACCTTTATTTATCTTATTTATTACTATTACTTTTATTATTATTGTGATCAGAGCTAGAAGCTGGAAGCTACAACATTTCTCCAACAAAAATTGGGACATCCTATTCCACCATCATCATCATCATCTGATTATTTATATCCCACCCATCTGACTGAATTGCCCCAGCCACTCTGGGTGGCTTCTAAAATATATTAAACATCAATCATTGAGAGCTTCCCTGTACAGAACTTTCTTCAGATGTCTTCAGATGTATAGTTACTTATTTCCTTGGCTTCAAGGGGGTCGCCTAACTCCAGGCCCTCCAACATTTCTCCGATGAAAATAGGGATGTCCTAAGGAAAAACGGGACATTCCTTAGGGATGTCCTAAGGGAAAACGGGACATTCCGGGATCAGATCAGAAACTGGGACGGCTTCCGTAAATCTGGGACTGTCCCTGGAAAATAGGGAGACTTGGAGGGTCTGAGGTGTCACAGAGCTTGCTGGGAATGTTCGGAAATGTAAAGGACTCTGGCAAGAATAAGAAGAGGCTGTAACTCTCCTTCTCATCGGTGGTGAATATGCAAAAAGGGCAGATCTGCGTAGAGAGGCCAGAGCACTGATTCTTCCGTGGCGTGAGCTGCCTTACGGATGCTGCGGAATCTCTTTCCTTGGATGGATTCCAGGAAGGGAGCCAGGTCAGGGCTCTTTCATGCTAGCCTGACGCATCCCTCCACGGTTCTGTCGCAGAGAATATGAATGGCCCCTGACCGAAAGCTCCGGGCTCGAGCTGTTTGATCTGCCACAGCCCATTCACAAATGACAGCCGGCGTTTGTGGCCAGGGTTGTGGAGTAATGGGTGGGCCGTGCGTGCCGAAACACTGCACTTGCGCTCTGTACAGCATGTGCTGCCGTCAGCCGAGAGAAGGAGCCAGCAATCCTACGTGCAGCCCGTTGGTGGGACTCAACGGAACAGGCACTGGTCAGCGCTGCAACTTCTTTAATGCAGCGCAGGGCGGCCTGGCTTGACCCACCCTGTCCATCATCCAGAAAGAAGCCAGGGAATTTCCACCCAGGGCGGGGGGCAGGGATGGCATCCAGGAAACCCCCGTGCAGGGCAGGAATGCAATAACCCTTCCCCACTGCCTGCTCTCCCGCCCTCCCTGCCCTCCAACTGGTATTCAGTGGTAAACTGCCTCTGAACCTGGAGGTTCTACGTAGCAGTCATGGACAATAGTCACTGATCTGCCTCTCCTCAGTGCATCTGTCTCTATTCCTCCATGGCTGCCCTTTCTTTCTTTGCTTCAGGCGGAGTTAGGGTTGCCATATTTTGAAGAGCACACAAGAGAACGCTATGACGACTCGTTTCAAATACCCCTACTATATGTAGGCTTACAGAAGCTGTGATATGTTGCTGAGGGGGGCAGGAGAGGAAAGCAAGTCTTCAGCCACCAGTTATGTCTTTTTCTCATCCAAAAAGTATAGCCAGAGATATTTTGGCCAATTTAAAAAATCCACCCGGACAGAAATTTTACCCCTGAAAAAGAGGACATGTCCCACATCCTGGAAAAAGAGGACATACGGCAACCTTCATTGAACATTTGTGGATCAGGAAGTCTTGTTGTGGGGTCTTCTGGCTCAGGGAGACTTTCAGCTCTGTGGGTCCCACACCAAATACACCTGAGGCCCTTCTTCATGTGCCCCCTCCGCGTGGAGGTCCGGAGAGCGGCAATGCAAGAGCAGGGCCTTTTCAGTGTTGGCTCCCTGCTCCTGGGACGCTCTCCATGGGGAAGTTCACCTGGCACCGTTCTTGCCTATCTTCAGGCAGCAGGCAAAAACTTCTTTTTTTAACCAGGCCCTTGGCTTTGAACCATCTATGGACTTTTAAAGTTGGTGGGGCGTTTAATGTATCCCCCCCCCCCCGGTTTTAATGCAAGTATGGGGTCTTTTGTAAGTTGTTTTGAGGCGCCGTGGCAAAAAAAGGCAACTAATAAATGCAATAACAATAATAGCCAATTCCGCAGAACTCGGCACCACCACACACTTGGCACCACAGCCCCAATATGTGACTTGCGTTCTTGAACCCGGGGATCTGGCAATCCTAAACTGGCGTTCTGCATTGTCTCTGCTGGAGCTTCTGATAGTTCAGTGTTATCTCAGTGGCTCTAACTTGCTCACCAGCTGAACTATTCCCCCCTCTCTGAACCCTCTCCTCAGGTTTCACGTAGCAGATTTGGAGAGTTGGAAGGGACCCCTAAGGGTCATCCAGTCCAACCCCCTGCATTGCAGGTATCTCGGCTCAAGCATCCCTGACAGACGGCCACCCAACCTCTGCTGAAAAACCTCCAAGGAAGGAGAGTCCACCACCTCCTGGGGGAGTCCGGTCCACTGTCCAACAGCTCTCACTGCCAGAAAGTTCTTCCTAATGTTCAGTCGGAATCTCTTTTCCTGTAACTTGAAGCCAGTGGTTCAAGTCCTACCTTCCAGAGCAGGAGAAAAAAAAAGCTTGCTCCCTCTTCATACCCTCCAACATTTCATTTCTCTGATGAAAATAGGGACATTCTATTTAACTATTATTATTATTATTATTATTATTATTATTATTATCATCATCATCATTATTAAACATCAAACATTAAAAAGCTTCCGTATACAGGGCTGCCTTCCAATGTCTTCTAAAGGTTATCTCCTTGGCTTGGGGGGGTCAGGCAACTCCATACCCTCCAACATTTTTCCAATGAAAATAGGGACGTTCTGAGGAAAAGCGGGAAACTGTGGGATCAAATGAGAAACCAGGACGGCTTCTGTAAATCCGGGACTGAAAATAGGGATTTACTCTATTTATTTATTTATTACTCTGCCTATTCATTTGGGGTGGGCTTGGAGGTCTCCTTAGTGCATGGCTGCGCATGGCCTGACCCTGCTGAAGAAAATTACCTCAAAAGCCAGAGAAGCCGCCATCTCGCCTCCCCTCTCTCTGACAGCTTCTCACGAGCCCCAGAAATGATTTGGCCAAACTGCTGTGCCTCTTCCCTTTGCTGTCCTCTTTTCTCTGCTGCTGCGGGATTAATTCTGCCCTGCTCAGAGGCTGCTGCGACCCCCCCCCCCTGCTCCTTTCCAGGCTCACACCTGCATGTTACAACTCAAGCCAGAATCAGACTAGAACAGGCATAGGGCAAACTCTGGCCCTCCAGATGTATTGGGACTACAACTCCCATCATCCCTAGCTGACAGGGCCAGCGGTCAGGGATGATGGGAACTGTAGTCCCAAAACAGCTGGAGGGCCGAGTTTGCCTATGCCTGGACAAGAAGGTGGGGAGGGGTGGGGGGGGGGAGCCAATTGAACTGAATAGCGTTGATGTGGCCAGGAGGGCTTTCCGTGGAGGAAGGGGAGGAGCGGGACCCTGAGCGCTCGGCGAGTCAACTTGCTTTTCTTCTCTGGCTCTCTCGACACAGGAGCTGGGAATGCGCTCGACCCTGGAGGAGAACAACTATCTGGATACAGGTAGGATCAATGTTGGATCAGGCCAGAACGTCAGAAGAGCCGGCTGCTGGATCAGGCCAATGAGTACATCTGGTCCAGCATCCTGTTCTCACGGGGGCCGACCAGATGCCTGTGGGAAACCAGCAAGCGGGATTCGAACACAAGACCACCTCTCCCCTCCTGTGGTTTCCAGCAACTGGCATTCAGAAGCAGAGCATAACTATCCTGGCTGGTCATGATTGACAGCCCTCCTCCTCCATGAATCTGTCTAACCTTTCCAAGCCATCCAAGTTGGTGGCCATCATTGCCTCCTGTGGCAGGGAGTTCCATAGCTTTACTCTGCACTGCATGAAGAAGAGCTTCCTCTTGCCCGACTGAACCCTCCGACGTCCAGCTTTTAAATGTGTCTGTGGGTTATTGGTTTGTTTTTGTCTTATTATGAATTTTGGGTTCTCATTTTGTATTTTTCTGCCGTGAACCGCCCTGTGATCTTTGGATGAAGGGGCGGCATAGACATTTTAACAACTAGAGTTGGAAGGGACCACGAGGATCATTCCAGTCCAGCCCCCTGCAATGCAGGAATAATAATAATAATAATAATAATAATAATAATAATAATTTATTATTTGTACCCCACCCATCTGGCTGGGTCTCCCCGGCCACTCTGGGCGGCTTCCAACAAATATTAAAATACATTAAAATGTCACAGATTAAAAACTTCCCTAAACAGGGCTGCCTTCAGGTATTTTCTAAATGTCAGGTAGTTGTTTATCTCTTTGACCTCTGATGGGAGGGCGTTCCACAGGGCGGGCGCCACTACCGAGAAGGCCCTCTGCCTGGTTCCCTGCAGTGAGGGAACCGCCAGAAGGCCCTCGGTGCTGGATCTCAGTGTCCGGGCTGAACGATGGGGGTGGAGACGCTCCTTCAGGTATACAGGACTGAGGCCGTTTAGGGCTTTAAAGGTCAGCACCAACACTTTGAATTGTGCTTGGAAACATACTGGGAGCCAATGTAGATCTCTCAGGACCGGTGTTATGTGGTCCCAGCGGCCACTCCCAGTCACCAGTCTAGCTGCCGCATTCTGGATTAATTGCAGTTTCCGGGTCACCTTCAAAGGTAGCCCCACGTAGAGTGCATTGCAGTAGTCCAAGCAAGAGATAACTTTTGCCCAATGTGGGGCTCGAACCCACAACCCTGCGGTTAAGAGTGTCCCGCTCCACCAAGTGAGTTGTTGTTGTTGTTCAGTTGTGTCCACCTCTTCGTGACCCCATGGACCAGAGCACACCAGGCACGCGTATCCTTCACTGCCTCCCGCAGTTTGGCCAAACTCATGCTAGTCATTTCGAGAACACTGTCCAACCATCTCATCCTCTGTCGTCCCCTTCTCCTTGTGCCCTCCATCTTTCCCAACATCAGGGTCTTTTCCAGGGAGTCTTCTCTTCTCATGAGGTGGCCAAAGTACTGGAGCCTCAACTTCAGGATCTGTCCTTCTAGTGAGCACTCAGGGCCGATTTCCTTGAGAATGGATAGGTTTGATCTTCTTGCAGTCCATGGGAGTTACCCCAGTCCTAAGCCCTGGAGACTTGCTGCCAGCCAGTGTAAGCCATACTGAGCCAGAGGACTCTGTACAAAGTGGCAGGCTATCCTCCTAGAGGGATGTTTATGCACATAGCTAAGAGGGTCTATTTATTAATATAAAATTATCACATGCAACCTCACCCCCAAAGGCGCCCTCCTCCATTGTCTCCCATTGCAGACAGATGCCAACCAAACATAGCCATTATTTATTACTAAGAAATGTATGCATCTTTTTCCTAAATCAGTCACCGGAATGCAGGAAGGAACATAGGAAGGAACAGGATCCATCCGTCAGGGACCGTGCAGAGGAGGGCTGCACTGAGGAGGCATGGGGGAGACTCCCCCTGCTCCTGACCAGGATCCCGAATCTTCCCAGGAGCAGTGGGGCAGCATAGATTTAGAACAGTGGTTCGCAGAGGGGCACAGTTCAGAAGACAAAAGTTGGGAAGAACTGGGTGGTGAACAGCTAGGAGGAGGAGAACCAGGGGAGAGAGTTAGCAGACTCCAGTTTGCTGGAAAGTGTCCAGCCCAGGGGTCGGCAACCTGCGGCCCATGGGCCGGATGCGGCCCACAAAGACCATTTTACCGGCCCATGAGCCGCCCACAAACCGAGCAGCCCACTCGGCAAGTCATCTGCGTGCTGTGCTAAAGCAGCACAGCGCGGTGTGGGGATTCGCAGAGTGGTGCCAGAAATGGCATCTGCGCACACGCAGGTACCAGAAACCGCGTCTGTGCATGTCCAGACGCCAAAAATTGCTTCTGCGCAGGCACGATTTCCGGCATCTGGGCATGCACAGAAGTGATTTCCGGTGCTACGGACATGCACAGACGTGATTTCCGGCATCGCGCTGCACCAGTGTGGCTGCACAGAAGGCACGGTGGATGCGAGATCAGGTTGCAAGGCGAGGAAGTGACTCGGAGGGAAGTGGGTGGGAACCTTAATTGGGAGCACCAACATTCCAAGATGGACTCTTTGCTCTTTCGCTGTGATCATTAGAATCTCTTTAAACGGTAAGAGTCTATTTTTGCTATGTTCTGCTTATCCATGGCCAAAGGGAGGGAGGGCGCCGCTCCCCTGAAGCCTGACACCATCCATCACAGTACTGTCCACACTGACTGGCAGCAGCTCTCCAGGATTTCGGGCAGGAGTCTCTCTCAGCCTTGCCCAGAGATGCCATCGGGGATTGAACCCGGCACATTTCTGCATGCAAAGCAGATGTTCCGCCACAGAGCTGTGGACCTTCCCTAATAAGATGGATCAATAAATAAAAAAATTTCATGGGATTTTTTTTTTAAAAAAAATGTCATATAAAGGTATATGGACCCCTGACCATTAGGTCCAGTCGTGTCTGACTCTGGGGTTGCGGCACTCATTTCACTTTACTGGCTAAGGGAGCCGGCGTACAACTTCTGGGTCATGTGACCAGCATGACTAAGCCGCTTCTGGCGAACCAGAGCAGCGCACGGAAACGCCGTTTACCTTCCCGCCGGAGCGGTACCTATTTATCTACTTGCACTTTGACGTGCTTTCAAACTGCTAGGTGGGCAGGAGCAGGGACCGAGCAACAGGAGCTCACCCCGTCGTGGGGATTCGAACCGCCGACCTTCTGATCGGCAAACCCTGGGCTCTGTGGTTTAGACCACAGCGCCACCCATGTCCCCTATAAATAGCTATAAGTACAGAGTCTCCGTTGAATTCTGGTTTCATGGCTGATTGTGGGGTGGGGATTTTGGAGGTCCTACACGCCTCTCATTACTGTCTCTGTTTTGCATTTTACAGGCTTCACTTCAAAGCCCAAACCCAACAGCACCCAGGACTCTTCTGGGTTGGAAAGGTAATTAAAAATAAATAAATTACTGGCAGTTAAGGAAACCCTGTCTTGCCAAGGCTGGCAGTACAGCTGCAAACAATTATTATTATTATTATTATTATTATTATTATTATTATTATTATTATTATTATTAAATAACAACTGCACCAGAATCTGGCGGGGACAAGGGTTCAAATCCCCCACTCGGCCAAGAAGCTCACTAGTGGTCTTCCCACTCTTCTCTTCTCGCAGCCTTTTAAAGCCATCACTGGCTCTTGTGGCAGAGAGTTCCATAGTTTAAGGAGCAGGCCCGCCAGGGCGGGCAGCCCGGTGGAAATTTTCTTGGTTCTTTCTCTCACCTGAGCCCTGTGGCAGCCTCAGTGCCGCCCTGTCTGTGTCCTTTGCCAGCCTTCCCCAGCACAGCGCCCTCCAGACATATTTGACTAAAACTCAACTCCCACCCGCCCCCTCCCCATCTTATCCCCACAAACAACCCTGTGAGGTAGGCTGAGAGGTGGCGAACGGCCACAGTGAGCTGAGCGGGGATTTGAACCCCAGCCTTCCAGGTCCCCAAAGCCAGGCACTCTAACCACTAGTCCACACTGATATGGCTGGACACGCAGCACTCATCCATGCCACCAGCCAGCCAGCCAGCCAGCCAGAGAGGAGTGGGGAGGCCGTAGTCCACCCACATCTGGGGGCGCCACGTTGCCGAGCTCTGCTGGGAACTGTGATAGCTAAATAGAGCCTCCAGGATTGGTGGCAGTCTAGCTGAAGTCCTGCACCAAATCTGGGCTTTTTGCTTTGGCCTGGTACCGTAGCTGGCTGCTCTTATGGTTGTGTGTGTGTGTGTGTGTGTTTTGGGTAGGAACCCCCGGGTTTTTGCACCGCCGTGACCTCCAGAACTTTTCCTTGTCTCCAGGGGGCCCAAAGGACCTCAGAGCTACACGGTGCCTCTGCAGACGGACGCCAACCTCCGACTCCACTTAGCAGAGAGGGAACAAGCCCTTCTGGCCTCTCAGGAGATGGTGCAGGTGAGAGAGGGGCTCCCTTGCCTCCCCCCCCCCCCGCCAGGCCCAGCCAGGTTCATCTTCCCCACCCGAACTTCAGCCCCGCCCTGCCCTCCCTCAGCCTCACAGAGCCATGCGGTTGGAAGGGGCCCCAAGTGTCACGTGCCAACAGACTCAAAGAACCCAGTTCCTAATGCTCACTATGCAGCACTTGCAACAGGTGGGCAGGGTTAGTCTGGACAGACGTGTCTGAGGCTGTTGCGCACCACCCGAGGAACTCCCTGCCACACAGGGACGTAGCAAGGTAAATTGGTACCCGGGGGAAAAAAATTTTTTTGTCAAACCCCCCCCCGCATGGGAAGGTCAGGTGGTACCCGGTGCGGAAAATTTCTTGTCAACCCCCCCATTGATCCCCCCCCCGCAAAAATGGTTTTACGTTATTTCATATTTTCTTACAAAGGAATAATAACAAGTAATAATAATAATAATAAACTTTTATTTATATCCCGCCCTCCCCGGCCGAAGTCGGGCTCAGGGTGGCTAACATCAGATACATAACATTGGTATAAAATCAAACAATAATTAAATTACCTCCTAAAAACATCTCAAAATCAAATTAAAGTCTAATTAGATGGCTTTCCACAGGGTTAGGGTTGGGAACAGTAAGTGCTCCACTGAACTGAAATTTCAGCCTTCACGACATAGGAAAACAGCCAAGTGAACAGCTATTTTGGTGGAGGAGGGTCAAGATATTAACCGATATGCATGAAATTTCATATATAGCTATATAATCCCTAGTATAGTAAGAGAAGACCTTCGGAGCAGGCATTTTAAAAAAAAATATTCAAAAAACAATTTCAAAAAACAATTCAAAAAATTTTTTTCAAAAAAAAAAAAATCGAAATTTTTTTTCCCCAAAAAATTTTTTTCCTTGATAATTTGTCACCCCCTCCATTATGGAACCGGGGGTGGCCCACCCCCTCGCCCCCCCTTGCTATGCCCCTGCTGCCACAGGGTGCTGGCTGTGGCTGCCTCAGGGCCCTGGGTCTCTTTCCTCTCCCCCAGGAGCTGCTGGGGCTACTTAGGAGACCAGTGGCGGAGGAAGCGTCTTCACCGCCCTATGCTCCGCCCTTCCTACGCCACTGTAGGAGACCCTTCGAAATCTACCCCCCTCTGTCTCTTCCCTGGTCCAGATCCTTCAGATGAAGGTTCGCCGCTTGGAGCACCTGTTGCACCTGAAGAACGTCCGGATCGATGACCTTACCCGCCGCCTGCAGCAAGCAGAACAGAGGCGGAAGTGAAGGCGCCGTCTCGGGTTCCCCTCTCTGATGCCCATCAGATGGTTTTTCAGATGGCCAGCCCTTCTCTCTCTCTCTCTCTCTCTCTTTTCTGCCCCCTCTCCCTTTGCGAACAGCCGCTTTCAGGCTCCAGGCAGGCTGAGACGTCAAAGCAACAATGGCTGGCAAAGGTCCCAAGTCGAAGGAAGGAGCCCACATCTGCGGCTGGCGCAGGCAGATGGCCTCGCCAGTGCCCAGAGGCCAGGGATGGGGTGAATGGATGGGGTGAAAAGCAGGAGTCAGCCAAGAAGAGACCCAGAGGTGTCAGGCCAGGAGGACGTGCCCTCAATTCTCCCCAACCAACCCTCTTGCTGGTCCACATCCAAGGGGTAGACTGCCATGGTACGGGGGGCGCTGCTGCTCAGGGATGAGAGCTCCCTCTTGGGCTCTCCAAAACCGGCACCTGCTTGAGAGTTCCCCACTCAGCAACAGTCTAGGAAATGGGCTTGTGGCTTCACCGTTGCCTTGGGCGCCCTGCTTGCCTCCTCCTCACCTGGTGACGAGGTCCAGGCACACCTCCTCCCAGGTGAGGCCAGCCTCTGTGCCTTCCCCACTCTCTCCCAAGTCCTGGAACATCTCGAAAGCTCTGAAGACTGTGGATGGAGCAACAGGGCGTTCTGCCGGGAGCCTTGAGCTCTGGGACTTTCTGTCGAGGAGAAACTGTAGTTTCGGGGTGCATGTAACATCCCTCGGAGGGGGAGGGGATCCTGCTGGTGCATCCCCCCTGGGAAATGTAGTTCTGAGAAGAGCCTCAGGCCTTTGTGGGTGACGCGGCAATCAGGATCCAATGTCCTTCTGTGTCTCTCTCTCCAGCATTGTTTTCAGCTTGGGGGGGGGGCATGGAAGGGGCGATAGTTTTGGCTGCTTCTTTTGTCTCCACCTCCCTGCTCCCAGTGCTGTAGATGTGCAGATGGAACGGTTTGCCATAAACCCCCCCCCTCTTTTTTCTGCAGTGAGGAGCAGGCATCTCATGCATTAAATAGGGAGTGCGTCACCCCTGGAACCCTGTTGGTGCCCGTGAAGGCTTTTTGCACAATTGCATTTTCCTCTGTGGCAAAGGGCATGCAAACCCCAGCCGTGAAAGCAAACGCTTGGGGCTGCAAACCCCAGCGGGCGAATGGGGCTCTTGCACAAATGTGGAATCTGGAAATGCAGCGACGACAAAGAGGCGCCGCGACTTCCTCTTGATAAGTTAGTTGCAGGCCTGTGTTTTGAACATAGGTTCCCCAATTTTATTTTTAAATCCCGTTCTCTTTTTAAGTCAACTTCCTTATTTTAGCCAAAATGAAAGAAGGCAGCTTCTGCTTCCCTAAGCCAGACTTTGCCAACCTGGTGCCCCCCCCCAGATGTTTTGGATGACAGCTCGCGGGTCGGTCATTGCTCAGAAAGCATAAACCGACGGCTATATTATTTGAAGATTGGTGGGTAAAGGAGACCATCCTTTGCGACAGGAGAAAAAGTCATTTGCCTTACCTCCAAGCACCCCACCCCCCCAAATCTAGACGTATCAGGTGGGAGGTTTTGTGAGAGTTCGGGAACACCAACCGGGGTGTCCTTTTACCTTGCAACCCCTCTTGGGTTTTTGTGCTAGATCTTCACATATGCGGGGCCACTAAGGAAAGTTGGGCATTTGCACCCAATGAATTTCAGTCCAAACAGAACCGAACGTTGTCGAGAGGGCTGCTTTTTCCTTTCTGAGTTGTATTATTTGGCCCTTGCTAGGTGCAATTCAGTCCGACCTTGCAGACCTCCAACATTCTCTCTTATTGACCTCAGGATCTTATTGACCTCAGGATCTGTCCATCATACGGGGGTGGTGGTGGGTGGGTGCAGATTTATTTTTTTTTGCAGCAAGCTTCATTTATGGCGCCAGCAGACCCGCGCACGGCCTCCAACAGGCCTCCGTATATAATTCTGCGCGGGCTTCACTGCTCGATACTGTGTAAGATTCCAAGCTTGCCGTGTGGACGCTTGAGCAGGCTCTCCCCGTTTAGCTCCCATAACAACCTCTCCTTCCGACACAATAGATCTCAGGAACTGCCATGCAGATCTCAGAATCTGCTGGGGGTGCCTGCGTCTGCACTGCATCTGTCGCAAGGGAGGGTTGAATTCAAGGGTCGCAACCCACATGGACCAGTGATCAGGAATGATGGGAGCAGTAGTCCCAAAACATTTGAAGGGGCACCACATGGTCTAAACCATGGGACCTTCTCCTAGTGCTTCAGGAAGCTGTTCCTATTGTCCTCGGGCATCTAGGGAGCAATTCACATCATAGCTAAAAAAAATTCCTTTGGTGAAAATGGCGCCTGTGGACTTCCCCCACCAGGCCTTTGTGACTGTTGCAGCCTGGAACACAGAACTTGGAGGGACAAGCCGACCTGCTTCAGAACATGCCATTCCACCATGGCTGCTGCCCTGGGCTCTCAGAGGCTTGATGCCACATTTCCTTACGCCATGCGGAAAAAGGAACGTGGCACAAGGGATGGGGGAAGGTTGGCGCCATGCCACGCCCTGACTACGATGAAGGCACGCTTGAGGATTTTCTCAGGAGATGCTGTCTAGAGCAGAAACAAGGCGGGCATCCTTGGCACAGCTCTGATGCAAAAAGGGTGGTGTGGATGAGCAGCCCCTCCCGCCGATGGAACAGGCGTTCTGATCAGTTGCTTTTAATCAATCGCTTTTTGATTATGGTGGAGCTGATGTTGCACCTGGGTAACGCTGGGTCATCACGGGCAAGGGGACAGGGCTGGGGTTTCTGTACAATCGTGTTGTTTCTTTGCATAGGGGCTTATCTGACGATCTTTCAGCATTAAAACGGTTTATCCTTCTCATTCCTCGTCTCTTTTATTTGGAGCACTCTAGCAGCAGACTTTGGAACAGCACTCCCAAACTGGGGGTCTCTAGATGCTTTAGGCAAATACACTGGGGAGAAGGCTATCAATGGATACTAGTCACAATGGGCATGTTCTCCCCGCACTGCCAGAGGCGTCATGCCTCTGAGTGCCCGTTGCTGGGAATTGTAGGCTGGCAAAGCTAAACCTACCCAGCCCCTTCAACCGTTCCTCATATGGCTTGGTTACCCGACCCTTGATTGTCTTGGTTGCCCTCCTCTGCACACCTTCCAGCTTGTCAACACCCTTCTTAGATTGTGGTGCCCAGAACTGGACACTGGACTCTAGGTGGGGTCTGGCCAAGGCCAATAGTGTGGGACTATTACTTCGCTGAGCACTGAACTTCTGTTGATGCAGCCTAGAATAGCATTACAGAATAGAGGGACGCGGGTTAAACCACTGAGCCTCTTGGGCTTGCCGATCAGAAGGTCGGTGGTTCGAATCCCCGCGACGGGGTGAGCTCCCATTGCTCTGTCCCAGCTCCTGCCAACCTAGCAGTTCGAAAGCACGCCAGTGCAAGCAGATAAATAGATACCGCTGTGGCGGGAAGGAAAATTGCGTTTCCGTGCACTCTGGCACTCATCACGGTCCTCCGTGCGCCAGTAGCGGCTTAGTCATGCTAGCCACATAACCCCGGAAAACTGTCTGTGGACAAACGCCGGCTCCCTCGGCGTGAAAGCGAGATGAGCGCCACAACCTCCTAGTCACCTTTGACTGGACTTAACCACCCAAGGGTCCTTAACCTTTTACCTAGAATAGCATTTTTTTTGCTGTTACTGCTGCTGCTGCTGCATCATCACCACACTCTTGACCTATGCTAAGCTACTGGCCTGCTAAGACCCCTAGAACCTTTTCACATGTACTACTGGCAAGCCAGGTGTCCCCCATCTTCTATTTGTGCAGCTGGTTCTCCCTTCCAAAGTGTACAGCCTTGCATTTGTCCCTGTTGAAACTCCTTTTGTTTAGTTTGGTCCCAGTTCTCCAATCTGTTACGGTCATCTTGAACCCCGATTCTGTCTTCTGGGGCATTAGCTACCCCTCCCAGTTTGGCATCATCGTCAAATTTTATGTGCAACCCCTCAATTCCTTTGTCCAAATTGTTTATAAAGACGCTGAACCATGGGTCCAGGAGAGAACCCTGCAGTACCCCACTTGTCACTTTCCCCCAGGGTGATGAGGGACCATTATCCTGATTTCTGCCTCCTGCGTGACCTTGAACCTTGCTTCCAGCACCCCAGGTGCCATTTTCTCCCATAGATTGTATCCCAGATCATCTCATTTGCTCTGCGTCCCTTGATCTCTGGGGTAGCATCAGGGCGAAACCCAACCTCCCCCCTCCCCATGAAGGGCAAAGACATCGGGCCAGCAAAGGAAGCAGGAGACCAAGGCTGTTGATGACTAATGGGACGAAGAAACAAGACCCCTCTCTCGGCTACAGACCATCCATTAGTGAATTATGGATTCTGATGAGATTACCCAAGTTATTCTGGGCTGCCGGGAGCAGAAAACAGACCGCTCCTTGCTGCTTCTGGGAGACAAATTTATTTTCCCCCTCAAGTGTGGTCGGGTGGCAAGTGGTTGCACAAAGCACATTTCGGTGACTGGCTGCGGAGGCAGACCGTAGTCACAACAACGCTTGACAGGGGGGCAATTTTTGTAGACTAATTGGAATGGTAGAGTTGGAAGGGACCCCGAGGGTCATCGAGTCCAGCCCCCTGCAATGCAGGGGTCACAGCTAAAGCTGTGGGATGTGATCCATGAGAGGCAGTCAAGTACAACATTCCTTGTAATGCTAGAGAAGACATGCGAGGGAATGTCAAAACCTCCTGTTCCTCCTGGCTGGAGCGTCCTTCCTTTTGCATGTGATAGAAGGTGGGCGTGGCCTTACCTGTCCAGGTAACAAAAGGACAAGTCACGCAGCACACCTCTCTCTTTTTGACTTCCTTCTTCGTTTGACCAGCTTCTAGCTAGGGCTGCTCTGCTAGATCTCAGCTAGCAGAAGCACTGGGATTGTTCCCCCATGTGGGGTAGATCCACATGTACATATCTGTAACTACGGTAATTAAAGGTAGGTAGCCGTGTTGGTCTGCCATAGTCAAAACAAAATAAAAAATTTCCTTCCAGTAGCACCTTAGAGACCAACTAAGTTTGTTATTGGGATGAGCTTTCATGTGCATGCACACTTCTTCAGATACGGTGATATATTTGTAACTAAGTCTGCCTTTGAGGATCCAACCGTGAACTGATGTAAGTAAACATCTTTTACTGGCTTTGAATAAGATTGTGGCGTCTTTAATCTTTTAAGAGGGATTCAAGGGAATTTACCAGGAACGTACAATTCAATCTGAGATAGATTGAATTGTATAATAGTGAGAGGCTCACACGAGCCTGCAACCAGCTATCTGCTGTGCATGTAAAAGGGGAATGTAAACTCTGCTAAGTAAAGGAACTTGATAAACAATATATCCTCTCCTGCCACCCTGAACATTCCCACAAAAGCAGCTTGGGGTGATGCGGGGCTCTCCGTGGGTGGGGCTTCAGACAGGATGATGCTGGAGCTGATGGGAATCGTAGTCCATAACTTCTGAAGGGTACCACATTGGGGAAGGCTACAATAACTCCTTTGGCTTTTGAGATGTCCCTGGCATCGCCCACACACCTTCCAGGCTTTTCTCTGTAGCCATAAGGGGGAGACATGGTCCCTTTTGTAACTGAAAAGAAAACAACCTGAGATTTCTAGGGAGGTGACTTTTGGGGGCAGGGAGGGGGTGGAGACCATCACTGGCCAATTTCATCCAAAACTACCAATAGCATCTGCCTGTATCACTGCATTTTAATCTGTGTCCACAGTTCTACTCTTTCCAGGCACTTGGTTGTAAAAGTTACCGAAAGCAGAGACACCTGGAGACCGAGTCACTCTCCCTTTGCCTCACAGCATTTTCCTCCTTCAGCTCTGGACTCCCAAGAGATGTTCTTGGCATCTGCAAGGCTCCCGCCTTGGACTTTTTCAGGGCTTGTTGGGGGGACAAGGATGTGTGTCCCAGGCTGCTATCCCCAGGCGGCCTCAGTTATGCATGCAGGAGGGGTTGTGATACCTCTGATCTGCTTTGACTGTCCATGGAGGTGCAGGTCCATTGGCAGCTGTCTACCAGGTGCATCTGGTATGCAGGCTGAGACCCTCCCTGCCCACGGACTGTCTGGCCAGAGTGGTGCATGCTCTGGTTATCTCCCGCTTGGACTACTGCAATGCACTCTACGTGGGGCTACCTTTGAAGGTGACCCAGAAACTACAACTAATCCAGAATGCAGCAGCTAGACTGGTGACTGGGAGTGGCCGCTGAGACCACATAACACCAGTCCTAAGAGATCTACATTGGTTCCCAGTACGTTTCCGAGCACAATTCAAAGTCGAAACAAAATAGAAAATTCTTTCCAGTAGCACCTTAGAGACCAACTGAGTTTGTTCTTGGTATGAGCTTTCGTGTGCATGCACACTTCTTCAGATACACTGAAACAGAAGTCACCAGATCCTTAAATATAGTGAGGGAGTGGGGAGGGGTATTACTCAGAAGGGTGGTGGGAATGGGTGATCAGCTGATAGGTGTGGAAAAACTGTTAGTCTTGCAGGGAAAGGCAAGGGGTGAGATGGCTAAAGATAGCTTTGTTAAGTATAATGAGATAAGAATCCAATGTCTTTGTTCAGACCAGGTTTCTCCATGGTTCTAAGTTTGGTGATTAGTTGCAATTCATTGCGAGAGGTGAGGTTACAGGGAACCAGACAGAGGGCCTTTTCGGTAGTGGCGCCCACCCTGTGGAACACCCTTCCATCAGATGTCAAAGAAATAAGCAGCTATCCTATTTTTAAGAGACATCTGAAGGCAGCCCTGTTTAGGGACGTTTTTAATATTGAATGCTGTATTGTGTTTTTAATATTCTGTTGGGAGCTGTCCAGAGTGGCTGGGGAAACCCAGCCAGATGGGTGGGGCATAAATAAATTATTATTATTATTATTGAAGGAAAGGGCAAGCAAGAAAACTGAGAAAAAAATGTCAGGGGTGTGGCTAGTTACCGCAAAAAGTTGCAAGATGACCCAGCACTTGTGCATTGGTGAAGTGGCCCCTCTGCATAAAGTTGCCCAGAATCAACCATTATTCAGCAACCTGAATTTGCCTGAATCCCATCTGGAAACTGCAAATCTGGGAGAACCCAGGAGTCAGGGGGAAACCTGATGGCTGTTCCACATATTCCATCTGAAGAAGGACTAAATGCAGATGCTAGGATCTGTGGGTTCAAGATCAGCCATTCTCCCCCCCCCCACACACACACACTCTGGGTGTGTGTTTATTATCATATTTCTATCCCATCTCTCTTTCCAGGAGCTCCAGTTCTCTTTGTCCTCATTTAATCCCCACAGCAACCCTGTGAGGGAGGTTAGGCTGAGAAGCAGTGACTGGTCCAAGGTCACACTCGGTGGGGATTAGAGCCCTGGTCTCCCAGGTCCGAGTCTGATACTCTTCACCGCTATGCTAGTCTCTTGACCACCTTTCTAACCTGATGAAAACTCTCCACTATCATGGAACGTCTAGACTGGCCTAACAAAGCCACTTTCCTCCATGTAGGCTTAGAGCCTTAGACATTCTAAGAACCCGCAGAGGTGATTTCCCCCCTTCTAGAGAGAGCTGTGCTTGCCATAGTTCAGATGGTTAGAGTGTGATGCTTATAGTGCTAAGGTTGCAGATTTGGGATAGCTGCTGGAATGATGTATATGGAGTGGGGGGGCGTTCATGCATTTTGTGTTTATATCTTATATTTTTATGCTGTGAACCACTCCAAGATCTATGGAAGAAGGGCAGTATGCAATTTTAATAAATGACGAAGATGACAGTAATAATAGTAGTAGTAGTAGTAGTAGTAGTAATAAACAGTGCTTTTTTCTGGAAAAAAGGTGGGGGAACCCACCACAAAGTTCGTGCAGAGGCTAAATGTGTGATTAATAAACTCAAGCAGACAATGATCTGGATTAGAAATGGCCACTATTTTATTAAGGTATAGTAGGTGGATTTTTGGCTCAGGCATTGGGTGCATATCCTGTTCCAGCCCCTCCTGGGGGGGGGTAGGGGAGGAATTAATTCTTTAATTTAGAAAAGGTAAGGGAATTCAGTTCCTTCATGTTCCTGCTCAAACAACCCAGTCTTGGGCCCAGTCTTATTCAACATCTTCATCAATGACTTGGATGATGGGCTTGAGGGCATCCTGATCAAGTTTGCAGATGACACCAAATTGGGAGGGGTGGCTAATACCCCAGAGGACAGGATCACACTTCAAAATGACCTTAACAGATTAGAGAACTGGGCCAAAGCAAACAAGATGAATTTTAACAGGGAGAAATGTAAAGTACTACACTTGGGCAAAAAAAATGAAAGGCACAAATACAGGATGGGTGACACCTGGCTTGAGAGCAGTACATGTGAAAAGGATCTAGGAGTCTTGGTAGACCACAAACTTGACATGAGTCAACAGTGTGATGCAGCAGCTAAAAAAGCCAATGCAATTCTGGGCTGCATCAATAGGAGTATAGCGTCTAGATCAAGGGAAGTAATAGTACCACTGTATTCCGCTCTGGTCAGACCTCACCTGGAATACTGTGTCCAGTTCTGGGCACCACAGTTCAAGAAGGATACTGACAAGCTGGAACGTGTCCAGAGGAGGGCAACCAAAATGGTCAAAGGCCTGGAAACGATGCCTTATGAGGAACGGCTTAGGGAGCTGGGTATGTTTAGCTTTGATGGTGTTTCCTGCTTGGCAGGGGGTTGGACTGGATGGCCCTTGTGGTCTCTTCCAACTCTAGGATTCTATGGTTCTAACCCCAGTCCCCGATAATAAACATAAAGCAACAGCAGCAGCAGCAGCAGGTATACCTGGTTTATACAGCCTGGCTTTCCGTGGACCCTGCGAAGTGCCCTGCGGCAGAAGGTGCAGTCATGGAGCGGGGATGGATCAACGGGGGAAAGAGCCACTACTGTAATGTCCTTTTCGCATCTCGCGCGCTCCATTCCCACGTGCAGCCGCACACGCGAGCGGCCCCTCCCTTCCCCCGCCCCCCGCGCGCATTGCAACATTTCCCGCCTTTGCCATTGGCCGAGCCTTTCCCGCCTCGGCCACGCCCCCGCGTTCTAAAGGGAGTCCCGCCCCGCCCCCGCGCTCCACCCCCGTCGTTCCACCGGGGCCCCGCCTCCGCCCGCCCGCCATTGGCAGAAGGGCCTCTCGGCTGCGGCCAATCGGGAGGAGCCTCGCCCTCTTTGTTGCCCTGGCCAATGAGCGGCGGGGGCGGGGGCGGGGCGTCTCCGAGCTCTGGGTCTGCGGGTGGGAGAGAGGCTCGAGCAGGAAGGACCCGGCCGGCCACGCCGCTCCGCCCGCCCTCCCTCCGACGCCGCGCCAGCCGTGAGTGAGTGAGTGAGTGAGTGCACCAAACCCCCCCCCTTGCTCGCCCTCGATCGCATTCACACGTTCAGCTGCCTTTGAGCGTTCACGTGTCCGCGCTGTTAAAGGGGTAACGGTAGCAATAAGGGTGCTTTGCCTCGGGGAAAGGGTCTCTGCCCCGTAGGAGTTTGCAATCTGAAAGTTTGATTTGTGGGTTTTTTGGGGGTTGGGGTGGGGGGGCGTTTGGGTGTCAAGGCTAAGGCGCGACCCGACAGAAGCCACGTGCTTCAGAGGACCCTGGTCTCATTTTGTCTATACAAGGTTTTTGTATGTGTTTTTTTTTTTAATTATTATTATTAAGGGAGGGAGTTAACGAGGTTGGATCCTCCTAGCGCCTGCCGTTGCGCTTCCTCCTTTCTCTAGCTCTCTGCCCCGTGCTTCTTCATGCAGCTTTAAGCCTCTATATTTATGTTACTCTTATTATTGCTATTACCAGTTTTTTCTCTCTGGGGGGTACGCAGAGGTACGCGTACCCCCTAAACACGAAAGCTCATACCAAGAACACACTTAGTTGGTCTCTAAGGTGATACTGGAAGGAATTTTTTATTTTATCTTGTTTATCTTTGTGCTTTTGTCCATTTACTGTATTTACTTTTCCAGATCTGAACTATAAAATGGTGATTTTTTTTAATGAGAGTACCCCTAAACCTTTTTATTTAAATAGAAAAAAAAAGCACTGACTACTATTAATTTATTTATTACCTGCTCTTTGCCCTAAGGTTCTAGGACGGGTTGCAGCATCTCTCTCTTCCTCTCACCTGCTGTTGGGTTTTCTTTCTTTCTTCCTTTCTTTCTAAGCTGGTAGTTTCCCCCTGACAGAAACTCCCCAAAGCCTTCCTTCCTTTGTCAAATGGATGCATCCAAGGTGCCTCACCAAGTGACGCTATTGTGGGGAGGTTGTGAGATTTCGCAAGCGGGTCCTGCGCTAAACTGAGCAGTCTTCTGGGTACCACAGCACCCTTTGTGACTGCGCTAGTGGTAGCGTATCTAAGGTGTGCAACCTGCCCTGCTGATCCACCCAGGCTCCAGCCCAGTTTGCCACAAGGCCAATAAAAGGGGGCACACAGAGGGTGGGATTGGGGGGGGTCTCTTCTGCTCGCTCTCTGCTTCCAGCACCCCTGTTTCCCCTCCTCTCCCCCTCTTCCTCATAGCATTGCCATGGTACCGGTTCCTCTTGCCAGGCTCCTTGAGAAGGCGTTTTGCCCCAAATCCGTAGAACCAGGTTCGAGGGGCAGAGTGGTTGCTTCTAGATCAGGGGTGCAGATCTGGATCTACTAGCGGATCTCTGGGTGATTTTGCAACGGGATTTCTGGCGCCCTGGTGGTTTTAAGTACATCAGCAAAATGCCACCGCTCCTGAAGGAGTCTCGGAGTTGCTTTTTGCGTGGAATATCTTATTTTTAATTCTAAGTGTGCTTCCCTTGTGTCAGGACCTTGGTGGGCCTTGGGGCTTGAGAAGATCCTGCAAGCCCTGGTCTAGATTGTGTTGTTTGATACAGGGACCTCGGTGTGAGGTAGAGCTGGGCAGTGACCCCCGAAAGGGGGTTCGGGGAGGGGGTTTTTTTTGGCACAAGATGGAGGGAAGCACCTGTTTGTGCCTTTTCTTCTCTTTTGCCCTAACCTTATAGTCCACTCCAAACATTCCCTTTTCCTGCAACTGCTGCAGCTCTTAACAGCTATCTGGGACCTGTTCCATACTTCCTGCCTTGTGCTGCCCTTCCTTTTTCCTGATATATTATCAACGTTTTGCCGCCTCCTGGGCCCCCTTGCCCATGAACCCCCTCCCCTTTGCCCCTTTCCCAGTGACACCGCATATGGTGCAATACAGTACAACCTTTGACACCGCGGTGCCTTTCTTAGTTTAATGTATCCTAATATCTGTTGGAAGCCGACCAGAGTGGCTGGGGAAACCCAGCCAGGTTGGGGGGGGGGGGTACAAATAATAAATTATTATTATTATCATCATCAACATCATCATTATTTCTGCCCAAACCCATTTGCTTCGGCTCCTACCTCTGATGTTTTGATTCCTGTTCCTCCTTGATCGCTCCTCCAGACTCCTGTATTTGCCTTTGGGGAGATATTTGTTTTCGTTTTTTAAAATATCTTTATTAAATTTTATAAAACAAAAACAACAACAACATAATCAAACATAAACACAACAATACAATACAATTATTTAAACACAAACCTATAATCACAACAAACCTACAATAAAAACAAAAAATCTTATTTATTCTCACTAACAACTGTTCTTCACATTGTATATTGACTTCCTCCTATCTCCTCTTCCTGCGTTCCTTGTCTTATCATCTTTAGTAATTTCTAAACATCTTATAAAACCTTTTTTACTATTAAAAATACCTACTTACTAATCTTGTTGTTGTTGTTGTTCAGTCGTTCAGTCGTGTCCGACTCTTTGTGACCCCATGGACCAGAGCACGCCAGGCACGCCTATCCTTCACTGCCTCTCGCAGTTTGGCCAAACTCATGTTAGTAGCTTCGAGAACACTGTCCAACCATCTCATCCTCTGTCGTCCCCTTCTCCTTGTGCCCTCCATCTTTCCCAACATCAGGGTCTTTTCCAGGGAGTCTTCTCTTCTCATGAGGTGGCCAAAGTACTACTGGAGCCTCAACTTCAGGATCTGTCCTTTCCAGTGAGCACTCAGGGCTGATTTCCTTGAGAATGGATAGGTTTGATCTTCTTGCAGTCCATGGGACTCTCAAGAGTCTCCTCCAGCACCATAATTCAAAAGCATCAATTCTTCGGCGATCAGCCTTCTTGATGGTCCAGCTCTCACTTCCGTACATTACTACTGGGAAAACCATAGCTTTAACTATACGGACCTTTGTCGGCAAGGTGATGTCTTTGCTTTTTAAGATGCTGTCTAGGTTTGTCATTGCTTTTCTCCCAAGAAGCAGGCGTCTTCTAATTTCGTGACTGCTGTCACCATCTGCAGTGATCATGGAACCCAAGAAAGTGAAACCCAAGAAAGTGAAATCTCTCACTGCCTACTAATCTTAACTTTTCCTAACTCATATTTCATCTATCTTAAACACTTAACCTAACTCTACATCTACAGTCTAGCTTTTCTTCCAAATTATATCTAATTATCAATCATACAATAATTTTTAAAATACAGTTTGAATTTCTTCCATTCTTCTTCCACCGCATCGTCCCTCTGGTCACGAAGTTTCCCGGTCATCTCCGCGAGCTCCATATAGTCCATCATTTTCATCTACCAGCCTTTGGGGAGATATTTGTAGGGGGACCAGGTTGGCGCAGAGAGGGTAGGAAAAGGCAGCTGTCCAAATGTACAGTCCGCAGGAAGACGTAGTTTAGACTGGAAGTGGTGGTGAGGATAGAGAGAATGCTTCATTTCTCTCTGCCCGAAATGCATTTTATAGGCTGTGATATTCCTGTTGCATTTTGGCTGATTTGGGTGGGAGAATCAATCAATTAACACCTTTGTTTTTAACAAGCAGTTCCTTTGTTTTGTTTTGGTACTGCAACTTGGCACGCAGAGAAGACTGATTTCACATAACAGGAACACAGGTTTTAATCGGCAAATAAAGTGAAATAAAGCATCAGTTGATTAATTGGCATGATCAAATCTTATTGTAGTTGAGACTTAAGACCACACATCTTGTATTTATAATATGTTACTTTGGTCCTTTTGTTAACTGTACAGGAAGTGAGAGAAAGAAAAATATTAGAGATGATCTTTGCTTTGTTGGCCTGGTTCACACATAATTCCAAGCCATGGTTTGTTTAACTCCTCTAACATTTTATTTAAAGAAAGGACCATTACTTCTTTCTCCAAAGTAATGACTAGCTGTCCATCTGCTTTTCCTTCGTGACTTTGTAGCTTGGTGAGTGTTTGGGACGGGGTTGCTGAACAAACCATGGTTAAGGAAGGATGTTGGACTGGCACATAACTCAAAGCAGGTGTTTAAAGTGAAGGTTTGTCAGCCAAAAACAAACCATAGCTTCAAATGGTGGTTTGTGGGCGGTAAACATACCATAGTTAAGTTGCCAGGTAAAATTCACACATGTTCCTAAGACACGCCTTTAGGAAATCATAGCTTAACAAAGCATGTTTTCGTGTCTTGGGTGAACCAGGCCAATGAGAGACAGTTTAACAACTAATTCCGAAGAGGTTTTATGCGCAGGTGCTCAAATATATTAACCTGCCTGTGTTGGCTGGGGCTGATGTCCAAAATACATGAAGGGCACCAGCTTGGGGACGTCAGGAAGCCTAGCAGTTTTTTAGTTGGCAGTCTAAAAATCCTTTAATCAGCCGACGGTTCTATTTGACGAAGATCCTGGGAGGCAGAAAGTAGACATGAGTGGAAACGGCAGAGAAGCTGGTTGGGTGTCAGTTGTTAGGAGACGCGTCTGAGCTTCTGGGTCAGTGGGTCAGGCTCCCTGGCGTGGGTGGGGGGAAAGCTTATGCCAGGTCGCTCTTTGAGGTGCTGCAAAAGGACTCATGTTTCTACAGGCCAAGGCCTGTTTTACACGTTCTGCATTTTGCTGTGCAGTGCGGGAAATGGAAAGAAACCAACAATGGACTGTTTGGACTTGGTGGCGTGTGTTGTTTGCAGCCGTGGGCCGCTTGCTTGCGAGTAGCATTGCCGCATGCACATGTCTCGCATGTGCGCCTTGTCTCAGAACAAAAAAGGTGCGTGAATGCTGCCAAAAGGTGCCCAAGAGTAAAATTCAACTTTGAGCCCACAAAATGGTCTGAACGTAAGACACAGAATGGGGTTGTTGAGTTGTTTAGTGGTGTCCGACTCTTCGTGACCCCATGGACCAGAGCACGCCAGGCACGCCTATCCTTCACTGCCTCCCGCAGTTTGGCCAAACTCATGCCAGTCGCTTCGAGAACACTGTCCAACCATCTCATCCTCTGTCGTCCCCTTCTCCTTGTGCCCTCCATCTTTCCCAACATCAGGGTCTTTTCCAGGGAGTCTTCTCTTCTCATGAGGTGGCCAAAGTATTGGAGCCTCAGCTTCAGGATCTGTCCTTCCAGTGAGCACTCAGGGCTGATTTCCTTCAGAATGGATAAGTTTGATCTTCTTGCATTCCATGGGACTCTCAAGAGCCTCCTCCAGCACCAGAATTGGGGTAAAATTACCCAATAACACTGATACATGATTTCATTTACCCAGAACGATGCCTAGACAAAGAATGGATTTCTCCTCCCTAGACACCATATGCGTTTTGACCCTCCCAAGGGGGCAAGATCACCGAAACCCACACGTGCACCCTTGACCGCTTCGATCAGCGGAAATGGCACACCTACAGGTGCTACATAATTCCCGCTCCGTGTTTGTAAGCACTCGTTCGTTTAGTCCAGCAGCGCAAAAACTTTGGAACTCCCTGCCAATTGAGATCAAGATGGCGACTTCAGTGTACTCTTTTCGGTGCCGGCTAAAAAACATTCTTATTTAGACAATCCTGTCCAGATGCTTAGAAAGTTGAGGTAATTTTAATCTGTTTTAGTATTGTTAACTTTTGTATGTTTTAAAGTAGCGTTGCCAATTTGACTTGATTTCAATGTTTTGTACAGTGGAACCTCGGTTTTCAAATGTAATCCGTTCTGGAAGTCCGTTCGACCTCCGAAACGTTCGAAAACTGGGGATCAAAGGGCTGTCAGCAAGTTCAATGGGGGAAATTGAGAAACGTGCTTCCTTTGGAAGCTGTTCAACTTGTGAGGCATGTTTGAAAATGGAAGCATTCACTTCTGGGTTTTCGGCGTTCGGCTTCTGAAATGTTTGGCATCCGAGACGTTTGAAAACCGAGGTTTGACTGGATTTTGTAAACCATTGGAGGGGGGTTTGTTTACAATCAAGCGGTATATGAATTTTATTAAATTAAATAAATAAACATTCAATCTTTCACCAAAGGTGAGCCAGTTGTGCGATCTCTTTAGATGATCAGGTGGGGTGACCTGACCCACAATGAATACAATGCAGAGCAGTGTATAGTGGGGTGGTTTTTTTTTGGGGGGGGGGTTCTTTAGAGCAGTTAGTTGGGATGCGGGTGGCGCTGTTAAACCACAGAGCCTAGGGCTTGCCGATCAGAAGGTTGGTGGTTTGAATCCCCGCAATGACGGGGTGAGCTCCGGTTGCTTGGTCCCAGCTCCTGCCCACCTAGCAGTTCGAAAACACATCAAAGTGCAAGTAGATAAATAGGTACCACTCTGTCGGGAAGGTAATTGGCGGTTCCGTGCACAGCTCTGGTTCGCCAGAAGCAGCTTAGTCATGCCGGCCACATGAACCAGAAAAACTGTCTGCGGACAAATGCCAGCTCCCTCGGCCAGTAAAGCGAGATGAGCGCCACAACCCCAGAGTTGTCTGCGACTGGACCTAATGCTCAGGGGTCCCTTTACCTTTACCTTATAGTTGATTGCAGGGGTTTGGACTAGATGACCCTTGGTGGCCCTTCCAACTCTACAATTCTGTGATCCTCTAAATTTTCTGCCCCTCTAATTCCCCCGCTTCTCCTGATACCTGCCTTATTCTGAGTTTACTACCTCTTCACAGTTTTCCTCTCCAGACACAAGCGACGTGGGGCAGTTCGTCTGTGAGGGTAGGAGTCGTCCTTTCCTCTGTGTGTGAAAAATAATCTTATCTACGTTGGAGACTCTCCTGCAGAGCATTCCCCACACCAAGGGGATGGGGTAACTCCTGTTCATGCATAGCTCTGTGTGTCCACCCCATCTTTGTAACTATATCCACAAGGTCATGTACACCAGGCTTGGCTGCAGTCCAGATCTGGTTAACGCCGTCTCTTTATGTCGCCGAACATCTTTTTCCTCCCCTGATTGCGTTACAAAACTTCTGTTAGATTTTGCCCAGCGATTGGTTTGAAGAGAGCTGAAAGCGGTTCGAAAGAGAGGAAGCTTTTCCCACGATGTGTAGACACACTTACAGTCATAGGATGGTAGAGTTGGGGTGCCAAGGGTCATCCAGTCCAACCCCCTGCAGTGCAGGGATCTCAGCTGAAGCATCCAGGACAGACGGCCACACAACCTCTGCTTAAAAAGCTCCAAGAAAGGAGAGACCGTTCCGCTGTCAAATGGCTCTTGCCTTCAGAAGGTTCTTCCTGATGCTCAATCAGAATCTCATAGAATCCTAGAATCCTAGAGTTGGAAGAGACCCCAAGGGCCATCCAGTCCAACCCCCTGCCAAGCAGGAAACACCATCAAAGCATTCCTGACAGATGGCTGTCAAGCCTCTGCTTAAAGACCTCCAAAGAAGGAGACTCCACCACACTCCTTGGCAGCAAATTCCACTGTCCAACAGCTCTTACTGTCAGGAAGTTCTTCCTAATGTTTAGGTGGAATCTTCTTTCTTGTAGTTTGAATCCATTGCCCCGTGTCCGCTTCTCTGGAGCAGCAGAAAACAACCTTTCTCCCTCCTCTATATGACATCCTTTGATATATTTGAACATGGCTATCATATCACCCCTTAACCTTCTCTTCTCCAGGCTAAACATACCCAGCTCCCTAAGCCGTTCCTCATAAGGCATCGTTTCCAGGCCTTTGACCATTTTGGTTGCCCTCCTCTGGACACGTTCCAGCTTGTCAGTATCCTTCTTGAACTGTGGTGCCCAGAACTGGACACAGTATTCCAGGTGAGGTCTGACCAGAGCAGAATATAGTGGTACTATTACTTCCCTTGATCTAGATGCTATACTCCTATTGATGCAGCCCAGAATTGCATTGGCTTTTTTAGCTGCTGCATCACACTGTTGACTCATGTCAAGTTTGTGGTCTACCAAGACTCCTAGATCCTTTTCACATGTACTGCTCTCAAGCCAGGTGTCACCCATCCTGTATTTGTGCCTTTCATTTTTTTTGCCCAAGTGTAGTACTTTACATTTCTCCCTGTTAAAATTCATCTTGTTTGCTTTGGCCCAGTTCTCTAATCTGTTAAGGTCATTTTGAAGTGTGATCCTGTCCTCTGGGGTATTAGCCACCCCTCCCAATTTGGTGTCATCTGCAAACTTGATCAGGATGCCCTCAAGCCCATCATCCAAGTCATTGATGAAGATGTTGAATAAGACTGGGCCCAAGACAGAACCCTGTGGCACCCCACTAGTCACTTCTCTCCAGGATGAAGAGGAGCCATTAATGAGCACCCTTTGGGTTCGGTCAGTCAGCCAGTTACAAATCCACTGAATGGTAGCATTGTCTAGCCCACATTTTACCAGCTTCTTTACAAGAATATCATGGGGCACCTTGTCAAAGGATCCCCAAAGGGTGGAGATGTCAGGCGTCATCTTGGCACCCAGACATCTTCCCTTGGTCACAAAATGCGCCTGGCTCCTGGCTAATTTCAAACACTGCTTACTGGTTGTGTTTGTGTATGTATACATCTGTATGACATGCTGTTACATGCATTTTTTTGAAAATAAAGTTGGGGCCAGTTAGACATGGTGGTTTCTCCACCTTCTCTCTCTCTCTCTCTCTCTCTCTGCTGGAATATCATAGTTCTGGCATAGCTAGGCGCGATCTCTTGAGCACATAGAGCGGCCTTCTTTCCCTCTACGCTAAGAGCCTGGCAAACAGCGACGGTCAGTTCCCCTTCTCTCTTGCAGAAGGATAAATCAGTTGTGTGCTGGGTAGGGGGACTTTAGTTTTAAAATGGAAGAACTATCTGATGGCAAAGGCCGCCCGTCAGTGGAAGCAGCTCGCTCATAAGGTTGCGGAGGTTTTTAAGGAGAGGTTAGGTGTCCACCTGTCAGGGATCCTTTAGCTGTGACATTGCAGAGGGTTGGGATGGATGACCCCTGGGGGTTCCCTTCCAACCCTACGTTTCTATAAGCTTTCTTCTGTGCCCTTTTGCCTGACTCCAAGGGTAAGGGAATGACTCATGTTAACCAGCACAGCCACCTTGGGTAGGGACAGAGGATTGGGGGGGGGAGGCTGCATGAACCCTAAGGGGCAGTGGTGGTGTAGTGGTTAGAGTGTCTGGCTAGGACTTGGGAGAGCTGGGTTCAAATCCCTACTCGGCCGTGAAGCTCACTGGGTGACCTTGGGTCAAGTCGCTGCCTCTCAACCTGAGCATTGAATGCGGGAGGGGAGGAGACCCCTGTACCACACCTTGAGCTCCTTGGAGGAGAAGTTGGGATAGAAACGGAATAAAATAAATAAATACACTCCAGATGCCCAGCTTTCTTTTTTAAGGGCAAGACCTAAAATGTCCAGACACGGGTTGGTTGATTGGCACCTGTCTGTCTCGAGAGACAGTGAAGCCAAACCTCTGCATTAGCAGCACCGAAGTGACCTTTCCATGGTATTCACAGGTATACTGCATCTCAACAGGGAGGCTTTGTGTTGTTGTGGCTAATAACCATGGGCAGATTTCCTTGTCCAGGAAGCTGCTAGCTTCTTCTGCCCCTTCTTCCTTTAAATTCTCCAAAGCGGCTGGTTTTTGCCCCATTGCGTCCTGGTGGGTCCCAGAAGCCGCCCGCCGTGGGCTTCTGCCAACACAGAAAGGGAAGCTTGCTTCAGGGTGCGCCAGGGCGGGCAAGGTGCCAGCCTCTTGCAGGCGATGAGCCGGCTGCCGGCCGGTTGTTGCCGATGCTGCCATTGTCCTCTCCTCCTCCTCCTCCTGAATCTTCTGGCTGGGATGCCGGAGCCTTTGCCCAAGAGTTGAGCCAAACATTGGCTTGAATTTGTTTTAAAGGGAAACAGACCCCCGTTTCCCCTCTACCGCCCCTCCTTGCCGAGCTCTCTCCGTTCGCAAAATGAAACTGCCTCTGGAATTTTTACTCTCCGGCCGGGGAACAGCCCAGAATGTGCTGGCCGCAAAAGAGGGAATCAGAACGTATTTGCAAGAGGAGAAAGTGCTCTGTGCACCGCCGGCGCTTTCTGGGTGTAACGTTTCTGTCTAGCTCACACGAGAAATCTGTGTTCTGGGAGTCACAGAAGGGTAGAGTTGGAAGGGACACCAAGGGTCATCTAGCCCAACCCCCTGCAGAATGTAGTCACATAGAAAGTGGACGTGGTAGCGTTTGTAATTGACTCCCTGGGAAGTCTGCCTCTGAATCGAGCCGGGGAGTCTATATCCATCAGGCCCGCTGGGATTCCTGCATTGCAGGGGGTTCGACTAGATGACCCTCAGGGTCCCTTCCAGCGCTGCCGTTCTGTCGCCAGTGTCACACCCTTCAGTTTCATACAATCATAGAATTGTTGGAAGGGACCACAAGGATCGTCTAGTCCAGGGGTCAGCAACCCTTTTCAGCCGAGGGCCGGTCCACCATCCCTCAGACCATGTGGGGGGGCCGACTATATTTTGAAAAAATATATGAACAAATTCCTATGTCCCACAAATAACCCAGAGATGCATTTTAAATAAAAGGACACATTCTACTCATGTAAAAACACCAGGCAGGCCCCACAAATAACCCAGAGATGCATTTTAAATAAAAGGACACATTCTACTCATGTAAAAACACCAGGCAGGCCCCACAAATAACCCAGAGATGCATTTTAAATAAAAGGACACATTCTACTCATGTAAAAACACGCTGATTCCCGGACCGTCCGTGGACCGGATTGAGAAGGCGATTGGGCCGCATCCAGCCCCCGGGCCTTAGGTTGCCTACCCCTGGTCTAGTCCAACCCCCTCAGGACACCTTTTGCCGGATGGGTTTTCTCGAACCCACAACCCTGAGATTAAGGGTCTTAGGCTCTACCCACTGAGCCATCAAGGTTTGATGGTTAAAAGCTGAAATTCCTTCTGTTTGTCCTTCTTCCCAGCCTCTAGCGTCCAAACAGCAGCCTGTGTGCAAGGCGAGGACATTAAACTAGATCATTTTTATAGAAAACCTTTCCTTCCCCCTCTTGTTGGATGGAGAGCTGGAAGCAGATTAACCTCCTTTCTCTTTCTGTGCCAAAGAAATGGAGCAGGTCCTGCTCGTTTTAGGGTTTGCTCCGTCCCCAGAGCTTGGCGCTTGACCTTGCTTCTGTCTTGGCTGAGTTCCTCTATTCTGCCAGAGGCATCCAAGGGTGTGGACTTTGGGTGAGATGCTTTGGCTCCTGGAGCCCTTGCCTCCCGTTTGTGCATGGAAAAGCATTCCCCGTGCGGCCTCATTGCAGGAGTGCAAAGTTGCCTTTTGCATCCTGATGGATGGAAGTGAGAAGATGCTGTTGCCACGGCAACGGAAGCGACAGACAACGTGCCTGGAAACCTCCTTCAAACTTTGAAGGTTTGATGAGGGCGGCAGCTGCGCCTTTTTCTCAATTCGAAACTTTTGCAAGCTCCTTGAGGCAGGGACCAGTCTCTTCGGGGATGGCGTTCTGGGTTTGCATCGATGGTGGTGCGTGGCTTAATAGAAAACAGTCCATACATGCTGAGATCCGGGGGGTGGGGGGTTCCCCAGGAAAAACTTCCCTCTGCAGAGTCAGGTGTTAACATATATCTGACTTTCTAAACTGGGTGTCCTGCTATAAAATACTGGTAGGTATAATGGAGAGACAGCTCCAAGGATGTGCAGCCAAGTGGGGCAGAACTTTACCCCCCCCCCCTCAGTTATTTAAGCTTTCCCACGGGAAATTTTCCATTTCATAAGGTAAACAACAGACGGCTGCAATTGCAAATAAAGATTAATCAAGATATTATTAAGCGAGTTTCAAAGTTTTTCCGTTGGCTTAAAGGTAAAGGGACCCCTGACCATCCGGTCCAGTCGTGTCCGACTCTGGGGTTGCGGCGCTCATCTTGCTTTACTGGCCGAGGGAGCTGGCGTTTGTCCGCAGACAGCTTCCGGGTCATGTGGCCAGCATGACAAAGCCGCTTCTGGCGAACCAGAGCAGCGCATGGAAACGCCGTTTACCTTCCCGCCGGAGCGGTACCTATTTATCTACTTGCACTTTGACGTGCTTTTGAACTGCTAGGTGGGCAGGAGCAGGGACCGAGCAACGGGAGCTCACCCCGTGGCAGGGATTCGAACCGCCGACCTTCTGATCAGCAAGCCCTAGGCTCTGTGGTTCAACCCACAGCGCCACCTGGATCCTAAATGCAATTAAGTAAACATGCTAACTTAGATCACTCTCGGGAACAGGGGGGTGGGATTTGTGGCCCTGCAGAGATTACTGGACTCCAACTCCCATCATCCACAGGACCTATGGTCAGTGATTGGGGTGACAGGAATCGGAGTCCAGGAACAACACCTGGAGGCCGTGTTCGAAATTTGCCAGGTGCATTTTGCAGTTGGCTATTTCCTTCCATAAATATTTCCTTCCGGAAAACTCAATACGGAAGCCACGTGGCACGTTCGGCTTCCGAAAAGCGTTCGAAAACTGAAGCAATTACTTCCGGGTTTTCGGTGTTCGGAAGCCGAAACTTTCGACTTCTGAGATGTTCGAGAACCGAGGTTCCACTGTATATATGTGGACCGTCCCTGTTCCAAGTGACTATTCTCCTTTAAGTTCTCAAAGCTCTTAACCTGGCTCAAGGTTGCCCTCTGATCTAGCCAGATGTTTAACTGAGAATCAATCACAGTCAGTCCATCATTTGAAAAATAAGACATTGGAGCTGTCTGGCCCCAAAATGGCAACTAGACATTCTGTTTTGGCGACTGTAACCTTGGGATGCGGGTGACGCTGTCGGTTAAACCACAGAGCCTAGGGCTTGCTGATCAGAAGGTCGGCGGTTCGAATCCCTGCAATGACGGGGTGAGCTCCCGTTGCTCGGTCCCAGCTCCTGCCAACCTAGCAGTTTGAAAGCACGTCAAAGTGCAAGTAGATAAATAGGTACCGCTCCGGCGGGAAGGTAAATGGCGTTTCCGTGTGCTGCTCTGGTTCGCCAGAAGCGGCTTAGTCATGCTGGCCACATGACCTGGAAGCCGTACACCGGCTCCCTCGGCCAGTAAAGCGAGATGAGCGCCGCAACCCCAGAATCAGACACGACTGGACCCAACACTCAGGGGTCCCTTTACCTTTAACCTTGGTTTAAGGAGCGATTTGTCACCTAGCTTATATATCTGAGTTTCTAACACTGCTCTCTCCCTGGTCCGTTCAACCACATGGCTTCAAAATTCCCGTACATTTTGCATGACGTCTTGCGCAGTGTCAAGGCAAACATGCAACCTGCACCCTTTTGGAGGACGTTTGTCCTTTGACGTCTCTTGTTGCCACGTGGCTCGGCTGCTGCCAGGTCCTGCCACTCCTGGTTTCCCTGCCTACCTGGGAATTAGAGGATTTGGGGGGGGGAGGTGGGGCCGCCTTTTGTGCTGACGTTTCCAAAGTACAGCAATGCACAACATTCCCTGCACCCCAACATGACGGTGACAAGATTATCGCGCTTGGCTTTGCGCCAGCTGCGTGAGACAGGGCAGGATCTGGTCTGCCGCTGCCTGTTGGAAGGCAACGATTAAATTCTCCCACACTGTCTCTGCAAGACAAATTAGTACCCTAAATAAACTTGGCTGTGTGCACGCAGAGCAGGCTTTCATGGTTCTGCTGCCGATGACGGAAATCTAGCAGCTTGATCCTGTTAGGGGCTGCTCTGAATGCTAAGCAGCGAGCAAAATGGATTTTTCGAAATCTCCTTTTGAGAAGGATAACTTTCCGATAGGGGAACTTGCATCCTCTAAATCTGTAAGCTCTTTTCAAAGACAGAAGGCATGGAATCTTTAATACTTTCTCTTTGTTGGCTACAGGAATTGGTGCAAAGGAGGAATGAATTATCGGGGTTTTAAATTCTATTTCCACCCTTCACCCCAAAGACGTGGAGCTCTTTGCCAGTAGTTTCATTGGGCTTATTTGGTTGGCGTGAAATTTTTGGGTAGAGCTGAAGGGACCTGTCTGATCCTGCTCCTTGCACTTAACATTGATCCGTTTATCTTTTAAAGTTTGTGCCAGGGTAATAATTTTCCACGTTGCTAAAACTCACAGACCTCCAACGAAGCTCAGCGCTGGAAGATATCAGGGCAGACAAGACGAAATACTTCCTCGTGCAGCGCACAGTTAAACTATGGAACTCCCTGCCACAGGGGAAGAAGAAGAAGAAGAAGAAGAGGAGGAGGAGGAGTTTAGATTTGATATCCCGCTTTATCACTACCCGAAGGAGTCTCAAAGCGGCTAACATTCTCCTTTCCCTTCCTCCCCCACAACAAACACTCTGTGAGGTGAGTGGGGCTGAGAGACTTCAAAGAAGTGTGACTAGCCCAAGGTCACCCAGCAGCTGCATGTGGAGGAGCGGAGACGCGAACCCAGTTCACCAGATTACAAGTCTACCGCTCTTAACCACTACACCACACTGGAGGCAGTGCTAGCCAAGACCCTAGGTGGTTTTGGGCAAATTCATGGAGAATTAGGCCTCTGAATGGCCTCTGCTGGGAATTGTTAGTGCGGAGAATAATCTTGAATTCAGGTCCTGCTCTTGAGTTTCCCACAGGGATGTGATTGGCCACTGAGAGAACAGAATGCTAGACTATGTCCCCAGTGGCTCAGTGGGTCAGTTTGCATGGCTGTTCACCCGAAGGTTGGTGGTTCAAGTCCACCCAGGGACAGGAATTCTGCATTGCAGGGGGTTGGACTAGATGACCCATCCCGTGGGGGCCCCTTCCAACTCTACGATTCTGAGATTCTCTGACCCAGGAAGGATCTCCTCTAGGTCATCAGAAAATGTTGTGAGGCCAGTTTCCAATGCGAATTACTCTAATTCTGCAGAGGGAAGTTTTCTGGCCAACACTCCCAATGCAAAATTCCCGGAAAGATTACTGCTCAGAAGTTTGTCCCACTGAGTAAGATGCAGTTGCTCTCAGAAAAAAAAGTATAGAGTTGGATTTTTATTTTTAGTATAACAGAGCAGTTATAGTTACTGTTTGGAAAGTAATTCCTTTCTGCTATATTTAATGCTAACAGCACACACAGGGTGGAAGCTGGCCAATTTGTTCTTGGCTTTTCTAGGGAGATAAACACCAATTTGTTTAGTTGTCCTGAAAGTACATAGAAAACTGGACAGGGTGGGGATGCACTTTCAACCTTCTTAAATTGTGGTGCCCAGAAGTGGACACAGGAATCCAGGTGAGCTTTAACCAATTCAGAATAGAGAAGAACCATAACAAAACCCTATGTTCAGTTATGATATTTGGTTACCATAAGAACGAAAGAGGAGTCTGCTAGATCAGGCCAGTGGCCTCTCCAGTCCAGCATCCTGTTCTCACAGTGGTCAACCAGATGGCCCAACGAAAAACCCGCAAGCAGGATTCGAACACAAGAGCCCTCTCCCCTCCTGCCGTTTCCAGCGACCGGGATTCAGGAGCATCGCTGCGGAGGCAGACCAGAGCCATCCTGGTTAGTAGCCATCCATTAGCCCTCTCCTCCTCCACGAATTGGTCTAATCTTTTAAAGCCATCCGAATTACTAGCCGTTGCTGCATCCTGTGGGAGGGAGTGCCACAGTTTAACCAGTCGCTGCATGAAAGAAGAGCTTCCTTTTCTGTGTCCCGAATCTTCCAATGCTCAGCTTCGTTGGATGCCCACAAGTCCCAATGTTGCAAGAGGGGGAGAAAAACATTTCTCTGTCCGCTTTCTGCATGCCTCTGAAGGACCGGGTGCGCAGTCAGGGAGTCATTTTGGATTCACAGCTGTCCGTGGAGGCGCAGGTCAGTTCTGTGTCCAGGGCAGCTGTCTACCAGCTCCATCTGGTACGCAGGCTGAGACCCTACCTGCCCACAGACTGTCTCGCCAGAGTGGTGCATGCTCTGGTTATCTCCTGCTTGGACTACTGCAATGCTCTCTATGTGGGGCTACCTTTGAAGGTGACCTGGAAACTGCAACTAATCCAGAATGTGGCAGCTAGACTGGTGACTGGGAGCGGCTGCCGAGACCACATAACACCAGTCCTGAAAGACCTACATTGGCTCCCAGTACGTTTCCGAGCACAATTCAAAGTGTTGGTGCTGACCTTTAAAGCCCTAAACGGCCTCGGTCCAGTATACCTGAAGGAGCATCTCCACCCCCATTGCTCAGCCCGGACACTGAGGTCCAGCTCCGGTTCCCTGCCTGCGAGAAGTGAGGTTACAGGGAACCAGGCAGAGGGCCTTCTCGGTGGTGGCACCCGCCCTGTGGAACGCCCTCCCATCAGATGTCAAGGAAATAAACAACTATCTGACTTTTAGAAGACATCTGAAGGCAGCCCTGTTTAGGGAAGCTTTTAAAATTTGATGAATCATTGTATTTTAATATTCTGGTGGAAGCCGCCCAGTGGCTGGGGAAACCCAGCCGGATGGTCGGGGTATAAATAACAAATTATTATTATTGTTGTTGTTATTATTGTTATTATTGTTGTTATTATTATTATACCGCCACATGTAATTTTTATAAGCGGCTCCTATGGCCTCTTCTCTAAGCTCAAAAGTCCCAAACACTGCGGCGTTCCTTTGCAGGGCAGCTGCTCCACCATCCGCGCAGCTCTTGAGATTTTACACGCACCACGTAGTAGACCAATTCTGTTACCTGTCCCGGTGGCTTCAGGGCTGAGCCAGGATTTGTGGCGCTTTGGCGGCAGCTGCAGCCATTGGGTTCCACGCGAAGCAAGCGCAGACCCAACGGAAAGGCTGCCCCCCCCCCAAAATCCTAGCCTGGATTACGCATTCAGCGAGGAGGGGAGCAGGATAAACGACTGTGGTGTTTCAGCGCACGAAGCGGCGAAAGCACAGCAACGGCAATAAGCCCGTATGTCTGCAACATTTGGCAGAGGGAAGTGGTTGAAGAAAAAGGCATTATATAGGCTGCCGGCTCAGAGCCAAGCCCTGGGGTGTCTCGGCTTTTAAAGAGCTCCCTTCCTAATGGAAATGGGATCAGTAAATAATATTTCCACGAGGAGGGAAAGGGCCGGGGGGCGGGGGTGAGAGAGAGAGAAATCTATTTAGTGTTCAGCATAGTAAGATGGAGGAAGGCAGCTGCTGGAGAGAAAGCAAACACAGAGTTGCCCCATTTGTTTTTATATATTAAAAAAACCCCAGGCACACGAAGCCAAGCTTGAGCCGTGGTGGTGGTGACTCTGTGGCCCATGGCTCTAATTTGGCCCCACAGGAGATCTAATTTGGCCCGCAAGACCATTTCCGCCCCAAACCACAACCACCTGCCTCCCCACATCTGAGATCATCAGGTGCAGGGAAGGTAGTAAGGAGAACAGGCCATTTAAGACCTTTAAAAAGTTAACATGCTAGTAAACTCAAAACTCAAGGGACGCGGGCGGCGCTGTGGGTTCAACCACAGAGCCTAGGGCTTGCCGGTCAGAAGGTCGGCGGTTCGAATCCCCGTGACGGGGTGAGCTCCCATTGCTCGGTCCCAGCTCCTGCCAACCTAGCAGTTTGAAAGCACGTCAAGTGCAAGTAGATAAATAGGTACCGCTCCGGTGGGAAGGTAAACGGCGTTTCCGTGCGCTGCTCTGGTTCGCCAGAAGCGGCTTAGTCATGCTGGCCACATGACCCGGAAGCTGTCTGCAGACAAACGCCGGCTCCCTTGGCCAGTAAAACGAGATGAGCACCACAAGCCCAGAGTCGTCCACAACTGGACCTAATGGTCAGGGATGTCCAATCTGTAAATCATGATCATGATCTACTGGTAGATCACTGGGGTGCTCCAGGTAGATCGCGGGACGATAGGAAGTGATCACTGAGAAACACCTTTGGCCTCCCCCACCCCCCAAAAAGCTAAACAACCCTTGGCAAATCTCCCCTATTTAGTTGCCACCTTTGGTAGATTACTGCCAGTTTTTTTTTTTTAATACTGGGAGTAGATCCCAGTCTCTTGGGAGTTGGACATGCCTGCCCTATAGGGTGATGACTCGGATGTCGTTCCCGTTGAGTGCAGTGGGGGTTTCTTGAAGGTAAGCAGGCCTAGTAGGATTTCCCCTAATCCCTTCCTTGTCTTGCTAATCCCATAAGACCCTCAGCAAGCACAATCCTTTCCCTGTATGTTCCTTCCCTCCCTTCCAAGCGCAAACAATCTATTTTGCTCTGCCATTTTGGGGAATGCTAGAAATGTGCTTTGTTTTTTCCTCTTCTGTGCCTAAAATGCACGTGTGATGATTAAAAAACAAAGCTAAACATGCCTGGAGTTCACCTGGGTTTCAGGTCCTTCCTCCTCACCTTTCTGCACCTGCTCTGAGTGGGCTGCCCCTGCCTTGGTTCACCTTAAGCTCATCTGAACGCAGGATTCGAACCCTATGTGATGCTGCCGTATACAGTGCTGGCCGCCCAAGGCATGGGTAGGCAAAGTAAGGCCCGGGGGCCGGATCCAGCCCAACCACCTTTTAAATCCGGCCCACAGACGGTCAGGGAATCAGCGTGTTTTTACACGAGTAGAATGTGTGGTTTTACTTAAAATGCATCTCTGGGTTATTTGTGGGGCATAGGAATTGGTTCATATATTTTTTTTTCCAAAATATAGTCCGGCCCCCCACAAGGTCTGAGGGACAGTGGACCGGCCCCCTGCTGAAAAAGTTTGCTGACCCCTGGTCCAGGGTCTCCGGTAGCAAGAGACCCTTCCTCCTGCTTTGTAATTGCACCGACATACGGGTTTTCTGGAAGGGTGCAGATTAAGATCATTTCCCTCTTGCCTTAAAAATAAAATAAAAATGAGAGCGATCTGATTCAGCTTGCTTGTTTCCCGAATGCAAGTAAACATAGAGCTAAGAATGGTGAAGCCTGTCAAACCTGAATAAATAAATTTTCTGCCCCGCATCGCTTGGGGATTGAACCTGGGGCATTCTGCATGCCAAGCAGCTGCTGTGTCTCTGAGCTACAGTCCTCTCTGCCTGAAAAAAAATAATGGATCTTCGATTTCTCTTCCCCCCCCCCCAATCTTCCCATCTCCATTTCTCAGTCAGACACCCATCTGTTCGAAGGCCGTGGTGGGGTGAGCTGCCTGAGTCTCGCCTGTAAATTTTGTTGTTGTTCAGTCGTTTCATCGTGTCCGACTCTTCGTGATCCCATGGACCAGAGCACGCCAGGCACGCCTATCCTTCACTGCCTCTCGCAGTTTGGCCAAACTCATGTTAGTAGCTTCGAGAACACTGTCCAACCATCTCGTCCTCTGTCGTCCCCTTCTCCTTGTGCCCTCCATCTTTCCCAACATCAGGGTCTTTTCTAGGGAGTCTTCTCTTCTCATGAGGTGGCCAAAGTACTGGAGCCTCAACTTCAGGATCTGTCCTTCTAGTGAGCACTCAGGGCTGATTTCTTTGAGAATGGATAGGTTTGATCTTCTTGCAGTCCATGGGACTCTCAAGAGTCTCCTCCAGCACCATAATTCAAAAGCATCAATTCTTCGGCGATCAGCCTTCTTGATGGTCCAGCTCTCACTTCCGTACATTACTACTGGGAAAACCATAGCTTTAACTATACGGACCTTTGTCGGCAAGGTGATGTCTTGCTTTTTAAGATGC
Organism: Lacerta viridis; assembly: GCA_900245905.1. Classification (NCBI taxonomy): domain Eukaryota; kingdom Metazoa; phylum Chordata; class Lepidosauria; order Squamata; family Lacertidae; genus Lacerta; species Lacerta viridis. Next base: position 307,866 of record OFHU01001572.1, read on the forward strand.
TGTCTAGGTTTGTCATTGCTTTCTCCCAAGAAGCAGGCGTCTTTTAATTTCGTGACTGCTGTCACCATCTGCAGTGATCATGGAACCCAAGAAAGAAATCTCTCACTGCCTCCATTTCTTCCCCTTCTATTTGCCAGGAGGTGATGGGACCAGTGGCCATGATCTTAGTTTTTTTGATGTTGAGCTTCAGACCATATTTTGCGCTCTCCTCTTTCACCCTCATTAAAAGGTTCTTTAATTCCTCCTCACTTTCTGCCATCAAGGTTGTGTCATCAGCATATCTGAGGTTGTTGATATTTCTTCCGGCAATCTTAATTCCGGCTTGGGATTCATCCAGTCCAGCCTTTCGTTGGGATTCATCCAGTCCAGCCTGTAAATTTACTGAATGGCAAATAGGGATGGTTTTGTCCCCACCCCACCCCCCAAAAAGTGAATGTAGACATGCTCCTAACAGTAGACTGGCCATCCATTAATTTTTCTTGGTGGGGAAAAAACAGAACCAAAAACTCTTTCAAGAAACAAAGCCAACAGTGCGTTTTTTAGAGCAACCCCCCCCCCCCCAAGTTTGGTCTCGTAGAACACTGCCTATTAATTTTTTGTGGTTGCATTTTTAAAAACGCAATATATCATAGTTAAAATAAAGAAAAGACGCCTCCCCCTCCCCCAACCCACCACATTATAACAGATGGCATGAGAGCAGCCCCGATTTAAAACACTGTGGAAGCCTGTGTAAATTTGCTTTATTATTAATATTATTATTATTATTATTCTGCTGGGAGCCACCTAGGGTGGCTGGGGAAACCCAGCGAGATGAGTAATAATAAATAAATAAATAAATAAAGCACTAGAAGGAGGGAGATGAACTTCCCTTTCTGCATTTTCCCTATCATCATCATCATCATCATCATCATCATCGTTCTGTGAACCTCTTTTCATTCACCCCCCGCCCACAGAACCATTCATTTGATGTTCCCGTGCCATGCCAACTCAACTCCCAAACCTGCAGAGTGATGACGAAAACCGCAAAGGGCTCTTTTCACGATCCCTTTCTGTTTGGTGTAGTGGTTAGTGGTAGAACTTGCTGTTTGGTGTAGTGGTTAAGAGCGGTAGACTTGTAATCTGGTGAACCGGGTTCGCGTCTCCGCTCCTCCACATGCAGCTGCTGGGTGACCTTGGGCTAGTCACACTTCTCTGAAGTCTCTCAGCCCCACTCACCTCACAGAGTGTTTGTTGTGGGGGGAGGAAGGGAAAGGAGAATGTGAGCCGCTTTGAGCTACCTTCGGGTAGTGATAAAGCGGGATACCAAATCCAAACTCTTCTTCTTCTTCTCCTAGCATGCAACGGCCGAGTTTCCGAGGCTGTTTGGTGCAGAGGTTGCAAAAAATATAGGCAGGTCGGGGAGCAGGAGAAAATGGGCTCTGACTGTCCTCTGCTTTGGGGCAAGGCATAGGATTCCTCCACAGGTGCCTTCTTTTATGGTACACACTTGGCTCCCAGCTCTTAATTGCTGGGGGGAAATCGCCTCCCTTGCCCCCCTTGCCTGAGGTCTGGTGCTTGCAACTTGTCTCTCCTTTGCCTCCCCTTCTTCCCAGGGCCCATCACTGTAGCTAAGCGGTCAGACACCTGCTCTGCATGTAGAAGGTCCCAAGCAGGGGTGTTGCTGGGGGGGGGCGGTTAGGGTGGTACGCCCCGGGTGCCAGGGGAGGGGGGGGTTTGACAAGAGGTGGCCCCTCCCGCCACTCCCCAAGGGGGGCCCCGCCGTCTGGCACCCTGTCTGTGCAGCGCTGCTGCTCCCAGGGCGACGGAGTGGTTTCCCCAGCCACTCTGGGTGATTTCCAACAAAAGATTAAAAACACATTAAAACATCAGTCATTAAAAACTTCCCTTCAGATGTCTTTTAAAAGTCAGATAGTTTTTTTATTTCCTTGACATCTGGTGGGAGGGTGTTCCACAGGGAAGGGGCCACCACCGAGAAGGCCCTGTGCCTGGTTCCCTGTAACTTCGCTTCTTGTAGGGAGGGAAACACCAGAAGGCCTTTGGCGCTGGACCTCAGTGTCCGGGTTGAATGATGGGGGTGGAGACGCTCCTTCAGGTCTACTGAAGAAACTTGCAAGTTAATTCTTGGCAGAGGAGGGAATTTTTTCCACTTGCAAGTTCTTTGTTCCACGGGACTTTGTGACTCCCGGAAAGGGTTCCACGGACGTTAGAGTTCACCGGCCCCTTGATGAGATCATAAAGTTGTTGCTGACCCCGACCCAAGGTTTTTATGAATGTAAATAAAATCAAAAGTCAAGAACATGTGCAGGGGAGGGCAACCAAGTTGACCGAGGGTCTGGAAACCAAGCCTTGTGAGGAACGGTTGAAGGAGCTGGGCATGTTTAGCCTGCTACTCTACAATTCTATGATTCTATAATCAACATTTGCTAATTATCATTCATCATTAATAGAAATCGTAGAATTTGAATAAAATAAGGAATATTGATGCATTACGGAATCATCTTATTAAATACAGAGGTTACTCACTGGGGAGGGACGTGTACTCTGCACGTGCCCACGCTCTTTACTTTTGAGGCTCATAATTCCTAGTTAAAACTTTCACGTGTCCAAGTGTCATCTTCAGCCCCCCTGAAGTGCAGGAATTGCAGTTAAATAATCCATGAGAGATGGCACTCCAGCCTCTATTTGAAAACCGGACAGGGCTCTCACTGTTGGGAAGTTCTTCCTATTGTTTAAACGGAATCTCCTTTCTTGTCACTTGAATCCATTGCAAATAAATTGGCTATTTTTTTAAAAAAAGGTGCTGCTACGTGACTCTTAGTTTTCTGCTAGAGAGAGACATGGGGCCGCCCATCTGGAAGTTGCTCCCCAATTCAGCTCCGAAGGACTTCTTGGCCTGACGTGCTTTAAAAGGACATCTCCTCCTCTAGAGGATGAGCAGAACCAGATGTTCCCAGGCTGGGGGAGAAGTTGGCCAAGGGCCTGATGGTTCCATTGCGCTCTGCCAAATCGCTGGAGCGGATGTTGGGATCCGGATTGGAGTGTGCTCAGGGCCCCCTCCCCAGGTGCCCCCGGACCAAGAAATGGCTCAGGGTAGGCTGGGACCTGCTGGTGGATCTCTGGGTGATTTGCAGCAGATCTGCATGTGCTTCTTGTTCGCAGTAGTGAACTTGATTTAAAACAACAAACATGCAGGTGCAGTAATCTTTTCCCCAACACGGGATTCGAACCCACGACCCTGAGATTAAGCGTCTCATGCTCTACCAAATGAGCTACCCCCGTCTTGTTGTTGTTGTTCAGTCGTTCAGTCGTGTCCGACTCTTTGTGACCCCATGGACCAGAGCACGCCAGGCACCCCTATCCTCCACTGCCTCCCGCAGTTTGGCCAAACTCATGTTAGTCGCTTCGAGAACACTGTCCAACCATCTCATCCTCTGTCGTCCCCTTCTCCTTGTGCCCTCCATCTTTCCCAACATCAGGGTCTTTTCCAGGGAGTCTTCTCTTCTCATGAGGTGGCCAAAGTATTGGAGCCTCAGCTTCAGGATCTGTCCTTCCAGTGAGCACTCAGGGCTGATTTCCTTAAGGAATGGATAGGTTTGATCTTCTTGCAGTCCATGGGACTCTCAAGAGTCTCCTCCAGCACCATAATTCAAAAGCATCAATTCTTCGGCGATCAGCCTTCTTTATGGTCCAGCTCTCACTTCCATACATTACTACTGGGAAAACCATAGCTTTAACTATATGGACCTTTGTCGGCAAGGTGATGTCTCTGCTTTTTAAGATGCTGTCTAGGTTTGTCATTGCTTTCCTCCCAAGAAGCAGGCGTCTTTTAATTTCGTGACTGCTGTCACCATCTGCAGTGATCATGGAACCCAAGAAAGTAACCCCCCCGTCTAGTAGCCCTCAATAGCAGCGTTCGTAACTCGCATTGTTCTGGGCGCATTTTGCCACGGGAAATGCCATCAGTGTGAGCAGTTTCTGAGCTCTGAGTGCAAGACTGTGCCTAAGATTTGAGATTAAAACTGCAGAGTGGAAGGAAGGGAGGGTCTCTTAAGAATATTAGGCGGGTGGGCTGGGGAAGGACTAGACCAGGCCAAGATCACGATCTACTGGTTCGATCGCGGGGTGCCCCTGGGGTGCCCCTGGTCAATCCTGGTTGATCTTGGGACCCCCCGGCCACTTCCTCCTCCAAAAAAGCTCACCAACTTTGGTTCTTCCTCCCCCCAAAAAAGATTACCAACTTTGGTCAATACAATGTGCAGATCACTGCCAGTTTTTTGTTTTTTTTAGTTGGAATAGATTGCAGTCTCTTGGAAGTTGGACACTCCTGGACTACTAGACCATGTGAAAAAGGAGCATAATATTTTAGCTGCAGTTCATTCATGTTCAGCTTTGCATTCTTGCTATTAAAAAAGAAAGCACCCGTTTCGTTGTTGCGCCCATAACCCCGGTTTAAGGTGCCGTTTTAGCTCCTAGCTTTCGTAGCTCAGTTTCTCGCACGGCTCAGTAGCCCTGCCCTCCATGAATTTTGCTTGGGGTTTTTAAACCCGTCTAGGTTGGTGGCCCCCCTGCCTCCTGTTGGAGTGAGTTCCATAGTTTTAACGGCGCACTGCAGGAAGAAGCGCTTTCATAAAGAGGTCGTAGTCCGAAACATCGGGGGGCGGGGGGGGGCACCAGGTTGGCAGCGTCTGCAGGATGCATTGCATTCTGGGTCTCGCTCTGTCGTTTTGCTTCATGGTTTTCTTTCTTTGGCTGAGCTCTCGAGACTCTGCAGCTCCCATGCTCCTGTGTGCGCCGTGCCCCTATTGATGCAAAGGCACTGCAAGATAATAGGTTCAGAAGCCAAGGAGGAGGCGAGAACTTCAAAGCGGCCTCTATTTTTGTATCTGGCACATCTCTCTCCACAATTGACACCGAGGTCCCAGGCAACCTGTTCAAGACTCAAGAGGCTCTGGAGGAAACGGGGAACGAAAGCGTGCCGATGAGATTCATGTTTTTCCCCCCCCTTCAATATAAACTTTTATTATTTTTTTAAAAAAACATTCAGACAACTAACAAACACATCAACCTTAAAAATAGAATACATTAAGTCAAAACGAAAAGTAAGAAGAAAAAAGAAAAATAGTAAAGGAAAAAGAAGAAAAAGAAAGATACTTAAAATATTAATAAGAAAAACAATCCAGTACCAAAAATCAAAAACAAAGTTTATAACATAATTTCCACAGAACAAAACATTCTTGATGTTAAATAAAAAGACTTCCAGTTAATCTCGCTGTTTCTGATATTCTTTATCTATGTTTATCGCACAATTATAAGCTATTATTTTCATTCCTTTTATCTCTTTATTAACTCTTATTTAATTTCTCATCTGGTTCAGCCTAATTCTGCTAATAGGAATCTTCCTGTGCCATTAACCTCCATATAATCCTTAAATAGTTTCCATTCTTTGTGGACTTTTTGTTTTAACTGCTCTCTTACCCTTCCCGTAGTTTTTGCTAGCTGTGGATATTCCAACATCAAATTTTGCCAATGTGCAATATTCGGTAATATCTTGTTTTTCCAATTTCTGGCTACTAATATTCTGGCTGCTGTTATCCCATACAGTAATAATGTTCTTTTTGATTTTTTTTTAACTCATCTGGCACTATACTTAATAAGAATAATTCTGGTTTTTTCTTGAATGTACATTTCAATAATTTCTTCAATTCTTCATAGATATTATTCCAGAATATGCTAACCTCTGAACAATGCCACCACATATGCATATAAGACCCATTTTCCTTACCACATCTCCAACATAAAGGCGATCTATTTTTATACATTTTGGCTAGCTTTTCAGGTGTTTGGTGCCATCTATACATCATTTTTAGAACATTTTCCCTGAGCGAATAACAGGCAGTGAATTTTTATGTTTATGAGCTCACGGGTTGGTGATGGGCTGGCATTCCCGAACGTTTGAATCGGCAGCAGTGCACCTGTGCTTTATTCGATTATTCTTGTTTACCGTATTTATATCCTGCCTTTCCCCCCATGTCGGCATTCGGCTCATAGAGTTGTAGAGCAGGGAGGGCTCCCCAGGGGTCATCTAGCCCAACCCCCTGCCATGCAGGGACCACCGCTCAAGAATCCCTGACAGGTGGCCATCCAACCTCTCTTTCAAAAACCCCGAGGAAGGAGAGTCCACCAGCTTCCGAACGACGCCTGCATGGCAGCTAATAGCACTTAAGAGACATTATAAAATACAAAGTAGTAAGAACAAACCAGCTGAGAAGCAATACCGTATTTTTTGCTCTATAGGGCACACCGGACCATAGGGTGCACCTCATTTTTAGAGGAGGAAACAAGGCAAAAAAATATTTTTCTGGTTTTCCTCCTCTAAAAGCCCTGTTTTTTTTGAGGATCAGCTAAAAGTTTTGCAGCTTTTTTTGCAAAGGGAAAAGCCCTGTTTTTTGAGGATCAGCTAAAAGTTTTGCAGCTTTTTTTGCAAAGGGGGAAAAGCAAAGAGGAAAAGCCCCGTTTTTATGGGGTTCAACTCACATTTCTGCAGCTTCTAAAGGAAAGGGAGCCTTTTCTACAGTTTCCAGACAGATAATCTAATCAGCCAGTCACATGTCGCTGGGGAAACAAACAACCTCCCTCTGCAGCACATTCAACAATGGAGGGCGGGGCTGAAAGGGAGCCGGGACTCTTATCTCTAGTGCTTTCAAACTGCTAGGTTAGCAAGAGCAGGGACCGAGCAACGGGAGCTCACCCCATTGCGGGGATTCGAACCGCCGACCTTCTGATCAGCAAGCCCTAGGCTCTGTGGTTGAACCCACAGCGCCACCCAGGCCCAATTCCTGCAAACCGGCCTCCCGGTTACTTGATTGTGGAAAACTCTCTGCAATTTCCTGGGGGCTATAGAGGTGTGTTAGCTTTTGTCCTGGGTTCATTTTGTCTTTTTGTATGTAGGTCACGGAATCTGTGATTGGGGTTAACGGTTCACTTCCCTAAGAATGCTTAGCCAGCCTGCCTCCTCCTCTTCCTCCTCCTCTTCCTCCTCCTCCTCACCCCCCCCCATGAAGAAAATTGTTGGTATGGGCTTGGACATGTCAGCCCTTAGGACCCAGAGGGAACGCTTCAGAGAACTGTTTGGGCAAGGCAGTTCCCCACCCTGTGCAAGATCTTTTGTCGGGGAGAGAGAGAAGTCTCTTAACTGTGGCTCATTCCCGCCTGTCTTCTTCCCCTCTCCCGCTCCCCTTTGTGCACCCCCTCTTTGTCTCCAGAGGCAGCCTGCTGCACCCCCTCGGAGCATGGCCCCTCGCTGACTAGGCTGGCCGAAGTTCAACGCACAGCAAGCAAGCCGGAGGAACTTCTCCCTGGGTCAAATGGCGACTGCAAACAAAGGTGAGTGGCCGGTGTGGTACCCAGAGTGGGGCTGGATGCCCGTTGCCATGGTGACCTGAGCATCCTGGGTGGTCTTGGGCTGCTTTTGCCCTTCCGGCCAGGCGTGCGTGTTCCTCGAGTGCAGGGTTCCTTGCTCTGTTTGAATACCAGAGCTTCCCTGCTGGATCAGGCCAAGTCCAGGCAGCTGCGTCTCTCAGCCTGCAACCTGGAGGGTTGCTAGCACAGCGTTCGCCAACCTGGCGCCCCCCCCCAGCTGTTTTGGACCCCAGCTCCCGTCAGCTTCAGCCAGCGCAGGCCTACCTTGCAGGGTCGCACGGGCCGCAGAGACTGTGCAGAGCAGTCTGAGCATGTGGGAAGGCGCAGATGCTCAGGATTGCGCTGGGAACGTTACGCGTTCCCTTTTGCAAGTTTGGGGAGGCCGCGGTGGTCCTGTGCTGGACGAAATTCCTGCCCACACTAACCCAGTGCCCTCCAGAGGTTTTGGACTACGACTGCTGTGCTGGCTGGGGCTTCTGGGAGTCGTAGTTCAAAACTATGGGATTGCACCAGGTTGGCAAACGCTGTGCTGTGCCGATGTAGAACGAATTCTGTCTTGAGCCTTTTGGGTTGTGATACGTCCAAACGAACATCCATCGCTGCACCTGGTGGTAGAGAAGGTGAGGTAATAATATTCTTTGTAAATAAACCTCGTGCCCATCAAAGGGCAGTAGAGCTGTCCTTGGGCAGGGGGCTGTTGTGTCCAAAACGTACAGAATGCAGCTGGCTAAAATATTTAGCGGAGTTGCTTGAATCTTTTGCTCCGTTTATGCATGCCTTCATGTGTTTTGTATTCGGTCCTTGCCTCCCTTTAATAATCAGTTTCAGAAAGCGGATGCAGATCGGTTCAAAACGTCTCCGGCAAGGGAAATCCGCATGCCGCAGCAAAACCTGAATGAAAGGGATCTGAGCCAGTTTGGTGCAGAGGGCAGCGTCGTGACTGCTTGAACTGGGGACGGGTTCAAATCCCTACTGGCTCTGGCTTGGCGGGCAGAGGGCTGCGTCTCAGGCTTGCCTTCCTCGCAGGGTCGTTGGGCCCTAACACTGGATAGCCCCTGAGCTCCTCGGAAGAAAGGAGCTAAGTGCTGGAAGATTCTGGACAGATCCAAGAACGTGCTTCTGCACGCAGCGCATGGCGAAACTATGGCGCTCACTGCCCCAATGGCCTTAAAAGAGTAGAGAGATTCCTGAAGGAGGAGACAGCTATGATAGATCTAATACGGCTCCACAGTCAGCATTGTTCCTGAATGCCAGTTGCTGGAAGCCACAGGAGGGCTTGTGCTCGAATCCTGCTTACTGGTTCCCTATTTGGGCATCTGGCCGGCCGTTGTGAGAACAGGATTCTGGACTAGACGGGCCACTGGCCTCATCCAGCAGACCCTTCTCACATTCTTATGTGCTTATAGGCTCAGTAAACAGATGCCTCGGCAGACCAGCTCTGCAGCTTTGCAAGGCACACCTGCCGTTTTGCAAAACAAAATTAGCAGACGTCTGGGGTCTCCTAAGAATCAGCGCTTCTGGTTCTCCTGCCTTCCGCTGCCGGAACCTCTCCGCGTTAGCAACCCTTTTCTCCCGCAACTTCCAAAGGCCTCGACCCCCGTCATTTGGCCTTATTGACAGCACAGTCATGTACAGTGGTGCCTTGGTTCTCGAACTTAGTCCGTTCAGGAAGGCTCCTGAAACCCTTCGAAAAGCAAGGCGCGCTTCCGATTGGCTGCAGGAGCTTCCTGCACTCAAGCGGAAGCCTCTCGTCGGACGTTTGGCTTCTGAAAAACGTTCCAAAAGTGGAACACTTAACTTCCGAGTTTTCGGTGTTTGGGGGCCGATTCGTTCGACAGCTAAGCTGTTCGAGAACCAAGGTACCACCGCTTCTGCGCACATGCGCGGTGTGATAGAGCGCTTCTGTGCATGTGTGCGCAGCGAAACCCGGAAGTATACACTTCTGGGTTTGCCGCGTTCGCATGCCGAAGTTTACATATCCGGAGGGGTACGCAAGTATCTACTTCTCGTCAGAGGTAAGGGGCTTCTTGAGTTCAGTGGGGCAGAGGGAGGTTTATGCAGGGGGGCTGGTCTAGATGACCGCTGGGGATCCCTTCCAACTTTACAGTCCCACGATTGCAGCCTCAGCAGCTGATCCATCGCTAATGGGCAGAATTCAGAATGCTCTTCCCACCCTCCTCTTTCCTCCTCCTTTTTTGCTGGACAGGAGTTTCTGGAAAGGCAAGTCTGTGTACTTTGACCTGGGAGGGGGACATGAAAAACCTCCTGGACAGGAGGAGCGAAGCCTATCAGAAGTTAGTCGTCCTGCTTGGGGCATATTTGTGGACTCATCAGCACTGGAGGGGATTTCAGCCTTTGCAGTATATACTTTTTATTGCACTGTGTTTTATTGGGACCCTGAAATCCACTCACTGGTATAGAAAGACGTACGCTTAGGATTCAGTAATTTTCAGCACAGGAGTGATTTTGAGTACCATAACTGAATGGAGCCCAGCCCTTACACACGCACCCCTAAACTTGGTCTCTGCTTTGCTCCAACTTCCTTCATTCCAGCTACGATACACCGTCAGTGGGTGAGTCATTTCTGTTGCAATTGCTCAACAACCCGGGGAGTCAGGAATCCTTTGCTTACTCAGACATTAATACGAGTTTAGGAGAGGCAGGTGTAGTAGTAGTAAAGAGCCAGCTGGGAGATCTAGGTTCACATCCTTGCTTGCTGTCGTGAATAGGTTGGAGTAGTGGTTAAGAGTGTCAGACTAGGACCCGGGAGACCAGGGTTCAGATCCTTACTCAGTCACGACTCTCACTGGCTGTGACCTTGGGCTGCCAGTCCACTGCCTTGCAGCTGAACCTACCTCGCAGGGTTGTTGTTATTAAACCAGGCAGAGGGCCTTCTCAGTGGTGGCACCCACCTTGTGGAACACCCTCCCATCAGATGTGAAGGAGATGAGTAGCTAGGTAACCTTTGGAAGACATCTGAAGGCAGCCCTGTAAAGGAAAGCTTTTTAAGGTTTGATGATGTTTTTATGTATGTTGGAAGCTGCCTGGAGTCAACCCTCTCAGATAGTCGGGGTACAATTAATAGAAATTATTATTATTAAGTTACCGTGGGGGGGGAAGAGACCTTGGATGCCACGTTGAGCTCCTTGCAGAAAAAGGATGGGTATATGCCGTATTTGCCGCCCCATAGGGCGCACCGGACCATAGGGCGCACCTCGTTTTTAGAGGAGGAAACAAGATTTTTTTTCTGGTTTTCCTCCTCTAAAAGCCCTGTTTTTTTGAGGATCAGCTAAAAGTTTTGCAGCTTTTTTTGCAAAGGGAAAAGCCCTGGTTTTTTTGAGGATCAGCTAAAAGTTTTGCAGCTTTTTTTGCAAAGGGAAAAGCCCTGTTTTTTTGAGGATCAGCTAAAAGTTTTGCAGCTTTTTTTGCAAAGGGGGAAAAGCAAAGCTCCTTTTGCAAAGGGGGAAAAGCAAAGAGGAAAAGCCCCGTTTTTATGGGGTTCAACTCACATTTCTGCAGCTTCTAAAGGAAAGGGAGCCTTTTCTACAGTTTCCAGACAGATAATCTAATCAGCCAGTCACATGTCGCTGGGGAAACAAACAACCTCCCTCTGCAGCACATTCAACAAAGGAGGGCGGGGCTGAAAGGGAGCCGGGACTCTTATCTCTCTCCCGATCTCTTGCTGATCAGCTGCTGAGCGGGGTCCTTTCAACACCCCCTTTTCTCTTTGTAAAATAAAAAGCACTATCTGCTTTTGGCCCCTGGGCAATTCAGCTCCAGGGACCACCATCTGCTCCATAAGATGCACAGATATTCCCCTTACTTTTTAGGAGGAAAAAAGTGCGTCTTATGGAGCGAAAAATACGGTAAGTGCAGCCAATGACTAGTGAATTGCTTGTTTTCTAAACTTGTCCGCATTGCTGAATACAGTGAGCAAGTTAGAGTAGGAAGCGTTTGGCTGCTGAAATTAACGACTGTTGTGTCTTATATCCCCTGAACCCGCAGCATCATATTCTTCCTCTGTCACTGGGGCCCCCAGATGCCCCACAAGGGGGTGGAGTGGCTCCTCTAGGAAGACAGCTTGGGGCTTTTTTAGTTTAGAGCAGGGTTTCCCCAACTTGGGTCTCCAGCTGTTTCAGAACTACAATTCCCACCATCCCTGACCACTGGTCTTGTATCTAGGGATGATGGGAGTTGTAGTCCCCAAAATAGCCGGAGACCTGAGTTTGGGAAACACTGGTTTCGAGAAAAGGTAAGAAGCCACATGATAATGTTGGTATCTGTCTTGCGAGACGAAGGTGAAGTCAATCCATTGGAGAGTTGCAGCGCCTGCTGTGGCTGTAGAGACCGATGCGGGAGAGACATGTTTTGTTGCAGCTGGGGCAGAGGAAGGCCTCTGGTTGTGCTGCTGCCGAAGCATCATGGCATTTCTTCTCTCTGTGCTCCTCCCACCGATCATTCCTCCTCTGGTCACTGCTGTGGATGCACGACCTGTCTGTCTGTCTGCCTGTCTGTCTCCAGGCACAGCGGTCATCTGCAAAGGAATTCCCACACGGTGTGGCTGATGTCGCCAGCCTCCATACCACTTTTGCAGACATCATTGTATCACTAGAGCCTGGGCCTGGTGCCAGAAGCCAGCTCCCCATAGACCACATCCCTTGGGGATATGACAGGAGTTTATGATATGGTTCATGGCATGGAGAAAGTTGAAAGGGGATTTCAGCTCGGTGAAAAACGGGCCTGCCCCTATTCCCACAGTTTAACGGACGCAGCGTAAAAGGAAAAGGCAACGAGGAGGGAGGAGGATGGGGGAAAGAGCAAATTTAGGGTACCTGTGCTTAGGGTACCTGTGCTTAAAGTTACAGAGCTCTTACAGTGAGCAGCTAGGCTGGAAACAGTTCGGGGGAGCCTGATGGGATGGTTGTTGCTTGGGATCAGATGCGAGAGAGCCAAGGGCAGGTGGCCTCCTCCTTTGGTGCAGCCTGACGGACAGGTTGCTTCCAGGTGGCTGGGCTCAATGCTCTGCTAATGCTGAACCCCACCCTGGGGGTGGAGAGGACTAGACCACAGCCCTGTCCCCCCAGCTATCAGCACTGCCTTCTTGTCTGAGCTTGCTGGGGTTTGTGTCCGTGACCTTTTGTTTTCTAAGCACCTACCCAGTATCATTTTTCCTGTCCATCAGATACGCAGCGACCCGTCACTCTGAACTTTTCCACATTTTTAAAGAAAATAACTGCGTGATGGGCTGATACGGGCTGTGAGTGCTGCTTGCTGGGTTAGTTTGGGGGATGGGGGAATCTTGGAACAGGTTTGGCTGCTCATCAGGCTGGGCGAGGTAGTTCAGGACCTAGGCTAATTGTGCTCAGGTGTGGAAACAGAAGGTGCCTGGCAGGCTTTTTAAAACGGGTATCTTCAAAATATACAGGGAAGCTTGAACATATTTTAAAAATATAATTTGTTCCATTAGAAAATGTCTTTGTCTTCTCTGCCTTTGTGTCTTTGTCTTCTTCTCTGTCTTTGTCCTCTTCTTTGTTGTTGTCTTTGTCTTCTACATCTTTCCTCAAAGGGGAGTTGCTTATCCGAAGCGGGCTCCCTGGAAACATTTATATATAATTTTCCGTGGCAGAAACCTTTTGCAAAAGGAAGAGCTGGATCTGTTCCACTGGACACGCCTCTGCTCATCAGTGGAACCGTGTGCCATTTTCACTGTCTCCGGAGCACCAAACCTATCTCTGCCGTTTGATGCATTGTTATCCCCGACAGGCTGTTGCCTGTTGATAGCCCGCCGGCATTGTGGCGAAATCCTCTATAACCTCAGCTCCTTGGTGTCTTTTGTGCACACCTCTCTTCCCTTCCACCCACCCCAGTGACTTATGAGAGTTCCCTCCCCCCTTCCTTGCCTGGCTGAAAGACCAAATGATGAAAAGGAGGAGCGGCATCCCGGTGTGTCTTTCAGTGCAAAGCCAAATCTGGTTTTCTCTACCCCTGCCCCAGCCCTATCAGCCCCAGCACGAATGCCGGGGAGATCAAACTTGCCAATATCGCAATGCCCTTATACCAGGGGCCCCCAAACTAAGGCCCGGGGGCCGGATGTGGCCCAATTGCCTTCTCAATCCGGTCCGCGGATGTTTATTTAAAATGTCCGCATTTCACAGGATGCTGGCTCCATCTGTGTTTTAGCAAGGAAAATACAAGAAAATAAAATGAGTAGAAGTAGTAAACTAGAAGAGACAGACTCCGTGAAGACAAGTGGAAGCCGTAAGGGAAGGGGAATTTAAAATGCAAGTATGGACAGAAGTAAGGAAGAAAGAAGTATTCTAAAGGTTAATAGAATTGATTTATATGAAATATTTGGTGTTATGTTTTGCTTTGTATTATTTACCTGAATTATTGGGAATATAGGAAGGCATTAATTGAATGCTTTTTGTGGTTTTTTAGGAAGAATTCAACATGTAATTTTTTTAACATTGTTATTCTTTGGTTATTGTTTCGCTTTTTGTGGTTTTTTAGGAAGAATTCAACAGTAATTTTTTTAACATTGTTATTCTTTGGTTATTGTTTGTTTGTTTTTTTATTCAATGTTCTTTTTTCTAATTAAATAAATAAATAAAAAAATAAAAAAAAAATGCATCTCTGGGTTATGCCTGGTGTTTTTCTGGGTTATTCACAAATGTGGGGCCTGCCTGGTGTTTTTACATGAGTAGAATGTGTGCTTTTATTTAAAATGCATCTCTGGGTTATTTGTGGGGCATAGGAATTCATTCATTTTTTTTTTTCAAAATATAGTCCGGCCCCCCACAAGGTCTGAGGGACAGTGGACTGGCCCCCTGCTGAAAAAGTTTGCTGACCCCTGCCTTATAGAAATCTAAAGTGCAGCTGCATTTGGAATACTGTGTGCAGTTCTAGTCGCCTTGCCTCAAAAGGGATATCGCAGAGTTGGAAAAGGTTCGCCCAAAATGATCAGAGGGATGGAGCAACCCCCTACGAGGAGAGGTTGCAGGGTTTGGGGCTTTTTTAATTTTGAGAGAAGGCAAGTAATGATAGCATGATAGACATTTATAAAATTGTGCACGCTGTTGGGAAGGCAGATGGACTTCCCCCCCCCTCTCGTAACAATAGAACTCATGGACATCCAATATTGGAAGGTTCAGGAGAGATAAAAGAAAGCCCTTCTTCACTCAGCACATAGCTGAACTGTGGAACTCACTGCCACAGGAGGCAGGGTTGGCCACTAACCCTTGATGGCTACTAGCCATTATGCCTGTGTTTGTCTTCCACAGTTGGAGGCAGCCATGCTGCTGAATGCCAGTTGTAGGAGACTGCGGGAGAAGAGGGGCTCTTGCGCTCGAATCCTGCTTACGATCCTATTGGGGCAGCTGGGTATCCACTGAGAACAGGATGCTGGACTAGGTGGGCCTGATCCGGCAGGCTCTCCTTGCGTTCCATGTTCACCAGACCCAAACCAGCTGCGAATAAGCAGCTCCAACTTCTGTCTAATGTTATAGAATCATAGAATCATAGAGTTGGAAGAGACCCCAAGGGCCATCCAGTCCAACCCCCTGCCAAGCAGGAAACACCATCAAAGCATTCCTGACAGATGGCTGTCAAGCCTCTGCTTAAAGACCTCCAAAGAAGGAGACTCCACCACACTCCTTGGCAGCAAATTCCACTGTCAAACAGCTCTTACTGTCAGGAAGTTCTTCCTAATGTTTAGGTGGAATCTTCTTTCTTGTAGTTTGAATCCATTGCCCCGTGTCCGCTTCTCTGGAGCAGCAGAAAACAACCTTTCTCCCTCCTCTATATGACATCCTTTGATATATTTGAACATGGCTATCATATCACCCCTTAACCTTCTCTTCTCCAGGCTAAACATACCCAGCTCCCTAAGCCGTTCCTCATAAGGCATCGTTTCCAGGCCTTTGACCATTTTGGTTGCCCTCCTCTGGACACGTTCCAGCTTGTCAGTATCCTTCTTGAACTGTGGTGCCCAGAACTGGACACAGTATTCCAGGTGAGGTCTGACCAGAGCAGAATACAGTGGTACTATTACTTCCCTTGATCTAGATGCTATACTCCTATTGATGCAGCCCAGAATTGCATTGGCTTTTTTAGCTGCTGCATCACACTGTTGACTCATGTCAAGTTTATGGTCTACCAAGACTCCTAGATCCTTTTCACATCCTTCAAGCCAGGTTCACCCATCATTTGTGCCTTTACATTTTTATTTTGCTCTTCCTGAAATGGGTAGCTGATCCCTGTTTGGGTTTGATGTGTCCTCTAGGCACCAAGTCCAAAGCGGGAGGTGTCCGCTTCGCCCCGCCTCAACCGACAGAGGGGACTTCCAGCCACGTGCACTTTGACGAGAAGCTCCACGACTCCGTGGTCATGGTCACCCAGGAGAAAGATGGGAGTTTCTTGGTGAAGGTAAGAGCGCACTGTTGACTTACGTTATGCTTATGGTCCACTGAGACTCCTCGATTCATTTCACATGTACTATTAAGAGGCCAGGTGTCTGTTTGTACACCTGGAGTCTGGAGGTTGGGACTGCAAGTTGGTGCTCCCATCATAGTCCCTCCCCTACCAGAAACCCTGCCTGTCTGCTGCCATCCCTACCTGCGCAGTAGTGAGGACTAGGAACACGTTTTTTTAAAAAATTACTGAGTTTTACGGGACGTGGGTGGCGCTGTGGTCTAAACCACTGAGCCTAGGGCTTGCCGATCAGAAGGTCGGCGGTTCGAATCCCTGCGATGGGGTGAGCTCCCGTTGCTCGGTCCCAGCTCCTGCCCAACCTAGCAGTTCGAAAGCACATCAAAGTGCAAGTAGATAAATAGGTACCACTCTGGCGGGAAGGTAAACGGCGTTTCTGTGCGCTGCTCTGGTTCGCCAGAAGCGG
This sequence comes from Lacerta viridis, assembly GCA_900245905.1. Taxonomy (NCBI): domain Eukaryota; kingdom Metazoa; phylum Chordata; class Lepidosauria; order Squamata; family Lacertidae; genus Lacerta; species Lacerta viridis. The sequence goes on from OFHU01001572.1 coordinate 324,178, forward strand.
CTTAGTCATGCTGGCCACATGACCCGGAAGCTGTCTGCGGACAAACGCCAGCTCCCTCGGCCTATAGAGTGAGATGAGCACCGCAACCCCAGAGTCTTCCACGACTGGACCTAATCATCAGGGGTCCCTTTACCTTTTTACATAAGATATTTCAATTTACACATATTGTTCACCATCACATTTAGCATTCTCAGAATCCCTAGACTTCCCACCACCCTATGGTTTCTTTCAGCTTATCCATTTTTTATCTAATTTTGTAACATTTCCATTGTTGCGCTTTTCAAACCCCACAAACCTTGCAGCGGCAAAACGCTGAGCTCTTCTGGATGCCAAACTGTCCTGTGTCTAGCACGCCCTGTGTGTTTCTAATGAACTGTCTGCAAGATGTTTTCTCTCTCTCGACTTTGGCCCCTATAACTGAGATCCTTCCAGGTTCCCAGAGGGGACAGCCCCCCCCCAACAATGCTTTTTTCCAGGAAGGGCAAGCTATATATAAACCCTATGTGTCCAGATCCTGCCTTGATGATAGCATATTGAAATTAGCAAGCCCTCTTTGTAGCTCAGGGAATTACCGGTTTAATTCGCTTTTGCCCTTGGTGCTTGGAACCCATCCAAGGAAGGGGATCAGGCAAGATTTTCAGCCTGGTAGGGTTGGTGGCTTAGTTGGTGTTGACTCAGAGCTTATCCAAATTAGCACCAATTTACCAGGAGTTCCCCTGCTTTGGCTAACAAATTGTCAGGAGGTGGAGAGCTTCCAGTTCTTTGTAACGTCTGAAGCAGGGGCAACACATGCGCACGTTTTCACTGCGGGTGTCGGAGGACGCAGAGACATGGCAAATCGGGAGGTTTGTGTCGTGCAGAAAGCTTCAAAACGGAGAGGCCGGGAGCCCTGCTACGGGTGGGGCTCTAGGCCTGCTCAAGGCGCTGGCTCTGGGATGCTCTCGTGAGATTTCACAAAGGCGCATGAATCCCCACGAGAATCCCTGGCCTCCCCCGCTAGCTAAGGGGTCGGGTGTGCACAGTTTTCCTGTACATGAGAAACTCTTGGAGCCAAATCCCCTGGCTAAGATGCTGTCACACTGTGATTAATAAACGCCCCAGGGGCACCACCTTGGCCACCCCTGCTTTGGGGTTCCTTCTGTGAGACTTAATCCATGCGCAGGCGCCTGCTTCTCTTCCTTTCTCTTCACCCACACCACTTGGTCTCCCAGCTGCTCCGGATGCTTGCAGTGGCTGTTTCCTTTCTGCAAAAGGGAATCAGCCCGTGGGTTTTTTTTTTGGCGTTTTTTAAAATTAACAGGAATTAAATCCTCAGTGCAGACTTCAAATAGAACCCCCCTCCTCACCCCACTGCTGAGAACTTTAGATCCCATTCTGGAAGCAGCTGTCCCTTTAGTTTTCGTTCTCTTGCCAACATGTTGCCCCCCCCCTGGAGCAAAATGACATCTGGGGAAGAGACGGGAGAAAGAGCCCTTGCATGTCGGGCTGGTGGAAAGCCGGATGTGCGGAAAGATCTGTCGCCTGGCTTGTTGTGTTGCTTTGTCAGGTGTGGGGGTCCCTTCCTTCCACAACACCTGTTTTTGCAAGCAAACCCAGTGGGAGTGGGTAAGGGTAGGTGTTTTTGCAGTGTGGGGCCCTTCTAATTCCTATTACGTTTCCCGCTCTCAGAGCAGCCATAGATGGAGTCTTTGGCCTGGTTCGGACTTAGCAGCAAGCCGTGGTTTCTCTGGTAAAATCACACAACCAAGTTTTGGGCTGCCACAGCCCAGTGTGCCCACCCTCTCCTCACTTTTCACGACTGAGAATAATGTAAGCTTTCGCATACAGTGGTACCTTGGTTCTCAGACTTACCGGTAATCCGTTCCGGAAGTCCGTTCCAAAACCAAAGCGTTCCAAAACGGAGGCGCGCTTTCCCATAGAAAGTAACGCCAAAACGGATTAATCCGTTCCAGACTTTTAAAAACAACCCCCAAAACAGCAATTTAACATGGTTTTTGCTATCTAACGAGACCATTGATGCTTAAAATGAAAGCAGTAAACAAAGTACTGCAGTCACACAATCAATCAGTAGCCGAACTGGGCTCCACACAGCCACAAAAGCAAAACCAAAAAAAGCCCCCAAAATGCAAAATTATATAGCAGAAACAGACAGACTTCAGCGTAACACTCAAAATGGAAGCGTGGCACTCAACATGGAAGCGTGGCACTCAAAACAGAGCACGTTCGGCTTCTGAAAAAAGTTTGCAAACCGGAACACTTAATTCTGGGTTTGCAGTGTTTGGGTTCCAAGTTGTTTGAGTACCAAGGCGTTTGGGAACCCAGGTATCACTGTACCGAGTTTTAAGCTAACCACAGTTCCCTGTGACGTCTGAACGTGGGGGACCATGGCTTGCTTTTCAAATGGTGATTTCCAAACATGACAGGAACTGGAACCCCACTTTAACCCACCTCTTCCCAGCCCTGGAGCAGGGACTTTTCCGCTGTGGCACTCCGCGGCGTTCCATTCCTGGGGCAGGCTGTTAACAGGTTTGGAAGTTAAGAGGCCACAACTAGTTCTTCTCCCTGCCCCCACCCTCTCCGCCCCGCCCCAAGTTTCTCTATTCCTGCATTGGGATTCCAGAAGTCTCATCGCTTACAACCCCACCCCAAAGAGCTTGGCAGGGCGACACCCAAGTCCCTGAAAGCAGAGCCAGGTTGTTTCCCCCATCAGGCCGAAAGCTTCCTACTCTGATTAGCTGTGACTCCAGGCTCTTGGGCTAAGGCCATTCTTAGTCCTTGCACCCACGTCCTTAAGAGGCATCCTAGGGGGTGGCCCCTCCACCAGCCCTCTCCTCAAACCATAGGGCACCTTTCCTCTAGTGGCAGGCCAGGCGACATTCTGAAAATGGCAGCGAGGCCGTTTCCATTTGGCTTTCTGGGGATGGACAACCCACAACACCTGTTGCATCAGGGGTAGTAGCTCACCTCTGGCCTTCCAGGTGTCCACAGAATCGTAGAATTGCAGAGTTGGAAGGTCATCTAGCCCAAGGGCCATCTAGTCTGACCCCCTGCAACGCAGGAACCTCGGCTAAAACGCCCATGACAGATGGCCACCCATCCTCTGCTTATGAAAACCTCCCAAGGAAGGAGAGTCCACAAACCTCCTGCCGGTGTCTGCTCCTCTGTCGGACAGCTCTTCCTGCCAGAAAGTTCTTCCTGATGTTTAATCGGAATCCCCTTCCTTGTAACTTGAAGCCGCGGGTTCGAGTCCTACCCTCCACAGCAGGAGAAAACAAACTTGCTCCCCCTTCCATGCGACAGCCCTTCAGATATTTGAAGATGGCTCTCATGTCTCCTCTCAGTCTCCTCTTTTCCAAGCTGAACACACCCAGCTCCTTCAACCGTTCCTCATAAGGCTTGGTTTCCAGACCCTCGATCATCTTGGTCGCCCTCCTCTGCACATCTTCCACCTTGTCAACATCCTTCTTGAATTGTGGTGCCCAGAATTGGACACAGGACTCCATGTGTGGTCTGGCCAAGGCAGAAGAGAGTATTGTTGGCCAAATCTGACAGTACTGCATGTGGGATACCCTCCTTGTTGCATCCTCTTAGCTGTGCAATGATATTTATATTGCACACAAACGCACATTCCTAGCTAAAGGACCCTCGTACCTAAGGCTTAGGACCCTCGTATCTAAGGGACCGCCTCTCCTGGCATGTCCCGGGTAGGACCTTAAGGTCCTCAAATAATAATTTGTTGGAGGTCCCGAGCCACAAGGATGCTAGGTTGGCTTCAACTAGGGCCAGGGCCTTCTCAGTACTGGCCCCGACTTGGTGGAACAGTCTGTCACAAGAGACCAGGGCCCTGCGGGATTTGGCATCTTTCCGCAGGGCCTGCAAGACGGAGCTGTTCCACCTGGCCTTTGGGTTGGTTTCAGTTTAACCCTGATGTTTCATTCTTTTGGTGTGATTGGTGGGCTACTTAAAAATGAGGCTGCAGTCTAAATTAAATTTTAAATTGTATTTTAATCTGTATTTTAATGAATTGTTTTATGTTTTTGTTGTGATTTTATTGGTGTTAGCCGCCCTGAGCCCGGTTTGGCGGGGAAGGGCGGGGTATAAAAATAAAAAAAATATTATTATTATTATTATTATTATTGGAACTCAAACCTCAGAACTGCCTTTGGTCTTTGAGCCTCCACGTGTCTCTGAGCATGGGCAGAGCACCTCCTCAACACAAAGTGCCACACCAGGCTTTTGGGGAGTCATGACCACCCTGCATGCGAGGGGACAGGGCTCAGGCTGCCTGACTCGCAGCGTTTTTGGGAGGACTGCAATTACGAGATGGCATCCAGCTCCCTTTCCCGTCTTTATCTGTGCAGCACTCACGCCAAGCCTAATTACTTCTGGCGTTTTGGACGTAAAAACCAATTATCCAAGTTTCATTCCAAGAACAGCCTGATTACAGCAGCCTCTTCCGCCTCTGCGTTCTCGGCGCTTCCCTTGCTTGGGCGTGAAACCAACAGGGTGGAGAAGGCGAGATGGGAGCTAGTTGCTGGGTATTGTCTCATTCCTCGCTCTCTAGTTCTCCAATAACGCACAGAGGATGGGATTTTCACTGGGTGCGTTTTTTAAGGTTGCAACCCCTCTCAGCCCCCCCCAGTCCTGGAGCTTTCGAGCTTGCTTTCCTTCTCAGTATTTAGAGAAAGCTATTTCAGATATTATTCTGTCTCAGGCAGGATTAAATGCCGTTTCAAGGGCACTAAAATATTTATCAGTATAGATTCTTGCCTGCTGGCACAACTGCGAAGCTGCCTTTATTGGAGGACTTGTTGGCGGTGGGTTGGGGGAGCGGGACCTGTGGCCCTCCAGATATTTTCGAATTCCTTGGCTCCCATCAACCCTACCTAGATTGGCCAGTGGTCAGAGAAGGCAGGTGGCCCTGTGTGGCCTGTTTGGATAGCCAGCTGCTCCATAGGACCACTAGTTGTTTCGAGCACCACCCTCCAAATTTCCCCTTTTTTTTTTTTTGCTTTAGCCAGAGGTTCTGTGTTTTGAACCTGGGCCCTCCTGTGTTCAAAGCACTCTGCGCAATGCCGCTGAATTCTTTTTATGATGGACACAGGAAGCCCCAGGTTAGGCTAGGCTGCCTTGGAGCGTCACCCTAAACCATGGCAGAGAGAAGTGAAGAAGCCTAGTCCCCTCCTCCTGAGTGAACCGTGATTCGTCATGCGGCCCAGATTGACAGACAGGCTGTCCTTAATTGGGGTTAGCTTAAAGCAGGCCGATGCCATTTCACAGTTTCTGAAGCCTTTTAACTAACCACAGTTAGATGGCCATTGTTCTGGGTTTCGATAGCACAGGAAACTGTGGTTTGCCAAAAGCGAAACGAAAGAGTCTGAACTCCCCCCCACAGCTTGCTGAACTATGATTTTATTTAGCATGTTGCCTGTTCATGCCTACTTTATCTGCTCTGAGTGTTAGTGGCTCTCCTTGGTCTTAAGCGAAGTGAGGTTTGAACTGGAGATGCTAGGACTGAACCCGGGGCCGTCAGCATGCCAGACACCTGCTCTGCCCACTGAGCTGGAGTCCCTTGCCATATGGAATGTGCGATCTACGTAGGTTGCAAAATGACACTTGACTTGGCCAGGATCTGGGCTCCTTTCATCAAGGCTATTATTAAGCAGACCTAAGTGTTATCGCAGCAAAGCATTTATTGGGAAGGCCTGTGAGATACACTTTATTATTATTATTATTCTTAATACTACGACTATTAAGCTGCTTTTAGCCTCTCGGGATTTCTTAAGCCAACCTGGACAGAGGTGTTTCTTCAGAAGCAGATCTGCTTCTCGACGAGTCGCCCAGATTTCTCTCCCCGCAACCCCCCTTCCGGGCTCTTTCAGGCACCAAATCTCATTTACTGATGCGCACCGTTGCTAACACATTAAGGCCTTGCTGCGATCAAAGAAACTGCAAAGGCAGCCAGGCTGGTGCAGCTTAATGGCTGCAGACGTGCAGCTGGAAATGTTTTGGGACATTCACAGAGTGGTTTTCGCTGGCCTCAGAGAGAGAGAGAGAGATTTTTGCTCCAGGCCTGGCCATTGCCACATCCGGCTCAAAGCAGGGTGTGTGTGTGCTTTTGTGTCTTGAGGGCTATATTCCCTGGTGTGGCACCTTTGGGGTGGGGCAGTGCAGAAAATTGTAGAGAAACAAGGCCACAACGATGATTTAAATGATTCAAGTTTTTCAAGTCTCTTATGGAAAGATTTATTCCTTAAAGTTTATATGCCAGGTGAAATTAATGCGTGAAAAGATAGACATTTGAAATTGAAATCAGAGGATATATAAGGCTACAGTAATGCCAGAAGTTAGATTAAGATAGGATATAAGAAGTAGTTAGAAATATGATATGTTTGTTTTTATTAGGATTAAGATTAAAGTTAAATGATGATTATTGTTTATAAAGATTAAGATTTGATGAGAAAGAAGATTTTACAATGTTATAAAGTTACTAAAGAAGATTAGAAATGAACGCAGAAGAGAGGATGTGAGGAGGTCCCCAAACAATGTTAGGAATAAGATAAGGATAGTTAAATAAGTGTTTGTTTGTTAAGATTTTTGTATTTTTTGTAGTTTTTTTGTAGTTTTTTTGTAGTTTTGTAGTTTTTGTTTTATTCTGTATTTTGTGTGTGATTAATTGTTAAAAATTTAATAAATTTCTATAAAAAAAGAAGAAATTAATGCGCCAGGACAAGACCCTGTTTCGGAGATTCTTCACACCTTAATCCTTCTTTAAATATCACAAATTTACTTTGAGTCACCTAACTCTAAGCAACCAGTACACGTCGACCTTTAAAACTTTTAAGACTCCATTAGCTGAAGAAGAATCTCCGAAACCGGGTCTTGTCCTGGCGCATTAATTTCACCTGGCATATAAACTTTAAGAAATAAATCTATCCATAAGAGGCTTGAAAAACTTGAATCATTTAAAACAAAATAAAGTAAAAAATCCTTCCAGTAGCACCTTAGAGACCAACTAAGTTTGTTCTTGGTTATGAGCTTTCGTGCATGCACATGCATGAGTTCTTTCATGTGCATGCACACTGTGCATGCACATGAAAGCTCATACCAAGAACAAACTTAGTTGGTCTCTAAGGTGCTACTGGAAGGAATTTTTTTTTTTTATTTTGTTTTGACTATGGCAGACCAACACGGCTACCTACCTGTAATTGAATCATTTAAATCATCGTTGTGGCCTGAGTTCTTGTTTCTCTGCAATTTTCTGCATCGCCTCTATCAAGAACTCCAACCTTTGGGGTGGGGGAACACATGACGCTGTTGGGTGGTGTCAGGGATTGCCCGGCTCCTCGCGAGGAGAGGGAGAGGGGAGGCCCTACTCGGGAGGAGAGCCGGGGCAAAGGTATTCCTTTGGAGGAGCAAGGTGAGAGAGGTCATCCTCTCGAGGAGGATGGGGACAGGAGGACTACTCGAGAGGAAGGGCTGGTTGGAGGTCCTGCTCAGGAGGAGGGCAGGGAAAGAAGTCCTCCTCGGAGGAGGACTGGGAGAGCAGCTCTTCGAGAGGAGGGCTCTCTCCAAGGGAGGGGGAGCTGCAGGGGCTTGGAGACTCTGGACAAAGACCCAGCACCGCCAGCCAGAGAGGATCTGAGGAAGATCTGCCGCTTCCGGCGCCAGCACAGCATCAGGGGGTCAGGAGGCACCGCAGACGTCGTTTTAGGGTGCCGAGACTTTGGTGCTGGGCGGGAAACCGGAGAGGGGCACTTCCGGATTCTGCAAGTGACTGAGCGGTCATGTTTTGAACTAGCTCCACACTGTAAATAGTAATGCACAATAAATAGTCTTAACTACTGAAGGCTCTGTCATTACTCATGAGCAACACTTGGGAAGATCCTGACAGCTGGGCTAGAGGCATTTAAAACTCTCATAGAATCCTAGAGTTGGAAGAGACCCCAAGGACCATCCAGTCCAACCCCCTGCCAAGCAGGAAACACCATCAAAGCATTCCTGACAGATGGCTGTCAAGCCTCCGCTTAAAGACCTCCAAAGAAGGAGACTCCACCACACTCCTTGGCAGCAAATTCCACTGTCGAACAGCTCTTCACTGTCAGGAAGTTCTTCCTAATGTTTAGGTGGAATCTTCTTTCTTGTAGTTTGAATCCATTGCCCCGTGTCCGCTTCTCTGGAGCAGCAGAAAACAACCTTTCTCCCTCCTCTAGATGACATCCTTTGATATATTTGAACATGGCTATCATATCACCCCTTAACCTTCTCTTCTCCAGGCTAAACATACCCAGCTCCCTAAGCCGTTCCTCATAAGGCATCGTTTCCAGGCCTTTGACCATTTTGGTTGCCCTCCTCTGGACACGTTCCAGCTTGTCAGTATCCTTCTTGAACTGTGGTGCCCAGAACTGGACACAGTATTCCAGGTGAGGTCTGACCAGAGCAGAATACAGTGGTACTATTACTTCCCTTGATCTATGTCGGGATAACCAGTCATCGGGAGAGCCTGCGTGAGGACGTGGCTCTTGGGCTGGAAAGGGTTTCGCCCACCCTGATTTGTACTGTACATGCTTTGAGTGGCCCGTTAGGAAATGGAAGACCTAACCACCCTGGTTCCAGCCATAGAAACATAGAATAGTTGGAAGGGACCCCCAGTGGACATCTATTCCAACCCCCTGCAATCCAGGAATCACAGCCAAAGAATCCTGGACAGATGCCCAGCCAAGCTCTCCAGTGAAGGAGAGTCTGCCACCTTCCACCCACCCATGGGCAGCCAGTCTCTTTTACTGTCAGTCTGCTCTTGCCGCCAGAAAGTTATTCCTACCGTTTAGTCTGAATCTCCTTTTGCGTACAGTGGTGCCTTGGTTCTCAAACTTAATCCGTCCCGGAGGTCCGTTCCAAAACCAAAGCGTGATTTCCCATAGAAAGTAATGCAAAACGGATTAATCCGTTCCAGGCTTTTAAAAACAACCCCTAAAACAGCAATTTAACATGAATTTTACTATCTAATGAGACCATTGATCCATAAAATGAAAGCAATAATCAATGTTCCGTACTATAAAATAAGTAAGACGGTATTGTAGATGATAAAAATTAAAATTATATATTTTTCTTACCTCCGCTGATGGTTTGGATGGGGGGCTTTTATCCATTTCCGCAGTCACACAATCAATCAATCAATCAATCACAAAATGAGAAACAAGCCACACAAACAAAAACGCAAGAAATAGCAAAAACTAAAGCACCAAATATCACCCCAGAACACTGCAATCGGAAGTGGAAGGCTTTAATTACGATGGGGGGGGGGAGACTTAAATTTGCTGCTTAAGGGTAAAAACAGGAGCAAATAAGCCAGGCATAGGCAAAGTCCGGCCCACCAGATGTTTGGGACTACAATTCCCATCATCCCTAGCTAACAAGGCCAGTGGTCAGGGACGATGGGAATTGTAGTCCCAAACATCTGTAGGGCCAGAGTTTCCCTATGCCTGAAATAAGCCGGGGGACTCAAATTTCCTTCAAATGGAAGCTCAGGAGCACGTTCGGCTTCTGTGGCAAAGTTCGAAAACCGGAACACCTACTTCTGGGTTTGCAGTGTTCGGGTTCCGAGTTGTTCAGGAACTAAGCTGTTTGGAAACCGAGGCACCACTGTAATTTGAATCCATTGATTTGGGTCCTCCTCTCTGGGTCCAGCCCTTCAGATATTTTGAAGATGGCTCTCCTATCTCCTCTCTGTCTCCTCTTTTCCAAGCTAAACACTCCCAACTCCCTCAGCCCTTCCTCAGAAGGCTTGCTTTCCGGACCCTTTATGCAGGAACCAGATTTCAGCGGGCTTAACCAGGCCTTCGACTTATTAACATTCTATATGTCTTTATGTGCTGGATAGCTCAATTGGTTAGAGCGTGGCACTGATAACGCTAAGGTTGCAGGTTCGATCCCTGTAAGGGACAGCTGCCTATTTCTGCATAGCAGGGGGTTGGACTAGATGATCCTCAGGGTCCCCCGTTGGGGGTTCCTGGCTGAAGATGCCTGTACTTTGCCAGCCTGGTGCCCTCCAGATATTTAGGGCTACAGCTCCCATTGGCACTACAGTGGACCCTCTAGTTACCTACCGCTTGGATACGAAACGTTTGGTTTACGAACCATGTGCGCCTCTGCCTACGGACTTTTCGGGTTATGGAAGGACCCCCGGGACAATTTAATTCATATCCGGAGGGTCCACTATTGTACTTTGTGTTCTCATTGCCTGCCGTTTCACCTTTTTTTTTTTTTTAAAGGAGTGTGTGAATCTTCCTGCAGCCCAAGACATCTTCATCCCCTTTCTCCCTGCCTCAAATCATTTGCCCTGGGATTCCAAGCTCTGCGCTCGAAGCAATTATACAAATTATGCCTAATTTCTGCCTTTCGGATGTAATTGCGCGATTACGCCTAATGTGCCGTGCATCCAGCTCTCTCCACCTGCCATAACCGGGTGATTTGTTTCCACTCGCAGGCAAGCAGGGTGTGCTGCCAGCCTTCTATCCTCCCAGGCCGGCTCGCACATCGACCCCATTTCCAGTCCGTCTGTTTCATAAGGTGCCTCAAATCTGGGCATAAACTTCTTGCCGATGGCCTTCAGCAAAAGGCTGTCCCGTGTAACGCAGCCCGCACGCCCCGGTTTAATCCCAGCTCACCGTTTCCGCAGAAAATCCAGTCAGGAAGAAAAGCCAGTGGAAAGGGTAAAATCCAGATTTGTACGAGACGGCAGTGTTTAGTCGACGGTGGTGTTTTGTTGCGGGGGCGCCGCAGAAAACATTGGTGTGCGTGAGTCGCAGAGGGTTCGCAGCCAACTGCCGTGTGGGCGTCCCTGAAAACATTGTGCGTCAGGATAAATTGTTGCTGAGTTCTTCAGGGCCGTTAAAACAAAAAAGAGATTGTGAAGAGCTCCAGAAGGGCCTCTCCAAACGGAACGAATGGGTGGGGAAGCAGGAAATGCAATTCCATGTCAACGAGGGCACAGCGATGCAGGTCGGGGCATTTAATCTTAATTTTGCATATTCGTCTATTGGGGTCTGAACTGGCGGTGATGGACCAGGAACGAGACCTTGGGGGTCCACCTGAACATTAGGAAGAACTTCCTGACAGTGAGAGCTGTCCGGCAGTGGAATTTGCTGCCAAGGAGTGTGGTGGAGTCTCCTTCTTTGGAGGTCTTTAAGCGGAGGCTTGACAGCCATCTGTCAGGAATGCTTTGATGGTGTTTCCTGCTTGGCAGGGGGTTGGACTGGATGGCCCTTGTGGTCTCTTCCAACTCTAGGATTCTATGATTCTATGGGTCCTAGTGGATAGCTTGATGAAGATGTAGACCCACTGGGGGGGGGGGCTGTGACAAAGGCAGACTCTAGGGATTATTAGGAAAGGAATTGGGAGCCTAACTTGACAATATCATAATGACATTAGTCAGACACCCCCTGATTCGCGTGCAGGTTGCATTCTGGGTCATCTTGTGCAATGGTGGAGTGCCCCCCTTTTCCTGTCACTTCTGAGTTTGCGATGGGCGTGTGTCATAATAATAATAATAATAATTACAGTGGTACCTTGGTTCTCAAACTTAATCCGTTCCAAAACCAAAGCGTTCCAAAACGGAGGCGCGCTTTCCCATAGAAAGTAATGCAAAACGGATTAATCCGTTCCAGACTTTTAAAACAACCCCTAAAACAGCAATTTAACATGGATTTTACTATCTAACGAGACCATTGATCCATAAAATGAAAGCAATAAACAATGTACTGCAGTCACACAATCAATCAATCGGTAGCCGAACTGGGTTCCACACAGCCACAAAAACTCAAAATAAATAGCCAAAAGAGGGGGAAAAAAACCTCAGCATAACACTCAAAACGGAAGTATAACACTCAAAATGGAGCACGTCTGGCTTCCGAAAAAAAGTTTGCAAACCGGAACACTTACTTCTGGGTTTGCAGTGTTTGGGTTCCAAGTTGTTTGAGTGCCAAGGCGTTTTGAGAACCAAGGTGCCACTGTATTAAACATTTGTATATCATTCTTCATCTTTAGATCTCAGGGTAGTTTGTCACAAAAAAAAATGCAATATACGAAACACACAAAAAACCTAATAAAAATAAGATTCAAAAACAAACCAGTAAGCCACCCTCAGTCTCTGGCACCTTATTGTGTGGTTCTGAAATATGGATGTTTTGTGGGGGACCTAGACTTGTGATTCCTGCATTGCAGGACCCTGGACCAGATGTCCCTTGGAGAGGTCCCTTCCAGTTCTACAGTTCTATGATTCTATGACCCCAGAGGGCGGTGGGCTCTGTTCGTTTTGATTCTTTTAAAAAGAGGTTGTTTGTCCACCTGCCAGGGATTCTCCAGCTATGGCTGCTGCCTTGGGGTCTCTCTGATTCCTGCCCCGTTCCTGGCTCTCATTGCCCCTTCTCCTTCTCCAGGTTGGGTTCTTGAAGATCCTGCACAAGTACGAGATCACTTTCCACCTGCCCTTCGTCCAGCGGCTGGGGAAGGATGTCTGTGCCTCTCAACTGGCCAACCTGAATCTCCGCGTGACCAGCATAGCGCCTGGATCGGAAGGAATGGAAGGTAAGATCCTTCTGCCTTGCATCACCTTTCCGCGCTGCGAGACGATGGGTGTGTCTCAAGGGGACCCTTTCCTGCGGTTTTGAGATTCTCCGTTTCTTAAAATGCTCTTCCTTATGTCCTAAATACCCTGTTTTATTGATCCCCTTAAAAAAGAAAACCACACACACACACACACATATCCAGTGTTTCCCTTCTTGGTTCTGACTTTGCCTCTGTATGAACCTATGCTACAATCGCATTTGGAATATAAAAGGTACCGTTCCGGCCGCCTTGCCTCAAAAGAGATGTTGTGTGGCTCAAAATGGCTTGGGGCAACCTGGAAAACCGCTACTAAGATGACCAAGGGGGTGGAGCGACTCCTCTCTGCTCCTTCCATCTGTTGAAACACAGACTTGGCAAAGAACGCTAAATTACTGGCTCCGTCTAAATCTAAATCCATCTGGGCTATTGCATCTAGTCACACGGGACGTACACAAAAGCTCATGGGTAAAGGCTGTACACCAAAAACTCCTCTCGTGTGGCTTGCATGCACAGCATTTACTCACAATGGGCCTATCCAAGGCAAAAAGCCTCATAAACCAGCACCTGAAGAATATCGAACAGCAAAATAACCTGGCCATCATTAAGAAATTCAGTGCATGGTACATTCATCTTCCCCCCTCCTACCTGGACTCCCAGGCGGCATACCTGTCCAATTTAACTATTCCAAAATATAGACGAGCTTTTACGTTGGCCAGATTAGATATGCTACCTTCCGCTGTTCTTGTACTCCTGTCTTGCCCCTTACATAAAGACCTGAGGGAAGAGATCGTCACGCCATTCTGGGCTGCTCATCCGAGGACATACTGTTTTTCCTCCTGGCAGACCAGAATACCCAGACAACGGAGAAGGTAGCCAGATTTGTTGAGAGGGCCATGAAATTGAGGGCTGCCAGCTGAATGATAACAGTGCCCCCTCATAATTAAGATCTCATTTATTCTTGTTTTAATTGTGCCGAATCCCGATTCAGCTCATTTTATTGGTTATATATGGTTTTTATCAGTATCTGTAATATGTGTCTTTTTGATGCAATGGCCTGTAGGCTATGCAAATAAAGTTTGTTGTTGTTGACTCCTCTCTGGGACTTTCTACTTTGCAGAAAAGGTAAGAGTCAACTAGAGAGCAGTTTATAAAATTATGCAGGGCTCCGGGGATGAGTCCATGGAGCCAAGCAGGCGGTGCCCTGAAAATAATTGGGAGCCACTGGTATAGGCAGTACTGACCAATGGTCTGACTCGGTCAGAGGCAGTAGCGTTCTGGGAATGCTGGGAATCACGAGTGGTCTTTTGCTCGGATCCTCCTTGTGGGCTTCCCCTGATGGGCATCTGGTTGGCTGCTCTAAGAACAGGATGTCCATACCTCATACCAATTCTACAGAGGCATCATTGAAACTGTTCTCTGTAATTCTATAACAGCTTGGTACGGTACAGCCTCCAAGAGAGACAAGAAAAGGCTCCAACGAGCTGTAAGAATTGCAGAAAGGGTAATTGGTGTTAGCTTGCCTTCAATAGAGACAATTTATGCTACCCGAGTTAGGAAGAGAGCAGAGAGAATTGTAGCAGATCCTTTACATCCCGGTCATCATCTGCTTGATTTACTTCCATCTGGACGTCGCTACAGGACTTCATATACAAAATCGGCCAGGCACAAGAATAGTTTTTTCCCTTGTGCCATTAAATTGTTAAATTCGTAGTTGTATAGCTTAAGGGGAGGTAAAATATGGGTGGGGTTTCTTTGCTTCTTTGTATTGTGAGAGGAACAGTGTCTGTATGTTTACATTGCAATGTAGCCGAAACAAATTCCAAGTATGTTGGAAAATGTACTTGGCCAATAATAAATTATTCCTATTCCTATTCCTATTCCTATAGAATCTCAGAGTTGGAAGGGACCCAGGGGTCATCTAGTCCGACCCCCTGCAGTGCGGGAATCTCAGCTAAAGCACCCATGGCAGATGGCCATCCAACCGCTGCTTAAAATCCTCCAAGGAAGGAGAGTCCACCATCTCCTGAGGGGAAACTGTTTCACTGTCGAACAGCTCTTAACATCTGAAAGCTCTTTCTGATGTTCAGTCAGAATCTCCTTTCTTGTCACTTGAATCCACTGGTTCGAGTCCTACCCACACCCCCACACCCCGGGAGCAGGAGAAAACAAGCTTGCTCCATCTTCCCTTGAGATACTTGAAGATGGCTCTCCTATCTCTTCTCAGCATCCTCTTTTCCAGGCAAAACATACCAGAGCCAGTGTGGTGTAGTGGTTAAGAGTGGTAGACTTGTAATCTGGTGAACTGGGTTCGCATCTCCGCTCCTCCACATGCAGCTGCTGGGTGACCTTGGGCTAGTCACACTTCTCTGAAGTCTCTCAGCCCCACTCACCTCACAGAGTGTTTGTTGTGGGGGAGGAAGGGAAAGGAGAATGTGAGCCGCTTTGAGACTCCTTCGGGTAGTGATAAAGCGGGATATCAAATCCAAACTCTTCTTCTCTTCTTCTTCAAGTGCTCCTCATAAGGCTGGGTGTCAGGCTTCACTTGCCTTTGATGTTGCTCGTGAGAAATCACCAGCTCCAGCGGTGAGCTAAAAAGCTGTTTAATTATCATTAAGATTTACAGAGTGTTGAAATCATGACTGCTCCATTACTTTCAGTTTCCCGGACTGCTATCTTCCCGCGCGCGCCAGCAGAGCCAGCCTCTCGGCCCTTTGATATGACGTCGACGCCTCCGCCTCCCCCTCTGCTCCCCCACTTGTCTGCTATCGACAGTGTGTGACATTTCTCCCTCTTCGGGAGACGTTTCCTGGTGGGGGCTGGTAGAGTCAGATGAATCTGTAGAGATTATGGGCATCTGCTCTCGATATCCACACAGCTCCCTTTTACTGGCTGAATTGCTATCTTTTCTCTCCTCTGCAGTTTCTCCCTTTCTCTCCCCCCGCTCCTCCTGAGCAATCCCTCTTTCCCTGACACTGGGTTTCCAGACCAAGGCAACCAAGCTATAAGGCAACTTCCTAATAGGAATGGGAATAATTTTATTGGCCAAGTATCAATATACTTGGAATTTTGCTTCGACTACATTGCAATGTAAAGAAAACGTAACTCATACAAACACTATCCCCTCACTATGCAACAGGACAACAAAGGAACCCCATACCACCAACTGACCTCCCTTCCGCACACAACTACAAATTCAACAGTTTGATGGCACAAGGAAAAAACTATTCCTGTGCCTAGACGTTTTTGTGTATAGAGTCCTGTAACGACGTCCGGATGGAAGTAAATCAAACAGGTAATGACCAGGATGCGAAGGGTCTGCGACAATTCTCTCTGCTCTCTTCCTGGCTCGAGCAGCATAAAGTGTCTCTATTGGAGGCAAACTAACACCAATTACCCTCTCTGCAATTCTTACTGCTCGTTGGAGCCTCTTCTTATCCAGCTTAGAGGCTGTGCCATACCAGGCAGTAATAGAATTACAGAGAACAGTTTCAATGGTACCTCTGTAAAATTGGATCAACAATTCTTGGGGCAAATTAAATTTTCTTAGTTGTCGCAAGAAATACAATCTCTGGTGGACCTTTTTAATAATAATAATATTGATGTTGCCTGACCAGTTTAAGTTTTGAGAAATTATAGAGCCCAGGAACTTAAAAGGACTCCACCACTACAACCATGTTACCAAGAATGGAAAGTGGCGGCGAGATGGGAGGGGGCTTCCTAAAACCGGTTATCATTTCCACTGTCTTTTGGGCACTTAGCACCAAGTTGTTCCTGCTGCACCACGAAACAAGATGGTCTGCTTCCCGCCTATATGCAGATTCATCTTCCTCCCAGATAAGCCCAATGACTGCCGTATCATCCGCAAATTTCAAGATCTTAACCGATGGGTCAGTTGAGGTGCAGTCATTTGTGTATAAAGAAAAAAGGAGTGGGGAGAGCACACAGCCCTGGGGAGCACCTGCACTGATGGTATTATTACTTGATATAGTTTTCCCCAGCCTCACCTGCTGCCTTCCAGATGTTTGGGGCTGTAGCTCCCATCGCCCCCACCAGCACAGCTTGGATCTGGTTGGGGAAGGCTACTCCGTTGGGTTTAAGAACACAGGAAGAGGATGCTGGATGAGGCCAATGGCCCATCTAGTCCAGCATCCCATTCTCAGAGTGGCCAGCCGTAGGAAACCCGCAAGAGGGATCCGAGAACAGTAGCGACTCTCCCTTCTTCCAACCGGAATTGGGAGAAACTGGAAGAAATCTCCAGCAACTGGGATCCAGAATCGCCGCTGTGAACCGTGGAGGCAGAGCGGAGCCGTCTAGCGATTGGCGCTCTGCAAAACTGTGTCTTTTCCGGCCCCAATTTCCTTGAGATGCTTCTAATGATCAAGGGATCCTGCCGTGCACCGCGAAAGGAAGGCCACTTTGGTGCGCGAGTTTTAACGTGGCAAGATGAGTCATCGCTTTGCATGTTTACCCGCCGCAGCTGCTGACAGAACGGCTCGGCTCGCATTTCTCTCTGCTGTTGCAGCGGCAGAAAACAGGGTGCAGGTCTGCTCTCTGCACAGAATTGGATAATTAGATCATTTCTGCCATCTTTGCTGTGGCTTCTGCTGTGTCATCCGTGGCAGGTTGGATGTGCTGTGATTCCAGAAGCGAACAAGATGTGCTCTTCCAGCCCCTCTGGAATTGCCAGATCTCTGTGGAGTAATCAGTCACCAGTCTCTCTCTCTCTCTCTCTCTCTCTCTCCTCCCTTTGCCGTTATGCAAATTGCTTTGTGCAAGGGCGTTGTGTCGCTTGCTATCTTTTTTATTGTAAAGCTTTCTGCTTTGTTGTATTTTATAAGGGGCATAAAACGGAGAGAACAATTACAGAAACAGACCGAAATCAAAGCCATAAAAAGAGGAGCGCAGAATGAGTGCACGCGGGTTAAAATAACTAGACCGTCAGGGTTGTCCGATGATCAGGTCTCGTTCTGGATTTGCCAGGCCTTGTGACGAGGGCGGCCTCGGAAATGACGGTTCTGCTGGGTGTGTGTCACAAAAGATTGCCAAATCAGATAAAAGGCGCCTGGGGTTTCTAGTCCTTGCCAAAGCCGCAAGTTACGTCTTTATGCTTTATGGTGCATTTTGCTCAGCTAGGGGGTACCTGGCGCTTTGGGAATTGTGTTGCTTAGCACTTCTTTGTATACCTGTCTGCACCTTGAAGAGATGCTCAGGTGACCTTTTCTGGAGGGTGAAAGGGGTTTGTTTTCGGGGCCAATTGTTGACTGTTTGGATCTAGGCAGGAGGGGGCACAGTCCCATTTGGGAAGGCAATACCATACGTTGTCCTTTAAGGGTGTAAAGCTGCCCTTGCCAACCCGGTGCCCTCCTGATGTGGTTGTACTACAACTCCCATCAGCCCCAGCCAGTATAGATTCAATGTTTTCTTCTGAACGTACTGTATGTTTTGCTCCATAAGATGCACCTGAACATAAGATGCACCTAGTTTTTAGAGGAGGAAAGCGGGAAAGCCCTGCTTTGTTGAGGATCAGCTGAAAGTGGTGCAGCTTTTTTGCAAAGGGAAAAGCCCTGTTTTTTTGAGGATCAGCTGAAAGTGGTGCAGCTTCTTTTTCAAAGAGGAAAAGCCCCGTTTTTATGGGGTTCAACTCACAGTTCTGCAGCTTCTAGTCCTACAGCCATTTCTACAGTTTCCAGACAGATAATCTAATCAGCCAGTCCACGTGTCACTGGGGAAACAAAGAGCCTCCCTCTGCATTCAACAACGGAGGCCTGGGCAAGGGGGCAGTGATCATGGAGCCCAAGAAAGTAAAATCTCTCACTGCCTCCATTTCTTCCCCTTCTATTTGCCAGGAGGTGATGGGACCAGTGGCCATGATCTTAGTTTTTTTGATGTTGAGCTTCAGACCATATTTTGCACTCTCCTCTTTCACCCTCATTAAAAGGTTCTTTAATTCCTCCTCACTTTCTGCCATCAAGGTTGTGTCATCAGCATATCTGAGGTTGTTGATATTTCTTCCGGCAATCTTAATTCCGCTTGGGATTCATCCAGTCCAGCCTTTCGCATGATGAATTCTGCATATAAGTTAAATAAATATTATACAACATTAAACATTAAAAAAAACAACCTTCCCTATGTAGGAATCAAGCAGCAATATCTGTAAGGGAGCCTGTGAAAATGTAACATGATAAAAGATTAGATCAACGTATATTAGTGTTTTTTTGTGGGGTTTTTTTTTTTTGCAAAATCTTCAAGTTTTTAAGCTACTTTTCAGAAATTCACCCCAAAACCCGACACTTTCAATACGGGCTGCCATACTTCCAGGTTTTTCCAGATATTTTAATCAATTTCCAAAAATTCCGCCCGGGCGCCACTTTCGACGGGCGAATCCCAGCTGTGTCCCGAAAATTCTGGCTGTATGGGAGCCCTATCCTATATGCCGAGTCCCCCTTTGCTTATTTCCCAATTCCTCCCTAGAAAAACGAGTGGACGTCATGCGCTGGGAGAATGGTTTCGTCGAGAAAACAGGAGAAGCTTCGATTTGTGGAGGTTTCCCTTCAGTCTCAAACGGGGTGGAAGGATTCAAGATCGCGAATCCGCCTTCTGGCTTTCATGCAAGGAGATTCTCTGGTGGAGCCTGTCCAGGAACTCCTGAGTTTGTTTTTATATTTAGCCTCGGAGGGTGACTAATGATACGCCGCATGGAAGAGGATTGCGGCGGCGGGAAATTTGGCGGCATGTCGAGATTGCACCCAGCCGCTCACAGTCGCTAAACACAGCCGCCCCTCCCGGGCTTCTGATGGACCCCAAAGCTGTCAGCACCACTAGGGATCTCATTCCTTCCCTGAAAGAGTTGCTGCCAGAGGTGTGCTCAGAGAAGCCTTCGCCAACCTGGTGCCCTCCAGGCGTTTGGAGAACATAAGAGGGGTCTCCTGGATTAGGCCGGGGGGCCGTGTAGTCCAGCCTCCTGTTCTCACAGTGTGGTGTAGTGGTGAAGAGCGGTGGACTTGTAATCTGGTGAACCGGGTTCGGTTCCCCGCTCCTCCACATGCAGCTGCTGGGTGACCTTGGGCTAGTCACACTTCTCTGAAGTCTCTCAGCCCCACTCACCTCACAGAGTGTTTGTTGTGGGGGAGGAAGGGAAAGGAGAATGTTAGCCGCTTTGAGACTCCTTTGTTGTTGTTGTTCAAGTCGTTCAGTCGTGTCCGACTCTTCGTGACCCCATGGACCAGAGCATGCCAGGCACGCCTATCCTTCACTGCCTCCCGCAGTTTGGCCAAACTCATGTTAGTAGCTTCGAGAACACTGTCCAACCATCTCATCCTCTGTCGTCCCCTTCTCCTTGTGCCCTCCATCTTTCCCAACATCAGGGTCTTTTCCAGGGAGTCTTCTCTTCTCATGAGGTGGCCAAAGTATTGGAGCCTCAGCTTCAGGATCTGTCCTTCCAGTGAGCACTCAGGGCTGATTTCCTTCGGGTAGTGATAAAGTGGGATATCAAATCCAAACTCTTCTTCTTCTTCTTCTTCTTCTTCTTCTTCTTCTTCTTCACCATGGCTGAACGCTTGCCCCAGTGCGAAACCCGCAAGCAGGACTCGAACCCAAGAGCGCTGTCTCATCCTTTGGTTTCAGAAGCATTGCCGCCTCGGACTGTGGAGGGCAGAGCATGGCTAGTAGCCATGAGTAGCCCTCCCCTCCAAGAATGTGTCTAATCCCCTTGAAAAACCACCCAAGTCGGTGCCTGTCACTGCCTCCTGCGGCAACGAGTTCCACAGTTTATCTATGTGCAGCATAAAGAAGCTGCCGTCCGTCTGCCTCGAGAGACAATGGAGTGTGCCTCCGGGGGTGAAGTCAACCGAGGCATCCTCCCTGGGGGCGCAAGCCTGGGCAGTGTGTGTATGGCCAGGTCTCTTTTTTCCTGAAAGGGGGAGCAAGGATGAGCCCCCTCCAACTCCTAAGCTCAAATTGCTGGGGGTGGGACTAGAATAGATGCCCCCCCCGGCCCCTTCCACCTCTACGATTCAACCATTGCTGCTCCTTTTATCTCTTTGCAGTTTTCCTTTCCGCCCCCACCCCGTGGCTTCTTGCGGTGAGAAAACAAAATGCATACAGGTGAAACTCGAAAAATTAGAATGTCGTGGAAAAGTCCATTTATGCAAGCAATTGTTTTCATTAACCACTGGAGTTTAATATATGAGATAGACTCATATATTAATTCAGCTTAAAAGGTGAAACTAATATATGAGACAGACTCATGACATGCAAAGCGAGATATGTCAAGCCTTTGTTTGTTATAATTGTGATGATTATGGCGTACAGCTGATGAAAACCCCAAAGTTGAAATTGTTAATTTGGGGTTCTCATCAGCTGTACGCCATAATCATCACAATTATAACAAATAAAGGCTTGACATATCTCACTTTGCATATCATGAGTCTATCTCATATATTAGTTTCACCTTTTAAATTGAATTACAAAAGCAACTCTCTCTTCTTATAAGTTGAATAACTGAAAGAAAGGAACCTTTCCACGATATTCTAATTTTTCGAGTTCCACCCGTACATTTCCACCCCTTCCGCAGGGCCTGCAAGAGATGGATTAAGGAAGGGTGTGCCGCACATTTCACCTGCCGCACAGGGTTATATCTGATTGGCACAGAGAGGCAGCCCTCTGGCATTTGAGTCAAGGCATTGATCTTCTGCAGAGTGTTCCGGACGTGCCAGGAATACTTTGCTGGGCGATGCACTGCCCTTTTCAGAAGGCTGCCTTGCAGCAGGCGCCCGACCCCTTTCTCCATCCCCTCCCTCCTCCCGCCCGTTTCAGAGATGGCAGCCAGCTCCTCCAAGGGTGGGGAGGGTCCTTCTGGCCTTACCTAGCAAGGGGGCGAGATGCGCCAGCGGGGCACCCCGTAAACGTCCTGGTGATACGTACATTCTTCTCCGCAGGCACCCCATCCATCCTAACGATGGGCATGTTGCTGTAATTATGGCTTGCGACAGTCAGTAGTGTGATGCAGCAGAAAAAGTCTACTGCAAATATTATTATTTTTAGAAAATGTATTTATTTTTCAAAACATCAACAACATACACAAAACAAGCCAATACTACAATTACAAACACAAGAATAAAAACTATACTAAACATACTACAAAATACTAAAAAAAGGAGAAAAAGAGAAAACAAAAAAATTATTTGTTAAAAACTGCTTCTTTCCTTAACATTGTTACTTGACTTCCTCACGTCTACCCATCCTGCGTTCACTGCCAATCATCTTTAGTAATTTCTTTACATCATACAAACCATATTTTGCAAAAAAAAAAATCTTATCTATTTCTCAAATTATTTCTTAACTCGTTATTTCGCATTTCCTTAACACTTAACATAATTCTGAATCTGTTGTTGTTGTTGTTCAGTCGTTCAGTCGTGTCCGACTCTTCGTGACCCCATGGACCAGAGCACGCCAGGCACGCCTATCCTTCACTGCCTCTCGCAGTTTGGCCAAACTCATGCCAGTCGCTTCGAGAACACTGTCCAACCATCTCATCCTCTGTCGTCCCCTTCTCCTTGTGCCCTCCATCTTTCCCAACATCAGGGTCTTTTCCAGGGAGTCTTCTCTTCTCATGAGGTGGCCAAAGTACTGGAGCCTCAACTTCAGGATCTGTCCTTCCAGTGAGCACTCAGGGCTGATTTCCTTGAGAATGGATAGGTTTGATCTTCTTGCAGTCCATGGGACTCTCAAGAGTCTCCTCCAGCACCATAATTCAAAAGCATCAATTCTTCGGCGATCAGCCTTCTTTATGGTCCAGCTCTCACTTCCATACATTACTACTGGGAAAACCATAGCTTTAACTATACGGACCTTTGTCGGCAAGGTGATGTCTCTGCTTTTTAAGATGCTGTCTAGGTTTGTCATTGCTTTTCTCCCAAGGAGACTGAATCTACAGTCTAGCATTTCTTCCAAGCTCCTTCTAAATTTCAATCTTACTATATTTCATAGAATCATAGAATCCTAGAGTTGGAAGAGACCCAAGGGCCATCCAGTCCAACCCCCTGCCAAGCAGGAAACACCATCAAAGCATTCCTGACAGATGGCTGTCAAGCCTCCGCTTAAAGACCTCCAAAGAAGGAGACTCCACCACACTCCTTGGTAGCAAATTCCTATATTTTTTCAAATACATTTTAAATTTCTTCCATTCTTCTCCCACTGCGTCGTCCCTCTGGTCACGGAGTTTCCCGGTCATCTCAGCAAGTTCCATATAGTCCATCGTTTTCATCTGCCATTCTTCTATCGTTGGAAAAATCTACCGCGAATAAAGGCTACGTCCACAGAGGTCAAGTGTCCAGATCAAAGGAAGCAATAGTTCCTCTCTGTATTCTGACTCTATTCTGGGGTGCCATGCCCAGTTCTGGGCGCCACCGTTTAAGGAGGATATCGACAAGTTGTGCAGAGGAGGGCAAACAAGATGATAAAGGGCAGACTTCTGGGCTGGGGCGTTTTGTTTCATAGAATCATCGAGTTGGAAGGGACCCCCGAGGGTCATCCACTCCAACCCCCTGCAATGCAGGAATCTCAGCTCAAGCTTCCAAGGCAGGTGGCCACCCAACCTCTGCTTAAAAACCTCCAAGGAAGGAGAGTTTGTATGCTGTCTTTTATTTTAGTCAAAAATAAAAATTCAAGAACTCTGGCCAGGCGGGAGATCAGTTTTAAAGTCTTCAAACAGTTTTATTGTTAAGGTATTGGAACAAATTCCAGTTGAAATAAATTCCAGGACACTTTTAAATGTATTTTCATAATAATATTAATATTAATAATAATAATAATAAATGAATAAATAAAAGCTTACTCATAACAAAGGAAAAAAGGAAAATAATAATAGAAAATTAAAAATTACATAAATTATAGACTTCCTATCTTTTCCGATGAGCATTCCTTTTCTGCTTGCGAAAGTAGTTAACATTTTTCTTTTATCCTTTATGTTATTTCCAAAACATTCTAAAAACCCGGATACAGCCTCAATGTATAGCATGTAGTTATTTTTAAAAAGTAAATTGGAACTGTGCTGTATAGACTATCTGGGAGGCGACAAAAGAGACTGAGTTATATGAAAGACGAAAAATGACATGAAGCTTTTGGTTTTAAACATCTCATTTAGTTTATGGAATTAAAAGGTACAATATGGAAAATTTGTAAATTATGTAACTGACAGTACATTGGATGTTTATAATAATGATAATAAAGGATTGAATAATAAAAAAAGAAATAAATCCCAGGACAAGGCCCTGTTTCGATAATTCTTCACCAGCTAGATTTTCATGGTCAAGGTGTACCAATTCTATGTATGGCTAATTCTACGTACACCTTGACCATGAAAATGTAGCCGGTGAAGAATTACCGAAACAGGGCCTTGTCCTGGGATTTATTTCAACCGGAATTTGTTCAAATCTATATATATAAAATGCAAGTGTCTCTGCGTCCAGTCCCTGTGTCTCTGGGTTTGCGCTACTGAGCATGTGCCCCAGGGACACAGGGATTGGATGGAGAGACATCGGGCCGGGAGCAGCGGCGGCAGTTGAAGCGGGGCGGTTGAAATGGAACGCCAGCGCTCCAGAAGAGAGAGGAGGCCGAGGAGGGAGGCCACGCTGCTGCTCCCGCCGCTACGAGAGCCCCGAGGCCTTGCAAAGAGCGGGAGCGCGGGGGGGGGCTCACCGCGGCACCTTACCCGGGAGAGTCGGAGTTCCAAAAGCCCCGCCGCCTCTCAATCTCCCTCCGCTTCTCTTCCTGCTGCTCTGGCTACTATTGCCGCAGTGCTGTCCACCGGCCCGCCACCTCCCGGCACTGCTGCTGCTGCCGCCGCCGCCCGCCCGGCAGCAGCAATCTCCGACTTCGCCTCTTGCACGCCATTGCAGGCGGTGGTGGCACCTGAGACGCTGTGCGGGGTGGGCAGGGGAGGAAGGTTCTCGTGCTCAGCTCCACCACCAGCCGGCCTTCCCGCCGCCCGCTCGGCCTCCAGGGGACTGCTTTAGCGGGAGGTCGGGGGGTGGTGGAGAGGCAAGAAGCGGTTTCTCCGGGAGAAGCCGCTGCTTGCCCCCCCCCCCCCTGCCAAAGCCTGCTTTAGCGGGAGGTCGGGGTGGTGGTGGACATATGTTCTAGCGCCCGTTATTTTAACGGGCTGAAACCACTAGTACCTTAATAATAAAGTCCAAGTGTCTCTGCGTCCAGTCCCTGTGTCCCTGGGTTTGCGCTGCTGCGCATGTGCCCCACGGACAGCCGTTGGGACTCGGAACGCAGAGACACTTCGGGAAAGGTCGGCGCGAGGAGAAGGTGGGAAGGAACGGACGGACGGCGGAGGCTGCAAGCGGAGCTCCAGTAGCGCCGAGAGAGAGGGAGGAGGAGGAGGAGGACAGCGACAACTGGCGGTGGTTTGGGTGGGTCGGGGCCAGGGAGGCTGGCGCCTGTTGTCGCGAGTCCCGGCTCCAGGTGTCCCGTCAGCTGCCTGCTGGGGCTGAAGCGAGCGGGGCAGGGAGGAGTAGTAGTAGCAGCTCGCAGGCGAGGAGCCGAGGGCGGGCGCGCGGGACGGGCAAGGAGGGGGTCGGGTCCGCTGCTCCTCCGCTCCTGCTTCATTGCAGCCTCCCTCCTCCTGCCGTCCGTCCCCTTCTCCCTCCTTCCCTCCCTCCCTCCGCGTCTGGCGCGCTGCACAATGGCAGATCCCGGCTGTGGCTCCGGCGGCGGCGGGTCCCAGGCGGCGCACACGACAGTCAGCAGCATGCAGGGTAAGGGAAACGTGCCCGGGGAGAAGCGGCGGCAGCTGGGCCCGAAGCGACGCCCGCGGAGCCTACTGTAGGCTGCGCGGCGCTTCGCTCCCTTCCAACCCTCGCCGCCCACCACACGCTCCCCGCCTACGTTCTAGAACATATGTTCTAGCGCCCGTTAAATTAACGGGCATAATAACCACTAGTACCTTAATAATAAAACTGTTTGAAGACTTTAAAACTGATCTCCCACCCGGCCAGAGTTCTTGAATTTTTATTTTTGACTTCTGGATATCACCAAGAAATCCAATTTCTACGGTCTTTTATTTTAGATCATGCTGTGACGGATGTGGAAAGTGTTGAGTTTGGTTGTGTGTTTGTTTGTTTTTTTCCAATTTCCTCACATTGCAGTTGTGTATTCCCCCCCCCCCCATGTTTGCGACTCAACATCAGGAAGAACCTTCTGACAGTAAGGGCTGTTTGGCAGTGGAAGGGTCTCCTTTGGGAGATGGTGGGCTCTCCCTCCATGGAGGTATTTAAGCAGAAGTTTTGGATGGCCATCAGTCATGGATGCTGGAGCTGAGATTTCTGCATTGCAGGGGGTTGGACTAGATGACTCTTGGGGGTCCCTTCCAACTCTGCAATTCTATGCATTCCCATCACCCAGGATCCCTGGCCTGGGGTAAATTGAATAGCTGGTAGCTGCCTATAGGCAATTAATCCGAATATTAAAAAAATCCCCCTTCCCTGGACTTTTTAACATGCCAGAAGGAAAAGCTAGGTTTGGGTTTTTTAAAAAAATAATAATAATAATAATCGTATAAGGTGTAATAACCATTACGGTGAGATCCTTCTCTCTACCAAAGACCTATATATCCAAAGCTCAGGTACCTATTGAAACCCGGCCCCTATCTTTAGGCAACCCCCTTAACCTGCTCCCCAAATTAATGTGTTCTTTAATGGCTTCGTTTGAGAACACCCCTCCAGCTTTGCAGGTTTAGCACGTAGGAGGCGAGTCATTTGTGAAAAATTTCAAAGCGCTGTTCCGACGCCCAGCGAGTCCCGTCATTGTTCACTTGCGGGAATTAGGCATCTCCCCTCTCCCCCCGATCGTTGGAAGCCTTCCCCCCCCACACCCCTTGAATGCACCAAATTACGCCCCTCCCCAGATGAATGACTGTGTTTATCTTCCTCTGAGCCAAGCGAAATTATTACCGGTGAGAAAAAAATGGTTTTGTTCTGCAGAAAAGCTTGGTGGGTGGGTGGGTGTCATTTTTATTGTATTGCTGGAGGTTGCCGGGAGGGGGGGGCTTCTTTTCCATTCATGCCCCCCCTCCTCACCTATGTGGAGCGAGTACTTGAATTAGCAAGCATGTTTAAAAAAAAAATGTTTGATGGCTTTTTAGGAAAGGCACCTGCCTTCGCACCTGTATCAGCTAGAAGAGACTTCTCTCTCTGAAGAAGCGGGGTCTGAAATTTTTTTTTGGGGGGGGGGTCCTGCCGCTTTGACCAGAGCGCTGTAGCATCAGTTAAGAGTGCCAGACGAGGACCTGGGAAGAGACTAGGGTTCGAATCCCGCCATGAAGCTCGCTGGGTGTGACCTCTGGCCAGTCCCTGCCTCTCTGAGCCTATCCTACCTTCCAGGGTTGTTGTGTGGATTAAATGGGGGGGGGAGAACCATGTTTAAACCGTTGTTTAATGTTTCATTGTGTTTTCATATGTTCTGGAAGTTGCCCAGAGTGACGGGCAGCCCAGTCAGATGGACAGAGTACAAATGCATTCGGACCCTGGTTTTCAAACAGCTTAGTTCTCTCAAACATTTCAGCTCCCGAACATCGCAAACCCAGAAGTGACTTGTTCCAGTTTGCGAATTTTATTTTATTTTATTTTTTGGAAGCCGAACGTCCAACGCGGGTTCCGCATCTTCCGATTGGCTACAGGAGCTTCCTGCAGCCAATCAAAAGCCGCGCTTTGGTTTCTGAACGTTTTGGAAGTCGAAGGGACTTCCGGAACAGATTCCGTTTGACTTCCAAAGTGCCGGCTGTAATAAAATTATTTGTTATCATCACCGGCGTCATTGTTGTAATTCTGCATGCCACCTGGAGCTCCTTGGAGGAAAGGGGTGCAATATAAATCTGTGGATTCCAAGGTGGGCCACATGCCCACGGGGGGGGGGCAATTTGATTTTTAAGGGGGGGCAATTTGAGAATGAATTATTAACGGAGAATGGCCTTTTAGGCTTCCTCCATGTGAATAGGAGTTCACCTTTTGAATAATAATAATAATTATATGTCACGGGGAGGGGGGGCATCAGGATTTTAGAGATGCTTAGGTGGGACATGGCCCCAGAAAGATTGGGAACCACTGATATGAGTGCAACAAATAAATGAATGAAATATAAAGTCGTCATGAATATCCTTACTGGATAGCGTCATCCTGCACGAATTGGTCAGCAGACTTTGGACGCAGGTTGTTGCTGTTGTTGTTTTCTTTGTCTAAATAGGTTTTCCAGGGACTTAGGGAGAGAAAGATCGTTACTGGCACCCAAGGGTGCCCAGTGCAGGGAGGGACAAGGGTGGCGCTCTGTGCACCGCTTACATGACCGCAAGGTAGTAGAGCCCCCCCCCGCTTGCCTCTCCTCCAGATGTTCTGCCGCCCCCCCTCCCCGCTCTGTGAAGCCCCTGGCCGGGACCCTCTCCTGACAGCCGTCTGTTCAGCCAGCTGCGGTTTCCGTCAATAAAGGCTTTTTAGCCCCCCACCCATCCTTCAATTCCTTTCCTGCCCCTTGGCGAGAGGCGTCCGATGAATGCAGAGCGGAAGGTGGGGTGGGGTGGGGGGAGAAAAAGGTTGTGAGCATTGGAAAAACGGGTGCAGGTAGAAGAGAGCTTGGCTGTTGGTAGCCAGCTCTGGGTTCGAGAGGCTCATAGGAACACAGAAACGCGGACGCTGCAAGTCGTGGACGGAAGATTTGGGACACATAAGATACAAATCCTTCTTCACGCAGCGAACTATGGTTAACTGGCCATCTGTCACAGATCCTTTTGCTGAGATTCCTGCGTTTCCAGGGTGTGTGTGTGTGTGTGGACTAGATGTCCTTTGAAGTCCCTTCAAACTCTGCAGTCCTCTGGTTGTATGATTCTTCTCCAGGCTAAGCAGACCCTACTGCGTTAAGCGTTCCTCGTAAGACCAAACCACCGCGTGCTTCCTTTGTGACGCTGCAGTGCCACTGCAGTTTTTTGCCTGAAGCAGAACCAGAGCTGCCGCCTAGTCCCAGGGCATGTGCAGAGTTGCAGCTGAGCTGAGCTTCTCCCTAACAGTTCCTCGGGTTAACTACCTGCCACGTCAAGGAAAAAACGCTTCCCTCTGCCTCCGCCTGCCGTTTCCGTGATCCTCGCGGGGGCGTTATATGATGACGCCTGCCTCTCTTGTGTGTTCCCCCCCCCCGCCCCTCAGGTTACAACATCAAATGCGAGTACACCGCCCACAAAGAAGGGGTCCTCCGGGAGGAGATGGTGCTTCACAGCCAGACCAACGACAAAGTCTCCATCAAGGTGGTCGTGCAAGCCAGGGTGATGGGTAAGTGTCCCCGTTCCTCAAGCCTACATTTTTTGGGGGGGGGGCTGGGGAAGCCGCCGGAGGGACCCTGAAGGCTCTCGCCCCTTTTCCACGAAAGTCCTCCTTCACACAGCACACAGCTAAACTGGGGAACCCCCTGCCTCAGGAGCCAGTGGTGGCCGCCAGCTTTGAAAGGAGACGGGGCAAGTTCATGGAGGAGAGGGCTGCCCATCGCTGGCGGTCAGGATGGCTGTGCTGTGGAGGCAGTAATGTGTCACGGACTGGTTGGATGCAGATGGGGGGGGGCACCAGCTAGGGAGCCCCCAAGGGAACCCCCAGGGGAAGAAGGCCCAGAGCCGGTGGAGTGGTGATGGGACGATGATGAGCGGTCGGAGGGAGAAGGCTGGGAAGAGGGGATGTCGGGAGATGAAGAGGTAACAGGGCTCCGTGAGCGGGGAGAGTCGGTGGCAGAGAGAAGTCCAGATTCGGAGGCAGAAGATGAAGCAGGAGAGGAGCGGGGCCAAGAGGCAGAGAGAAGTCTGGCTGAGGAAGAGTCATGGGTGTCTTCCCCCTCCTGCTGAGACCAGCTACCATCCCTGCTGGTCTCCCAGGACCAGAAGAGGCATGAAGAGGGCGGAGGAGAGGTTAGCTGCAGGCAGGCACAGTCTCCGATTGCCTGGGGGAAACTCTGGAGAGGAGACTTAAGCAGCTGTGGGGAGTCAGGGACCCTTCAGTCTCAGCAACTGCTTCATGGTGAGGGAAGACCTGCCAGAGATGAGTTGCTGTGCTCATTAGGCCTGACTCTCCTGTGCAGATCCTGCTTTTGCTAATAAAGAGTCGACTCCAAATGGCTCGGTGTGATTGAGGGCTGGCTCGCTCCTTTCACAATGTTTCCGAATCCCAGTTGCTGGAAACCGCAGGAGGGGAGAGTTGCTCTTGTGCTCCAATCCTGCTTGCGGGTTTCCCATAATGGGCACCTGGTTGGCCATTATGAGAAGAGGTTGCTGGACTAGGTGGGCCATTGGCCTGATCCAGCAGCCGGCTCTTATGTCCCCCTTCCCACAATCAATCCTGAGCTTTGCACATCCCTGCATGACCACCTATTCCAGCTGTGAATCCCGCATTGCAGGGGGTTGGACTGGATGACCCTTTGGGGCCCTTCCAGCTCTGCAGTTCGGTGATTCTGTGACTTTTTTGTGGCGCAAAATTTCAGCAATTTTGTGGTGCAAAATTTGAGCTCTTTGTCTGTGCCCAGAAGGTCCCGCTGTCTGCTGTGACATCCTCTCTCTGCAAGCGTCGGTGGGTCAGCCCTGGACTCCCCCCCCCCCCATTTTAACGCATAAATCACCTGTTTTAACTGCACCCACGCACTGGCTGGGTGCCCCTGGGACATGCCACCTCTCGGCATCTGAGCCCATACATCCCTGAATTAATATCCTCTGCCCAGGAAATTAAACTTGCCTGCTGTGTGTTGGAAGATTTATCTCTCGGGTTAATGAGTGTTTGCTGGAGGCGGGGGTGTCAGCGATAAGCCCCCCCCCCCGAACGCTGCCCTCCATCCCTTGATCGTGGGAGATCAAAGCAAAGATTGGGAGAGGGCGAAATGACTGCGGCGCCGTTTTTAATAAGTGCAGGAAAGGAGATGAAATAACAAAAGGGAGATGATGTAGTGGGTTTCATGGCTGCATGATGGCTATAACTGCCACCTGGAGGTGGGGCATGAAGTTATTTTCCAGCTACCCAAAATAACCTTTCTTTTACAAGGTAGTTCTGCCTACCGGCGATTTTTGCAGACCCTTTCCCCTTCCCTGTGCGGCTTGGCTCGCTTGCACGAGTCACCTCAACAGTTTTCTCTTTGCTTTCTGGCCGTCGTCGCTGCCTTGCATAACGGGCCAGAATTGACCTGGAAACTGCAATTACCGTATTTTTCGCTCCATAAGGCGCACCGGACCTTAGAGGAGGAAACAAGATAAAAAATATTTTTCTGGTTTTCCTCCTCTAAAAGCCCTGTTTTTTTGAGGATCAGCTAAAAGTTTTGCAGCTTTTTTTGCAAAGGGAAAAGCCCTGTTTTTTTGAGGATCAGCTAAAAGTTTTGCAGCTTTTTTTGCAAAGGGAAAAGCCCTGTTTTTTTGAGGATCAGCTAAAAGTTTTGCAGCTTTTTTGCAAAGGGAAAAGCCCTGGTTTTTTTGAGGATCAGCTAAAGTTTTGCAGCAATGTACAAATTATTATTATTATTATTATTATTTTATTATTATTATTATTATTATTATTGGCGGGTCCTGTCTCTCCTTAGGCTCCCCCCCCCCGAGCAGCATTTATTTATCTCTCCAACGCTGCCTCTCTGCTTTGCCTTGCAGACCGCCACCATGGCACCCCCATGCTGCTGGAAGGGGTCAAGTGTATCGGGTCCGAGGTGGAGTACGACTCGGAGCAGAGTGAGTGGCACGGCTTTGACTAGGCCTGCCCCCCCAACCCACCACCTTCTCCTCCTCCTCTTCCTCCTCTGCGAACCCCGCTCGTCCTTTGAAGGGTTTTCTATGTATAAATATTTTCCGGTTATAAAGAGCCCACCCCAACTGTTCGCTGCCTGCCTGACGCAGATCGTGCCTGTTTTGTGCCCACCCCCATGGCGCTTGTCTTGTGGGTTTTTTGGGGGGGTTGCTGCGCTTAATCCCCACCCTCCCGCCGGTTTCAAAAAGGCAGTTCTGCGGCTTAAGGCGAGAGCCGTCTCTCCGGCCTTCCAACTGCGCCTGTGGATGTGTGGCTTTTTGTCTAAGAGACCGTGCGCTCCCCACTTTTCGCAAGCGGGCGCACATGCGCGGGGGACCCCCCTGTGCCCCCGAGACCAGTTGCGCGTGTTGATTTTCCTTCAGGTTTTAGCATCGTTTCGCTGCCCCGCAACAGCGTTTGCTGCCGCCGCCCTTTCGCGAGGACTGCGCCCCGCCGGGGGCTTCTCCTCGGCTCAGTCTCCCAAGGGTTGCGGAGCTGGCAGGAGGGGGACACAGAGCGGCCGAGTGCACCAGCTGTTCGGCCGAGGCCAGCGGCCATCTCAAAACAGCCAGCGACTGGCTGCTCCCGAACAGCTGTTTAGTGCTGAAAGGCTCAAGAAATCTGTGTTCCTCCAGGCGTTCGGATAACTTAAGGTTTTGCTGCGTTGCTATAGATAGGTCGGGACTAGTTAAGAGAAGCCTTTGCCAAGCTGGCGCCCTCCTGATGTCTTTGGGCTGCAACTCCCGGGTGATGGGAGTTCTAGTCGAAACATCTGGAGAGCGCCGGCTTGGCGAGGCTGCATCACTTGCTGGGGACCAATTTTGCCTTTGGGGTGGCAGCCCATTATTTTTACTTTGAACGGTAAAGGTGGGGCAGCCCCCAAAGGAGAAAAAGCTGCCCGGTTGCCCTGCAAGAGTGTCTCTCCCCCCCCAACTCCCGTTTCTGCTTTTTCTGTAGCCTGGGAAGGTTTGTTCCTTCCAAAGGCTGGAACCCTCCGTTGCCTTTCCAGAGATGCCCCGAGCAAATCTCTTCTTCTCGCAAGCCATACGGTGTCTTGAAATCCCCGCGTTACAGAAAACCCGTGTTTTGTTATCTCTTTCTTCCTGCTGCAGTTTTGTTTCCTTTTTAACGCCTTTTTCCGTATTCAAGATTTGGACCCTCTGACACGAAAGGAATGAGTTGCAGAGAGGACGCTGCCATTTCCTAGCGAAATCTACCCACGGTCGTTAGAATGAGGTGGCGGCGTGGCTTAAGAGGGCAGGTTGAAGAGCTTTGACTTTTGGATTCCGCCCCAAATCCCCAAAGCGGTTCCCTGCAACTGGAAAAGTAGCTCTTCAGGGAGTGAGGCTGCCATAGACTGATGTGCGAGATTTTTACTTTCTTCTCCCTTCTCTTTTAAATTTTATTTTACGTTTTCCACTACCTGCAGCAGAACCTCCTGTTTTTGAAATAAAAAATCTGCTCCAGCGGTAGGAGGGAGGCAGTCCAATGTGCTCCTGCCTCGGCACCCCCATAACTAGACCACTGCCCTCCCAGGAGCAGCCCTTCTGAAGCAGCAGGGAGGTGAGGGTGCAGGATGAGACCCAAGGCTCATCCATTCTCCATGGCTGACACCTGTTTCACCTGTCTGAGGTGGGCACCCCTCCAGTGTTGCTAGACTCCCATTGTCCCTAACCATTGGGCCAAGCTGTCTCAGGCTGGTGGGAGTTGAAGCCCATCGACATCTGGAGAGCTGCAGATGTTCTGTTCCCTTGTTGGAGCCTTGTCTTTAAACACGGCGCTTCCTCTCCCACATGTGTTTTCTTAACCATTCTCTTTTTCTCTCTCGCTTTTTTTTCCTTAAAAAAAAAAAAAAGATTGATAGTACAAAGACCAGGAATGTGATATAGTTATGAAAGAAGCCAATGGGTTTTTTATGTGCCTATATACATATACATATATACATATATATATATATATATATTCAAATAAACTTGTGTGTTTTTTGGGTTTTTTAAAAGCAAAAAAAAATCTCTAAAGGAAAACAATAAACTTCAGTTGGAACAAAGAAACCTACTTTGCTGTCCTGT
Source organism: Lacerta viridis (assembly GCA_900245905.1). Lineage (NCBI taxonomy): Eukaryota > Metazoa > Chordata > Lepidosauria > Squamata > Lacertidae > Lacerta > Lacerta viridis. Next base: position 357,638 of record OFHU01001572.1, read on the forward strand.
GTGTGGAATGACTGGGGATGTGGTTGGGGTTTTAAATTTTCTCTTTTGTCCGTGGCATCAAGACACTCTGCACCTGGCTACCCCCAGCCTGGGGTGGACTACAACTCCCATCAGGCTGTGCTCCCGCCAGTACCGCAAAGCGCCTGAAGGGGGCGCCAGGTTGGCAAAGTCTGAATCTTGTGGGTGGGAGGCCAGGAGTTGCTCTGCTGCCACCTACAGGCTGGAGCCCAGTCCAGCATCACTTCTGGAGCCTCGTCTAGGTCAGTGGTCCCCAAGCTGGGTGGCACTGCCCCCTGCGGGTGGGAGGTGGGATTGCCCAGGGTGTGTGGTCTCCCCCCCTTGTTTTTAATAATGCATTTTGTATTTTTATATTTTGTTTTTACGTTGCGGGCCATCCTGAGATCTGCAGGTGAAGGGCGGCATATACATTAAATAAAGCGAGACTAAGAGGCAAGGGGGCATGACTGGCAGACCTTGAAAAGCTGGTGACGCTGGGTCATCTATTACTATGGGATATTCTTCCCTGACAGGGCTCCAGGCGACTTACAGATAGAAACCGAGAATTGCTAAAACGTAGAAAGAAAGAAACGAACATTGCAAAACAATTTATCCTTTGCAGAATAATTAAAACTATACGCACATCTAGTTTGCTGAAATAAGCACACTAGCTTCAGTTGGGCTTTGAATAAATGTTGCAATTAATGGCTGTCGTTTCTGATGTTTACTGTGTGCGATTCTCTTCCTTGATGGGTTTTGCAAACCGCTATTCCGAATCATGCTTTTCGTAGGGGAACCAAGACGGCTGTGGGCTCCAAAACTTTGGGGACCCCTGGTCTAGTTTGTTCAGCGTCAGGCAGCAAGAAAGCAAGTCATTTTACCTGCTACAGGTGGGTAGCCGTGTTGGTCTGCCATAGTCGAAACAAAATAGAAAATTCTTTCCAGTAGCACCTTAGAGACCAACTGAGTTTGTTCTTGGTATGAGCTTTCGTGTGCATGCACACGAAAGCTCATACCAAGAACAAACTCAGTTGGTCTCGTAAGGTGCTACTGGAAAGAATTTTCTATTTTGTTTTACCTGCTGTTATTCCCCATCCATCCAGCAGAACTCAGTTGACTGGCGTCGTTTCACTGCCCCCAAAATCCCTCCTGGACGTGTGTGAAATTGCTTTTCTGCAGATTTCTGGTCCTCCTGGCAACCCAAGCCACCCTTCCTCTGGCTGACGGAGGCTCCCCAGCAATGGAAAGTCTTCCCCAGCCAGCCATCCTCTCCCCGCATCCTTTTAGCTCATCTGCTGGGGATCCTTTAGCTGCAGTTCCTGAATTGCAGGGGGTTGGACTAGATGACCCTCGGGTCCCTTCCAGTCTTAGAGTTCTATGATTCAGGAAGCCAAGAGTAGGTCTGCCTGCCAAGCATTCCTCCTGCCTGACCAAGGAATTGTAGAGTTGGAAGGAAACCCCCCCCCAAGGGGAATCACAGCTGAAGCCTCTATGCCCACTCGCACGAAACTCTCAACTCGCAGAAGAGGAAAGCAAAAATCACTTCTGTTTATTTTTCTCTAATGAAGCCATACTGGCCGCAACAAGCTCATGAATGTCCACCCGTTCTCCCGAGGGAGAGAAAGAGAGAGAGTGTGTGTGTGTGTGTGCGGGTTTATACACAATATAGAAAAATAAAATTTTGGGGTGGATTCCTACAAAGCGACATATTACAAGCATTCAGAAGTGGAGGCAGGACACAGGCTCAAAGGACAGGCCAGAAAAGGTTTTATCACGGGTTGGAAGGGGAAGGGTGGAAAGTTTATTCAGCCAGATCTTGCAGAGAACGGTGCGATCCTGCCTAGCTAGTTGGAGGGCAACAGATGGTTGGTGGAGCAGTGAGCAGGGCAGCTAAAGGGGCTCTGAGGTGGGGGTGTCACTGGAGGCAGTCAATTTATTCCGATTTCTTCCCCCTCCTTTTCCTTTGCAAAGATGCAGCGGACACAAGCAGTTCTCAAGACTCGAGCATCAGTTGTTTAAAAGCCCAGACTTTGAAGAGACGAGCTGGGCACTTAGAAAAAAAAATCCCATTTCCAGGAGGCAATGTCCAAAACCTAGATATACCTGTGATTCCCCCCCCCCTCTCCAGTTCTGCTTACATCAATAGAACTAGATGGAAAGGACCTGCAAGGAGCTGCCCTCTGATAAGACTTCTAAAAAGTAAATATAGCTCGGGGGGACTCAAGATGGCTGGGCTACAGCTTTGGGTTTTGGGGAGCGGGCAAAATATTGCCCTAGTGACCAGCCTCTCTCCTTGCTCCCAGCTGAATACCGTATTTTTCGCTCCATAGGGCGCACCGGACCATAGGGCGCACCTCGTTTTTAGAGGAGGAAACAAGAATTTTTTTTCTGGTTTTCCTCCTCTAAAAGCCCTGTTTTTTTGAGGATCAGCTAAAAGTTTTGCAGCTTTTTTTGCAAAGGGAAAAGCCCTGGTTTTTTGAGGATCAGCTAAAAGTTTTGCAGCTTTTTTTGCAAAGGGGGAAAAGCAAAGCTCCTTTTGCAAAGGGGGAAAAGCAAAGAGGAAAAGCCCCGTTTTTATGGGGTTCAACTCACATTTCTGCAGCTTCTAAAGGAAAGGGAGCCTTTTCTACAGTTTCCAGACAGATAATCTAATCAGCCAGTCACATGTCGCTGGGGAAACAAACAACCTCCCTCTGCAGCACATTCAACAATGGAGGGCGGGGCTGAAAGGGAGCCGGGACTCTTATCTCTCTCCCGATCTCTTGCTGATCAGCTGCTGAGCGGGTCCTTTCAACACCCCTTTTCTCTTTGTAAAATAAAAAGCATGATCCTCTTTTGGCCCCTGGGCAATTCGGCTCCAGGGACCACCATTCGCTCCATAAGACGCACAGATATTTCCCCTTTTCAGGAGGAAAAAAAGTGTGTCTTATGGAGCGAAAAATATGGTAAATCTCGCCCCTCCGCTCTGGCCAAGTTGATGAAAGCTGAGCTGGGCTTTTATATGGATCAAGGCAGGATAAGTAGGGAAACTGCTCCACCTGCTGTTCACACTGGTACCCACTGGATGCTGCCGATGGGATTGGCCGTCCAAAACGGAGGTTGGGGAGACGGAGCTAAATAAAGCCATGCCAGTCTTCCTCTAAAATGGAAGGTGTACCCAAATATACATGCTTCAGATTTGCATCGTTATTCACCGTTGGTTTAATGCCCGTCCTGTTCCCCATGCAAAAGCACAGAATCTTTCCATTTGTTGCTTGTGCAGTTGCGTTAATTATCCTTGTGTGTTGAGATGCTTCATTTGTGTGTGTGTGTGTGTGTGTGTGAGAGAGAGAGAGAGAGAGAGAGAACCCAACAATATTTAAGGATATTATGTAAACACTTCATGTTTCTGGAAGGAGTCACTTTGTCCTGGATCTTAGGCAAGACCAAAAAATAAAATAAAAATTGCAGTGTTGTTGGTTTTTTGGGGTGTTTTTGTAAAGAAGAAGAAGGGCACGTGGGTGGCACTGTGGGTTAAACCACAGAGCCTAGGGCTTGCCGATCAGAAGGTTGGTGGTTCGAATCCCCACGACGGGGTGAGCTCCCGTTGCTCGGTCCCTGCTCCTGCCAACCTAGCAGTTTGAAAGCACGTCAAAGTGCAAGTAGATAAATAGGTACCGCTCCAGCGGGAAGGTAAACGCCGTTTCCGTGCGCTGCTCTGGTTCGCCAGAAGCGGCTTTGTCATGCTGGCCACATGACCCGGAAGCTGTATGCCAGCTCCCTTGGCCAGTAAGCGAGATGAGCGCCACAACCCCAGAGTCGTACACGACTGGACCTGATGGTAAGGGGTCCCTTTACCTTTTAAAGAAGAAGAGAAGAAGAAGAAGAAGAGTTTGGATTTGATAACCCACTTTTCACTACCCGAAGGAGTCTCAAAGCGGCTCACATTCTCCTTTCCCTTCCTCCCCCACAACAAACACTCTGTGAGGTGAGTGGGGCTGAGAGACTTCAAAGAAGTGTGACTAGCCCAAGGTCACCCAGCAGCTGCATGTGGAGGAGCGGGGAAGCGAAGCCGGTTCACCAGATTACGCGTCTACTGCTCTTAACCACTACACCACACTGGAAGAAGAAGAAGAAGAAGAAGAAGAAGAAGAAGAAGAAGAAGAAGAAGAAGAAGAAGAAGAAGAAGAAGAAGCTTTTGAAATATGGTAACCCTAGGAGTGGGGGAGTTGCATTGAATGGAATGTGGATATTTCATCTTCCCATGGTGACACTGCTAGGTGAAATTTCCAACTCCCCGCTAGTTAAATTATGGTCTCAAATGAAGGGCTGCCTGCTGCGTCAATGATCATTCCATCTGCAAAGCCCGTCATTGCATGCCAATTTGTTGCTCCAAAACCTGAAGGAAAATGTAAGAGAAGGTTATGGGACCAACCATACAAGCCCTCTTCTGCAGAATTTCTCTCTTTGGAGTTTGTTTTTACTGCTGGCCTGCAGAGCTGCCCACCCCTCTGCTCTCTTCTAGAGTCCTGAGAAGATAATATATGACTGTGATCCAGTTGCCACCACCAAAGAAAGACCAAGACTAATGATGGGAAAGATGGAAGGGTCCACTTGGTATTTCCAGCTTCTTTGGCGAGTTGAAGCCAAGAAGGTGTATTTCTGGAGCCTGGCCTGTGCTGGATTTCTTCCCAAGTCTGACATGACTCAACCTTTAGATTTGCAGAAAAATCCACAGAGGAGAGGAGAGGAGGAGGACCTTAGCCACACCCCTTCTTCTTCCTCCTCCTCCAAGGCCTCAGAAGTCCAGGGCATCAGTTGGAAAGGAAATCGATAGAAGCTCTCACGGTCTTGGACGTCTGGACGTCCATGGCTGCCACCTTAATCTCCGTGTCTCCAAACTGCATGCTGGCTCGGATCTCCCTCCGGCTCTTCTTTGGAGAGCTGGGCTCCTCCAACTCATCCAAGTCCAAGCTGATGGTACCGCATTTCCTCACCCCGGGGTCGGTGATGTAGACCACGTCGTCGGTGCCACAGCAGTAGATGTTGATGATGATCTTCCGCTGCCCGACCCGCGCGGGGCAGTAGCTCCTCTGCACCACCTCGCCCAGCGCCACGGACTGGTCCACGGAGACGAACTTCTCAAAGATGTCCGTGCACCAGTTCTTGCCTTCCTTGACCAGCAGCTTCTCCCTGGGGTGCTTGCCCTCCACGAACTTGTTGAGCACCCCCACGCCGTAGGTCAGAGGGGAGCGCCTCACGCGGACGATGGTGGGGTCCAGGCCGAAGAGCACCGCCCCTTTCAGGATGGTCAGGCCCACGTCCTGCGGGATGATGACCCGGCAGGCGGCGCTGAAGGCCGACTGGACCGCGTGCTGCAGCATCGAGGACTCGGCAAAGCCTCCCACCAGGAAGAGGAACTTGATGCCCTTGACTTCCGGCTTCTTCATGAGGTCACCTGAAGGGAGAGAGGGGACAGTGGAGAGGCCACATGTGTCAAAAGGAGGGTGGGAAAACTGCAAGTTTCCATTTCGGAGCCGGTAACTGTCAAGGCTCCAGGGCAAAGCTTTTTTAATGCTCCACACCTGTCAGGTAGGTTCACTGTCGGCAGAAAGAACCTAAGAGGAGCTTGCAGGATCAGGGCAACATCCTATGTAGTCCAGCATCCTGTTCTCACAGTGGCCGGCCAGATGTCTGTGGGAAACCAGCAAGCAGGATTTGAACACAAGACCTCTCCCCCCCCCTCCTGCAGTTTCCAGCAACTGGGATTCAGAAGCATTGCTGCCCCCCAACTGCATACCCTCCAACGTTTCTCTGGTGAAAATTGGAATGTCCTGTTCCATGAAAATAATAATTTTATTACTTGTATGGAACCCATCCGACTGGATGCCACTCTGGGCAGCTTCCAACATACAGTGGTGCCTTGGTTCTCGAACGGCTTAGTTGTCAAACAAATCGACTCAGAAGTAAGTAGTCCGGTTTGTGAACATTTTTCGGAAGCCGATGCGGGTTCTGCTTGAGTGCAGCAAGCTCCTGCAGCCAATCAGAAGCCGTGTCTTGGTTTTCAAACGGTTTCGGGAGTCGAACGGACTCCCGGAAAAATATATAACAAAGCATTAAACATTAAAAAAATACCTTCCCTATACAAGGCTGCCTTCTAAAGGTTGTATGGTTACTTATCTCCTTGGCTTGAGGGTCGCATAACTGCACACCCACCAACTCAGGTGAGCAGGGTATAAACAAATTATTATTATTATTATTATTATTATTATTATTACTATTATTATTAGTTGAGGTTTGGAGCTTTCAGGGTTAAATAAGCTCAACAGTACGCCCCTCCCACAGGGAGGATGATGTCACAACATCCGGGTAGTTCTGCTGTATGCGAAGCCTATGTGATTTATGTGATGCACTGTTTATTTTCTGTCTAGTTTCACTTTTGACCGGAGCGCAGACATGTCGTCCGTCTCTCCGGGAAGTGATTTTTGCTTGTAAATAAAGCTTGCTTGCTTAAAACAAGCTGGACTCTGCGGAGTTTATTTGCTGGCGAGAAAGGCGCGCACACACCGTTGCGCAGGAGAACTCTGCAAAAGCACCGGAGAAGCAAAGGAACGCACCAGAAGCATAGCTGGGCACCATTTCCAAGTGCTAAACTGGTTTTGAGGCTTTGCAGTTTAAAACGAAAGCCCCAACAGGTTATGGCTCGAAGCTTCTTAAGTTCTAGAGAGGTTCTGAAGGGTCCAGAACGTGTGTGCCAAGCTGAGAAGTGCCTCCCTGGACTGGGACGCTGTTGCAGTGTCCAGGGATTGTTGCTGTGCCAGCAGAAAGCAGCCAGTGTCTGCAACTTGCTGCCAGAGCTACAAGGCAGCAAAACCCAGCAGAAGGCAGTTTTACCCCAACATATTATATTATATTATATTATATTATATTATATTATATTATATTATATTATATTATATTATATTATATTATATTATATTAATTTGATGAAAATAGGGAGGTCCAAGCGGGACATTCTGGGATCAAATCAGAAACCAGGGTGGTTTCTGTAAGTCCGGGACTGTCCCTGAAAAATAAGGACACTTGAAGGGTAGCAAGACCACAGGCCAGGGTGGTCTTGGGCCAGCGAAGCGAGGACCTTATGGCCATCCTCGGGAGCAGGCTGCAAGTTGGTGGAACCGACCACCAAAATGAAACTGATATAGAGTTGGACGGGACCCTGAGAATCATCTGGTCCAACCCCTGCAACACAGGAGTCTTTTGCCCAACGCGGTTGAGGTTTGGAGCTTTCAGGGTTAAATAAGCTCAACAGTACGCCCCTCCCACAGGGAGGATGATGTCACAACATCCGGGTAGTTCTGCTGTATGCGAAGCCTATGTGATTTATGTGATGCACTGTTTATTTTCTGTCTAGTTTCACTTTTGACCGGAGCGCAGACATGTCGTCCGTCTCTCCGGGAAGTGATTTTTGCTTGTAAATAAAGCTTGCTTGCTTAAAACAAGCTGGACTCTGCGGAGTTTATTTGCTGGCGAGAAAGGCGCGCACACACCGTTGCGCAGGAGAACTCTGCAAAAGCACCGGAGAAGCAAAGGAACGCACCAGAAGCATAGCTGGGCACCATTTCCAAGTGCTAAACTGGTTTTGAGGCTTTGCAGTTTAAAACGAAAGCCCCAACAGGTTATGGCTCGAAGCTTCTTAAGTTCTAGAGAGGTTCTGAAGGGTCCAGAACGTGTGTGCCAAGCTGAGAAGTGCCTCCCTGGACTGGGACGCTGTTGCAGTGTCCAGGGATTGTTGCTGTGCCAGCAGAAAGCAGCCAGTGTCTGCAACTTGCTGCCAGAGCTACAAGGCAGCAAAACCCAGCAGAAGGCAGTTTTACCCCAACATATTATATTATATTATATTATATTATATTATATTATATTATATTATATTATATTATATTAATTTGATGAAAATAGGGAGGTCCAAGCGGGACATTCTGGGATCAAATCAGAAACCAGGGTGGTTTCTGTAAGTCCGGGACTGTCCCTGAAAAATAAGGACACTTGAAGGGTAGCAAGACCACAGGCCAGGGTGGTCTTGGGCCAGCGAAGCGAGGACCTTATGGCCATCCTCGGGAGCAGGCTGCAAGTTGGTGGAACCGACCACCAAAATGAAACTGATATAGAGTTGGACGGGACCCTGAGAATCATCTGGTCCAACCCCTGCAACACAGGAGTCTTTTGCCCAACGCGGGGCTCGAACCCACAACCCTGTGGTTAAGAGGTACGTGCTCTTACCAATGAAGCTATCCACACTCACAAACCGACACACACTTTTTCCTTTTGCCCATTTGAGGACATTGCCCACAGGGAAAGAGGGTTGGCACCCAGCTGGAGCGGCTACACGCAGCCGAGCTCTCCAGTTGCAGGACTCACCGATGTGGGTGATAATCTGGTTGATGGTTGGCTGGAAGAGCTCGTTCATGGCTTCGGAGGACATGCGCAGCATCCCTTGAGAGGACCACTTCACCAGGTTCACGCTGGAGATGCCAGAAAAGAGATTACTTATGCATTTTCAACTGCCCACCCCCCCTTCCGTATTTGTACATCACCTTGACAATTGTGAAGGAGGCGATTAGCAAGTTTAATCAATTATTGCATTTCATAGAACCATCGAATTGTAAAATTAGAAGGAACCCCCAAGGGTCCCCTAACTCAGGCTTCCTCAACCTCAGCCCTCCAGATTTATTTATTTATTTATTTATTTTATTGAATTTTCAAATTATAACAATAAATTTTCCACAAATCTTAATTGAACAATTTATATATCCACATTTCTCCCCTCCCCCCTCTTTGGCTCCCCCCTCCGTATTTCCGTATTGATTTATTAAACAAATTCTATACCCTGCTGGTTTTACCTCTTATATAGTTGTGAAAGTTTAGTCAAAACCTACAAATGAGTCCAAATGTTTATACTGTCTTTTTATTTTTTCGCACCATAAGATGCACCCGAACATAAGACGCACCTGGTTTTTAGAGGAGGAAAGGGGGAAAGCCCTGCTTTTTTGAGGATCAGCTGAAAGTGGTGCAGCTTTTTTTGCAAAGAGGAAAAGCCCCGTTTTTATGGGGTCCAACTCACAGTTCTGCAGCTTCTATCTCTCTCCCAATCACTTGCTGAACAGCTGTTCAGCAGCTTCCTTTCAACACCCCCTTCTCTCTTTGTAAAAAAAAGAGCACGATCTGCTTTTGGCCCCTAGGCAATTCGGCTCCAGGGACCATGCATTCGCTCCATAAGACGCACAAACATTTCCCCTTTCTTATTAGGAGGGAAAAAGTGTGTCTTTTGGAGCGAAAAATACGGTAGTTTATAAATGGTTCCCACTCCTTTTTGAAATCGATGATGTCTCTCTCATGTATCCTCTCTGTCAGCTTAGCCACCTTCCATAAGCTTAGCTTGCCATTCTTCCTTTGCTGGCGTTTTTCTCTGTTTTCCATACTTTTGCCCTCCAGATGTTTTTGGCCTACAACTCCCATGATCCCTAGCTAACAGGACCAGTGGCCAGGGATGATGGGAATTGTAGTCTCAAAACATCGGAAAGGCCGAGGTTGAGGAAGCCTGATCTAGCCCAACCCCCTGCGATGCAGGGATCACAACTAAAGGATCCCCAACAGGGATCCAGCCTCTCTTAAAAAAAACCAAGAAGGGAGAGTCTGTCACCTTCTGAGGGAGACAGATACATCCCACCTTTTCCTCCAAGGAGTTCAAGGCGGTGATTGTGGTTCTTCCCCTCCTCATTCAAACCCTACAACAACCCTGAGAGGTAGTTACAGGTAGGTAGCCGTGTTGGTCTGCCAAAGTTGAAACAAAATTTAAAAAATCCTTCCAGTAGCACCTTAGAGACCAACTAAGTTTGTTCTTGGTATGAGCTTTTGTGTGCATGCACACTTCTTCAGATACCACGCACACAAAAGCTCATACCAAGAACAACAGGGGTGTAGCAAGGGGGGGGCCTAGGGGGCGGGCCGCCCCATGTTCCATAATGGAGGGGGTGACAAATTATCAAGGAACAATTACTGCCCTACTAGGGCTTCATAAAAAACTTTTTTTAAAATGCCTGCTCCAAAGGTCTTATCTTACTATACTAGGGATTATATAGCTATATATGAAATTTCATGCATATCGGTTAATATCTTGACCCTCCTCCACCAAAATAGCTGTTCACTTGGCTGTTTTCCTATGTCGTGAAGGCTGAAATTTCAGTTCAGAGACACTTACTGTTCCCAACCCTAACCCTGTGGAAAGCCATCTAATTAGACTTTAATTTGATTTTGAGATGTTTTTAGGAGGTAATTTAATTATTGTTTGATTTTATACCAATGTTATGTATCTGATGTTAGCCACCCTGAGCCCGACTTCGGCCGGGGAGGGCGGGATATAAATAAAAGTTTTATTATTATTACTTGTTATTATTCCTTTGTAAGAAAATATGAAATAACGTAAAACCATTTTTGCGGGGGGGAATCAATGGGGGGTGACAAGAAATTTTCCACACCGGGTACCACCTGACCTTCCTACGCCTCTTGAGAGGGGGTGACAAAAAACGTTTTGCCCCCGGGTACCAATTTACCTTGCTACTCCCCTGAATAACAATACCACGCACACAAAAGCTCATACCAATAACAAA